>CAUDMG010001137.1:3327585-3862585 GCA_958450375.1 Homarus gammarus
CACATATGCACATCAACCTCTCCTCCGACATTGTCCCACCTCCTTCCATTACTCTAGGTCCGAACACACTCCAGGTTGTAGATTCCACGAAGCTCCTCGGCGTCACCATAGACAACAAACTAAATTGGAAACCACACATCAGTGAAGTTGTCAAATCCTCCAGTTTCCGTCTCCACCTCCTCCGCCGACTCAAGTCCCTCGGAGTTCCTGCACACGAGCTCCTCAGTGTTTACACAACATTCATACTTCCCAAGCTCACCTATGCCTCCCCCACCTGGTCTTCCTCCCTAAATGCCACACAATGTAAACACCTAGAAAAAGTGCAAAAGAGGGCATGCAAGATTATTCTCTCCCCTTCCTACTCCACATATCAAGAAGCGCTCAACACACTGACCCTTTCGACTCTCACTGACCATCACCACGACCTCATCTGCAAATTTGGTAAGAAGCTTCTACACCATCCCCGGCTCCTACTACCACCTGAGATCCCTTGTCCGAGAATTGCTGTTCGACACCACAACCGCATCCAGCCCATACGTGCACGAACTGATCGCTATAAGAACAGCCCAGTCCCAACCATTGTAAAAATTATCAATAACTTGTAATAAATCAGTGTATTCACTCCCAGTAAACACTGCTCCTTACACTGTCACTATGTTGAAATGAACTGTAGTCTGAGCTTTTCCCAATCTAAGTTATTATATGTCTTATTTGTGTCACTTATGTTACTTGTATATTATTTGTAATTCGCAACCCATTCCCCAAATATGTAACTGTATATTTTCAGCCTTTTGGCTGCCAAGCTCTTTCAATAAACCGTTAATTATTATTATTATTATTATTATTATTATTATTATTATATATATACATATATATATACACATATACACATATATATACACATATACACATATATATATACACATATACATATATATACTTCATTTTTAGTCCATTTAACACGCGGACTTTGAACATATAATCAACTACCTCACCAGCAAGGAATCGAACCCTCGACCTACTGGGTGTGACTAGGGAACGCTTACCGGCTAGGCCACAAGGACACTAAAAGCAGTTCTAGACTCTGTTATATTTCACACAAAGCCTGTTCATCGAGCTGATGGTGCCGTGAACCTCAATGGGAAACTGCCGGTGCCTCTTATGTGGTGTCAGTAGCATTTTACCGAATCCAGCTAGTATGAAACGCGAGGTACATATATATACTTCATTTTTAGTTGATTATATGTTCAAAGTCCGCATGTTAAATGGACTAAAAATGAAGTATATATATGTACCTCGCGTTTCATACCAGCTGGATTCGGTAAAATGCTACTGACACCACATAAGAGGCACGGGCAGTTTCCCATTGAGGTTCACGGCGCCATCAGCTCGATGAACAGGCTTTGTGTGAAATATAACAGAGTCTAGAACTGCTTTTAGTGTCCTTGTGGCCTAGCCGGTAAGCGTTCCCTAGTCACACCCAGTAGGTCGAGGGTTCGATTCCTTGCTGGTGAGGTAGTTGATTATATACATATATATACATATACATATACATATATACATATATATATATATACATATACATATATATATATACATATATATATATATATATACATATACATATATATATATACATATATATATACATATACATATATATATACATATATATATATATACACATATACACATATGCACATCAACCTCTCCTCCGACATTGTCCCACCTCCTTCCATTACTCTAGGTCCGAACACACTCCAGGTTGTAGATTCCACGAAGCTCCTCGGCGTCACCATAGACAACAAACTAAATTGGAAACCACACATCAGTGAAGTTGTCAAATCCTCCAGTTTCCGTCTCCACCTCCTCCGCCGACTCAAGTCCCTCGGAGTTCCTGCACACGAGCTCCTCAGTGTTTACACAACATTCATACTTCCCAAGCTCACCTATGCCTCCCCCACCTGGTCTTCCTCCCTAAATGCCACACAATGTAAACACCTAGAAAAAGTGCAAAAGAGGGCATGCAAGATTATTCTCTCCCCTTCCTACTCCACATATCAAGAAGCGCTCAACACACTGACCCTTTCGACTCTCACTGACCATCACCACGACCTCATCTGCAAATTTGGTAAGAAGCTTCTACACCATCCCCGGCTCCTACTACCACCTGAGATCCCTTGTCCGAGAATTGCTGTTCGACACCACAACCGCATCCAGCCCATACGTGCACGAACTGATCGCTATAAGAACAGCCCAGTCCCAACCATTGTAAAAATTATCAATAACTTGTAATAAATCAGTGTATTCACTCCCAGTAAACACTGCTCCTTACACTGTCACTATGTTGAAATGAACTGTAGTCTGAGCTTTTCCCAATCTAAGTTATTATATGTCTTATTTGTGTCACTTATGTTACTTGTATATTATTTGTAATTCGCAACCCATTCCCCAAATATGTAACTGTATATTTTCAGCCTTTTGGCTGCCAAGCTCTTTCAATAAACCGTTAATTATTATTATTATTATTATTATTATTATTATTATTATATATATACATATATATATACACATATACACATATATATACACATATACACATATATATATACACATATACATATATATACTTCATTTTTAGTCCATTTAACACGCGGACTTTGAACATACAATCAACGACCTCACCAGCAAGGAATCGAACCCTCGACCTACTGGGTGTGACTAGGGAACGCTTACCGGCTAGGCCACAAGGACACTAAAAGCAGTTCTAGACTCTGTTATATTTCACACAAAGCCTGTTCATCGAGCTGATGGCGCCGTGAACCTCATTGGGAAACTGCCCGTGCCTCGTATGATTGTATGTTCACAGTCCGCGTGTTAAATGGACTAAAAATGAAGTATATATATGTACCTCGCGTTTCATACCAGCTGGATTCGGTAAAATGCTACTGACACCACATACGAGGCACGGGCAGTTTCCCAATGAGGTTCACGGAGCCATCAGCTCGATGAACAGGCTTTGTGTGAAATATAACAGAGTCTAGAACTGCTTTTAGTGTCCTTGTGGCCTAGCCGGTAAGCGTTCCCTAGTCACACCCAGTAGGTCGAGGGTTCGATTCCTTGCTGGTGAGGTCGTTGATTGTATATACATATATATATATATACACATATACATATATATACATATATATATATACATATATATACATATACATATATATATATATACATCAGGGGCGACTCCAGGTCATATGCATCACTCGGGCTCATCACAGATTTCGCATAAGATACATGTATAAATGAAGCTAAGAGACGTAATACACACCACAAATTTATATAGGCACTGATAATTTTACAATAAGACAAAAAAAGCCGTTTTTTTCTAAAAACCAGTTTTTGTGATATGGTCAGGAACGCGACGTCAGCCAATGTTACCTAGGTATGCTAAATCCTAGCCAATTCGCCAGGCTACATACAGGCAATTAAAACATCTAATAATTACTTGATAAGTAATATTAGGAGGACACGTCGCTACCTGGCATTTAATTGCAATTTGAAATTACTGCCTCTAGCCTCATGCAATAAGACAAAAAAATATAGTTTTGATGCAAAAATTACTCACTTTATTTAAACATGAAGTCCAGTCGTCTTGTTTTGATGGCGAACTCGTGTAAAATCCTGTCGTGCAGCTCCTTCTTGTTGTCCAAGTCGTTCAAGAGGCTTTTCTCGATGGAAATGCGAGCCAGTGAAGATAGCCGTTCTTGGGCCATTGTGCTTCTCAGATATGAGCGGATTCTATCTAACGTTGAGAAACTTCTCTCATTAGCGACTGATGTTACGGGGATGGTTAGCAGCAGCTGAATTAGTTTAATGGATTCCGGCATAGCGGAAGTCAACTCCAATTTATAGAGTAATTCTAAAATGGAGTTGATTGACTTGCACTTTTTGAAGTTACTGTCAATATACATATATTTTAGCTCGTTCACTAAGCTCTTGCAGTCAAAAATACAGGGGTATTTGTTTTGTAGAGAGTCCATATGTTGCATGGGAAATGAGTTAGCAAGCTCTTCAAACTTATTAACGTCTAGTAATTCAAAAAATGCATACTCCTGAATGCCAGCAAATCGCTCTCGCAAGGACATTAGAATGTTATCAATTATTTCAAAATACGTCGTTTTGTAATTAACTTGTTCACCCCTGACTCTTTTTCTGGGAGGAGGCTCGGACTCATCTGCCTGTTCAATGACAGCAGCTGTATCTTGCAGGATGTTATCGTAATGTTCGTCGTTACGATAACCTTCAACACAATGAATGAAGTCATTTATTTTATTCTGACCCCGCTTTATGTCAAGTTGCTTACACTGTAGGACATCAAACAGTTTTCCAGCCTGTGAAAGTATGTTATGAAAGCAATTGATGAAGAACATGAATGTGAAATCATTCAACTTTGGCAATAGATTGTCTGTTTGACAAAGTGTATCTTCATCCCACTTTTCACTAGTGTCTAGAATACTTGTGAAGGCACTTTTTAGGTTTCCATGCATCAGTTTTATGGATGACACGGTTCTCGATCTATAGCACCATCTTGTTTCGCACAGTGATGGAATATTGACATTAAACTGTCTGAAAACGCTTTTCCGTTTGGTACTGGAAGACGTAAATTTACTAAAAGCGCGTAAATGAGAAAAAAACATTTTTACTCTACTCAACTTCTCGGCACTTTTACTCAAGACTAAGTTAAGTTTATGCGCATAGCAGTGAATGAAGTGCGCGTGTTTAAATCCTTTATCCTTTAGCTTGCTCTGCACTCCGTTTAGTGTTCCTGCCATTACAGCTGCTCCGTCGTAAGTTTGGCTCACTAATTTATTTTTAGCGTCACTGAAGGAGTTCAACGCAGATGCGATCACATCAACCAGTCTTGTAGCACTTTTATCATCACTGACTTCATAGAATCCAAGAAATCGTTCACATATTTTGTCTTCATACACATATCTTATTATAATTGACAGTTGGGCATGCATCGCACAGTCTGTCGTCTCGTCAGCTTGTACAGACATAAACGGAGCTTTATCAACTTCGCTTCTAATTTCATCAGCTATTACATTCTCAATCGCTTGTATTAGATCATTTTGTATTGTGCTTGAGACTCCTGAAAACTGTTTTGACCCCTCTTTAGTAGAAAGTCTAGAAGCAAACACGCTGTCGATTTCAGCAAAGCACTGCAATAGTTCACGGTAATTTCCTCTATTTAGGCTGTCACTTCCTTCATCAGGTCCACGCAAAGGCAACTCTTGTTTACTCAGGTATAACACTGCATTTGTTAACTGTTTTAAATATTGTCTATTTTCTTCAACTGCTTTGTTATGCCGTTCTTTCTCCAGTTTAGCAGACTCACTAATAGCTGTCACAATATCATACTGTCCGAAAGTTTTCAAGCTTTTATAATTACTTAAATGACTCAGTGATTTACTGTGATGCTTACAGTCGCTCAAGACATTTTTATAATTATTATAACCTCCATCTGTCCACGACTGATTAGCTTTTGGTTTAAACAACAAACACGGCCAGCAGTAGAGTTTCTCTGTGACGCTACTTGCACAAATCCAATCAATCTGTTCATACCATTTTATCTGGAATGTTCTACTTCCAACTTTAGTTTTCAATGCAGGAGTCGGCCTGCCTGTACGAAGAATTTCTCGTTTTTCAGCAATATTTCTTGCACCAAATGGCTTATTTTTTATATCTAGCACTATGTCTTTCTCCATTTCTATGTTATGGGTAGAAATAAAAATAAAACAACTGATCTTTACACACAAAGAACAGAAGCACAGCAAACAATCAAAGAACAACAGTGTACCCTGTTGCAAACGTCAGCGAACTGACAGATGCCGTGGCCGGTAAGAGAAGCGTGCGAAGAGGTGCCAGTTAATCTTTTACTCCTACAAGGCTATTTCCAGTTAGCCCTAGTTACTGGACATTTTTTCGTTCCTGTAAGAATATTGTAGAACGGAAACATTTCATAGATTGGAATTTAAATCCTAAGCTCTATATAGGGGTAGGCAGTAAAAATGAAGGTATTCAGATTTTGCATAGGACTCTTTTTTAAACAATAATATGATATGACAATGCAGAATCAGCAAAAAAATTTGAACTTTAGGCGTTTTTGGCGGTTAGCACCACGAAAAACTGAAAATTGCATTTTCGGACTGTGAATTAAACAAAAAATCACAATTTTCTGGAATAATTGGTTTTCAAATGTAAAATACTGCATGAACTTGTCATTTTTTGATGCAAATAGGCTCTGTGAAGATGGAATAATAACTCAAGACTAATTTGGAATTTTATTAGTCAAAGAAAAGTCCAAAAAACACAAAAAAATGGTGAAAAAACCTAGATATTGAGGCAAAAACACCTAAAATTGAGTTTAATTTCCAAAATATGAAGTAATGGTATTTGATACTGCCTGCAATACTTGAGGAATCTTGCAGAAATACTTCTTAATGCCGATTTACTCTGTACAAATCGGTTAAAGGTATCTTAGGGGTCAAAAGCCAGCAAAACAAGCAAAAATCGGGTAATAAAACATACAAATGAAAGTTATGAAAGTGTACTCACACTTTACTTCAGAAATTGTTCAATCGTTTTGGAAATAAAAGTATGATTACGCAATGTAAATGTCATATTCCTTTCTTGGGAAACATCCCACTCACCATCAATAATGCATTCAACGATCGACTCTGGTTTTAAATTTATTATATCAGTTTTTACTGGATGTTTCCATTTCAAATCGGACCCTTTTTGTACTCTCGTGAGGTGATCCATTGTATATCTGCCATCCGTGTTTTGCCCCTCGTACGAAGCAATATACCATGTATCAACATTCCCTTCAGTCATCAATGTGACATAATAGTTTCCTACTTCCATCATGTTGTCGTCTTCAGTACTTTGAGTTGACGTAACACAGGATTGTGATGACAAGACCATTGCAGCATCATTGTTTGATGGCAAGGAAACATAGTCATATACTGGGTCATGTTCTGCAAGAAGAGCACACAAGTTGAGTAATCGTTCCTCGTGTGGGATAGTATTCATTTTGAACAAATCTGGCTGCTGTATGACACCGGCTTTATGGGTGTCCCGATAGAAGGATAACTCCGTTCGTACTATTTTTTCCTTTTTGTCAGGATTTGATCTGAGGATTTCATGCAACTCTTCTACACTCGTTGCTGGTCCTTTCCATCCTTTACACAATTCCAAACATTTTTGAGTGTAATTTGCCTGGTTCTTTGCTTTTTCAATTTTTTCTGAAATTTTCAATTCGAGGAATTGCTGTTGTTTACCTACCCAGTCCTTCTCCATGTCATTGAGAATCTTGACTATAGAATTTAACCCTTTAATTACTTTGTTCTTGAAAGTGGGTGATTGAAACAATGTGACATCATTTCTTGATAAAATCACACGGGAAAATGGAAACAACGGAGTACCTTAGCTTTCGTCTTTATTCAAGACATCTTCAGAGGCAACTGGATTACATGGACAGAGAGAGGCTTAAATATACAGGGTGACCTAAAAAACATGAGGTCAGGTCAAAATGATGACATCCACTAATCCCCACACCAACACACACGTAGAGGAGCTTAAGAGAAGGGTGGTGACGTGACTAGTCAAGTCAGGTCAGAAAAAAGGGGGCCCACAAAATAACTATCATACATCTAGATCAAAGGTTTTTAAAGCATTTTTAACCTTGGGCCACTGACAAATAAATTTATGTAACATATTATCGGTTTTGAACTGACCATCACTAAGGTTTATTGATTTTAATTCCTTAATCAAACTAGCTTCAACAAGAAGTCTTTCTGTGACACAAGATGATTTGAAAACTTCTAAGCTTTTTTCCCAAGCAATGGGGTGATTATTATTCCTAACATGAACGAACAAGGCACTGCTTTCAGATGCAGTTCTAATATTATACTTATGTTGTTTGATTCCCTAGTATCACGTTCAAAATTGAAAGAGAAATAAATGAATCCCTTCCATTTCTTGATATGCTTATCATGAGAAATGGCCAAAACTATAAATTCAAGGTATATAGAAAGCCCACACAGGTAGACAGTTTCATTCACTTTTTATCGAATCACCTTGAGTCTACCAAAATGTCAGTTTTTTCTGTTATGTTCCTAAGATGTCTGCGTATTTGTGACTCTGAATTTATTGACGATGAATTGAAACACATTCGTTCTATTGCACATAAACTTGGGTACCCTTCTGTGTTTGTTGATCGTTGTTTTAATAGGGCTAAAAGATCCTTTCATTCCTCTCAAACCAGACAAGTTCCTACACTTAAGAATATTTTGACTCTGCCCTATCGTAATGAATTTGTCCCGTTAGTTCGGTCCCTCAAGCTTCTTAATATTAATGTTGTTTTCAAGTATGACTCAACCATTACTAATATGTTAATAAGGAATAGCCCAAGTTTGAATGTAAATGGTAGTGTTTATTGTATTCCATGTAGCAAATGTAATTGTAATTATGTAGGTCAGACAGGAAAAACACTGCAGCTTAGAATCAAACAACATAAGTATAATATTAGAACTGCATCTGAAAGCAGTGCCTTGTTCGTTCATATTAGGAATAATAATCACCCCATTGCTTGGAAAAAAGCTTAGAAGTTTTCAAATCATCTTGTGTCACAGAAAGACTTCTTGTTGAAGCTAGTTTGATTAAGGAATTAAAATCAATAAACCTTAGTGATGGTCAGTTCAAAACCGATAATATGTTACATAAATTTATTTGTCAGTGGCCCAAGGTTAAAAATGCTTTAAAAACCTTTGATCTAGATGTATGATAGTTATTTTGTGGGCCCCCTTTTTTCTGACCTGACTAGTCACGTCACCACCCTTCTCTTAAGCTCCTCTACGTGTGTGTTGGTGTGGGGATTAGTGGATGTCATCATTTTGACCTGACCTCATGTTTTTTAGGTCACCCTGTATATTTAAGCCTCTCTCTGTCCATGTAATCCAGTTGCCTCTGAAGATGTCTTGAATAAAGACGAAAGCTAAGGTACTCCGTTGTTTCCATTTTCCCGTGTGATTTTATCAAGATTTATCTTATCCACGTTTTCATTGTGGATTTTCATAATATATATATATATATATATACATATATATATATATATATATATATATATATATATATATATATATATATATATACACAGTGGGGTATGCTATAACGAACGGATCCTACTACGAATATTCCTATAACGAACGGTTTTACCTATAAAATTGAGAATGCTATAACGAACGAAACTCCTACAACGAACATTATTTATTTATTTATTTATTTTATTTTTTATTTTTTTTACTAATTTATTGTTTTTTTATTACAAGTATTAATGATACTCATTATTTCAGGGGTTTAGATGCATATTTATGCACTTTTTTACAATTTTTACAATTTTATATTATATTTTTCAGTGTTAAGTGGTTGTATTTGGGGGCCTGGAACGGATTAATCCTATAACGAACGAATGCTATAACGAACAAGGTTCTAGAACCAATTAGATTCGTTATAGCATACCCCACTGTACATGTAGTCGTCGACTTACGACCTAGATTGGTTACGGCCGCCCGGTCGTAAGTTGATCTGGTCGTAAGTCGGCCTATGTTATAATTACCTTACGTATATTATAATGTGTAATGATAATATAATCATCTTTAAGTCATATTTTATCAACATTTTCTTTGTTCATTATTGTTACGGTCGTCAGGTTTAAGTAAATCACTGCAAACTACAGTACAATTTAATTACCTTACGTACAGTATATTATAATGTGTAATGATAATATAATCATCTTTGAGGAGTAGATGAAGACAGTTTCCTCTTGGTAGACATCTTGGGGGGGTGGTGGTTCAAGAAAAATTTCCAAGACAAAAGAAAGGCACAAGGCAAACAGACACGGAGGGAAGTGTGCTGTACCAGCGAGCGTGTTTGTAATTGAGCGCGGGGATGCGCGCGGCTCCAGCTCCCGGCAGCGCCAGGAGGCTGGGGCCAAAACTGTCGTACCGCCGGTCGTAAAGTCGAACAGACGTAAGTCGCATAGGTCGTAAGTCGACGACTACCTGTATATATATATATATATATATATATATATATATATATATATATATATATATATATATATATATATATATATATATATATATATATCCTGTATACAGTATTCTTGATTTAACGGAATCCAAAACTGTATAACAAACTCGATTTAGCGGAAGGAATTTTTTTCCATTATTTTAAATAGATTTAGAGAATTAGTTCGTTAAATCAAGATTAATTCCGTTATTACTGCACAGCACTTCTCACACCCGGGAACACGAATAACGTCAATGTTATAAAAAATTGCAGCAGAAAGTACACTGAACCTCCTTATGCTATACAACGTGCCAAAACTAACAAGGGGGCAGCATCTGGGCGGGCGGATTGGCCGATGAGCTGTGACATAGCAAGAGGAAAGCCATTGTGATTGACTGCCTCATGGGGTATGGACCGAAGGAGGTGCGCTGTCATTGGCTCTCACTCTGAACGGGATGTTGTCACCTTCTTTGACTGAGCGCACAGCCAGATACATAGCTCCAGGCCTGAGGTGAAATCTCTCCTTATTTTTGAAGGACTTTCTACCATATTTATAATCTAACTAGAGAGTTACATCCAACACCAACATGTAGAGGAATGGTGAACATAGTGATATCCATCAAAAAACGTATTTCGGCCGGGGTGTCGCTTCACCCCCTTCTAATGCCGAGTGCCTCAATTATAGTTTTAATTTTTGAAACTTGTGTTTAATTTTTGAAGTTTTGTGGATTTTGGGATAAACCTAGAGAAACCTGGCTCAGCCAAACTTAGATATACTACATTACTGTGGTAATGCTGTAATCATCAGTTTTAAACCTACACTATAAAATGGAGTTGTATTCCACAATAAAGTGTTTCAACCAATAGGTTCATAACATTAAGGGATTACTAAAGGGAAACTGTTACTCCTTTGTAGCACGTGTACTGAAGTGGGGTAAAAGTCCATTTTTCTCTCGATATCTTAAAGAGCCAAGTGGTGCTTTAGGCCAGTTTTGAATACTCAGTTGTATCTGCTGACACTTGAGCAACATATGCAGTACAGCTATTCCTCGACTTACAACCGCCCTAGTCGCACCAAATTTTTTTCAAATTACGTATTTTCAAGTCCCAACGTCAGTGATTGCGATGTGTACTGACAAAATTTTTGTTTGTAATTCACTTTAAAATGGCTGGCAATCTTAAAAGTGAGGGTTTTGTGGTGCTGAGAAGAAAAAGAGACAGCCATTTTAGATTTCCTATATATTATTTAAGCATTTTCGACTTACAACCAATTCGACTTATGACCTGGATTTGGGTCCCTAACCCCGTCGTACATCCAGGAGCAGCTGTATACAGCTACTACTTGACTTACGACATACTCGACATACGACCTGCCTCAGTCGGTACCAAAAAATTTTCAAATGACGTGCGTATTTTCTAGACCGAAACGTTTCCGTCCCGTACGAGAGCGTCGCGTGGGCTGGGTCACGTGGCCTCGTGGCTACAGCACCCATGCCGTAGAGCGCGAAGTTGGTGTTTGGCTGTATTTGTTGTCGATAGTGTTCGCGCTGTGTACTGACATTATTTTCGTATATAATTCACTTTAGAATGACTGAAAAGCATACAAGTGAGAGTGCTGGTGGTGCTCAGAAGAAAAGGAGACAGTCAATTGCTTTTGAGACGAAAATGAAGATAATAATGCAGCATGAAAATGGAAAAACAGTAGCAACCATTTCACGCGACCTAGGCGTCTCGCACTCGACCCTATCTACTATTTGGAAGGACAAGGAATGTATTCATGAGGTACTTAAGGGATCAGCACCTATAAAAGGAACTATAATAATGAAGAAAAGACAAGGTCCCATTCATGAGATGGAAAAACTACTTGTGATATATTTGGAAGACCAGATACAAAAGCATGTACCCTTAAGCCTTCTAACCCTACAGGCTAAGGCAAGAAGCCTTTTCGAAAGCCTGAAGGAGCAGGCAGGAGATAAGTGCGACCAAACCTTCACAGCAAGTCATGGGTGGTTCCAAAGGTTTAAGAACTGCTACAGTTTACATAATGTAAAGGTGAGTGGGGAGGCAGTTAGTGCTGATGTGGGTGCTGTCGAAGCTTTTAAGGAGGAGCTATATCGTGTCATCGTGGAGGGAAATTATTGGCCTGAGCAAACTCTTAATGTGGTTGAAACTGGCTTATTATGGAAGCACAAGCCTAAACGGACATACATCCACAGAGGCGAAAACATTGCTGGGATTCAAGGCATTCAAGGACCGAATCACTTCTTTTGGGGGGGAATGTAGCTGGTTTCAAGATAAAGCCCTCCATGATATATCATTCAGAGAACCCAAGGGCTTTTAAACATGTCAGCAAGCACATACTGCCAGTGTTTTATTGCAGTAACAAGAATGCATGGATGACCCTAGTACTGTATGAGGATTGGTTCATGACTTTTTCATTCCACGAGCAAAGGAATATTGTCTGCAACAAGGGATTGCATTCAAAATTCTGTTCATTTTGGATAATGCTCCGGGACACCCACCACACCTGGACAATATGCACCCTGATGTTAAGGTAGTCTACATTCCACCTAACACTACTTCTATCATCCAACCCATGGATCAAGGTGCTATTGCAGCTTTTAAAGCTAATTATTTATGTACGACCTTCGCTCAGGCTGTTGCTGCTACTGAAGGTGAGAAAACGCCCAGAGAGTTTTGGAAGGACTACAACATTCTGAAATGTATAAGAACATAGCTGCAGCATGGGATGAGGTTACAGGTCCGTGCATGAATGGAATATGGAAGAAAGTCCTGAAAAGTTATGTGAATAGTTTCAGAGGATTTAATGAAGATGAAGTAATTTCTGAGATTATTAACAAGAAAGTGGAGTTGGGTAAACAGCTTGAGTTAGAAATTGATAATGAAGATGCTGAGCAGTTGGTGCAAAGTAACAGAAGTTCTAACTAACGAGGATCTTATTGAACCGGAAGCACAGAAAAATGCAGAGGAAGAAGAGAGTCGAAATGTAGAAGAACCTGCACTCCCCAAAAATTTTACAGTGAAGCAAATGGCAGAGGCATTTGCTACAATTAATAAGGGGATGCAAATGTTTGATGGAATGGATCAAAATGTTGAGCGTTTTGCCAAAGTTGGCATAATGTATGGAGTGGGAAATGAAGTTAAGGTTGCAGGAAAAAGAAAGGGAGGACAGAGAGAGGGTATTCCAGTTAGAGTTGTTGGACAAGAGAGCTACTTTGGAGTCGTGTGACGTCAAGTTTGATGTAATTAAAGTGAAAAAGTTTGTACCAAAATTTGACGAATATGATCCAGAAGAGTTTTTCATCCAATTTGAGCAGATTGCCACAATACTTTCCTGGCCTCAGCAGTATTGGCCCTTGCTGATCCAGTCTGTCCTTGTGGGCAAAGGCCGTTCCACTTGTACCTAACCAGCTCACAGTAAAATGAGTACATACCTGTACTGTATTCTGTGGTCAAGGAAGCCATTTTGAAATCTTACCAGTTGACAGCAGTCATATAGAGGTAAATTTAGAAATACATTCAAATTGCCCGATCAATCACATATTGAATATGGTCACACTGTCAATAAGTTGCACAACTGATGGCCATCGGCTAGTGGAGTTAAAACCTATGATGAACTTTGTGAATTGACTGCACTAGAGCAGTATTTGAGAGGTGTCCCCACAGACGACCATATGTACGTTAGTGAGAAGGAAGCTACAACTATTGAGAGAGCTGCCATTTTGGCAGAAATTTTCAGTTTTATTCATAAACATAAAGTTAATGAGGTTCCAGGCCCAGCCGTGACTCCAGCTCAAGGTGGTAAGCACCCGTTTGGTAACATAGGAAATAAACTCTCCTTTGAGAATGTTGGCAGAGGTTCTGATGGCCATGGTGGTAATGGATTTAGCGGGGTTATGACTTCTGCGTGTTTTTCTTGTAGAAAGCCTGGTAACTATATTGCCCAATGTCATAAGCTCAAAGCTGAGGAGTCCCATGAAATGCCTGTTGCTAATTTTGTGTTTGTCTCAGCAGATGATGTTGCTGCGGTTTCTGACCCAGTTTGTGTGGATCCCAAGGATTTGTTCCAGTCCTTTCAGTTTCCTGGTTTTGTGTCCGTGTCCGAGGGTAGTCCTGCTGTCCCTGTGTGTATTTTAAGGGATACTGATGCTTCACTCAGTATTCTGTTGAAAAGTGCTCTTCCATCTGTGGAAGAGGCTTATACTGGTGAGCAGGTTGTGTTGTGGGGCATTAGTGTAACCACTTGCATTCCTTTGTGTAAAGTGTACCTTTGGACGAACCTTTTGTCTCAGCTAGTAAAAGGAGTAACGTTCCTCTTGGGAAATGATTTAGCTGGTAGCATTGTTGTTCCAGATCCAGTTGTGTGCTCTACACCTTTGAGTAATAACCCTGCTGCAGACCTTGTGAGTAAGTGTGTTGGGTTATTCCCTTCTGGTGCTGTAACCCGTAGTCAAGCTAAAATGGTGACATATGGGACAGATGTGAGTGATCAATGTGATGTTTTGCCTGATTATGATTTGAATGGACTGTTTGATGTTAAGCCAGAGCAGTTAGATGCAGGTTTAGTAGATCAACCTGTCAGTGATGTGTCAAGTGATGTAAAGGCAGATTCTAAGAATAATGTGAATGTTGATTTCAGTAGCCTTCCTGTCACAAGAGAGATGTTGATTTCTGCTCAAGAGTCTGACCAGGCGCTGGTTCCATTATTTGCTAGGGCCGTATCAGAACCAGAGAGTCATTATGAATGTAGCAGGTAGTCGTCGACTTACGACCTATGCGACTTACGTCTGTTCGACTTTACGACCGGCGGTACGACAGTTTTGGCCCCAGCCCCAGTGTAAATAATAAACCAATTGTACTGTAGTATGCAGTGATTTACTTAAACCTGACGACCGTAACAATAATGAACAAAGAAAATGTTGATAAAATATGACTTAAAGATGATTATATTATCATTACACATTACAGTATAATATACGTAAGGTAATTATAACATAGGCCGACTTACGACCAGATCAACTTACGACCGGTCGGCCGTAACCAATCTAGGTCGTAAGTCGACAACTACCTGTAGTGTTTCCTCAGGCATAGCAGATTTTTGCCATACATGTCATGTATGCCAGTTAGCTGGTAAGTCCAATCAAGTATTGTCACCTGCACCTTTAAAACCTATACCTGTTGTTGATGAGCCATTTGCAAAAGAAATCATTGATTGCATGGACCCTCTTGCTAAAACCGAGTGATAATGAATATTTGTTACCGGTGATGTGTGCTTCCACTATAGATACGGAAGTTATACCTGTGCGGGCACTTGGTTTATATTATATTATATGTTGGTTTATATCACATCTATTGTATGTCATCAGATGTACTACACAGTTTAGTTTGGGATTCTCACCAAGTGAACTGATATTTGGCCGGAATATCCTTGATCCCTTGAAATTATTGCATGAGAATCGGGTAGGAGAAGATGAAACTGCAGAAGATAGAAAATTTAATGTTGGGGATAATGTGCTTTTGTTCGTGCCCATTAGGAAGTTCCCCCACCCCCTTTTTTTTACGGGGATTAGCCCACCCGGTTACAGGTCACTGACCCACGTCGGGGCCTGGGTGGCGAAAATTTAATAATAATAATAATTCAGATAAGTAAAATAAAAAAAAATAAAAAAATAATAATGATAACAATAATAATAACGACACTGCATTATTATTATTATTATTATTATTATTATTATTATTAATAATAATAATAATAATAATAATGTAATAACAATGCAATAATAATAATAAAGAACCCTAAAGAAATAAAATAAAAAAGATCAAGAGTGAGAAACAATATATGTATGCTGTGTTGTCAATGTTAAGAGAAACAAGTGAGACCCTGCAATTGTGTGTAAATGAGGCAGAAAGTCAGATCAGCAACCTGGGACTTGGTCACCATTTTTGTGATACCATATGGCAGCAGGGTCTACCACTAGACAACACATTATGCTTCCAATATCTTCCCAGGCGGTAGTACCTCCCTGTTTGGTAACTGCCTATCTACCTCTGAAGTTTTGAGTAAGGTAGGAGATGTTAACTATGTCATAGCCACGCCTGAACGTATAAAATCTTAAAGACTAGTACATGTGAATCTGTTGAAACCCTATTGTGTTAGACCTGATAAAATGGTGTTGTATTGTGATATTGAAATTAGACAAATGAAGGTGTAAGGATAACATTATTGCTGATACTCTGTCTAGGCCATTATTAGGTAGGCAGATTTGATAACTGTGTGTTGCCAATGTAAAACCCCTAGTTTTATTTTAAGGAGGGGGGTGTTATGCAGGGCGTAATGTACATTGGTGCGTTGCGCTGTGCACAGTGAAATATTTTTCAGGAATGTTACCCCAAGTTATGTAAATATAATTTTGTATAATGATGTGTGAGCAGGGCTGGTATTTGATACATAGAATATTTTTCTGTATGTAGGCATTTTTGCAGCATAATGTGGGAGTTCATTTATATAAGTTTTAGGTTGGTAGATCCCTGGAGTATGGAGCGATGTCAGTCACTGGCTGGCCTTGGGAGTAGGAGGATGTCTCAGTTTGTCAGTGGTGGATACCTTTTCAAATAGAATTTAGTTGAATATTATCTATTCAGTGCTGCTCTATTATTATTTATCTTGTGTAAAGTGCAATCAATGGTTATTACAAAGTAGTTCATGGTTATTTACTGAGCATATATTAGTTGTTTATTAAGGATTATGTTTATTCTTTATTCTCTTGATTTAATTTATCTTATGGAACCTACACACTTATTATGGAAAAAAAAATTAATTAAATCTTTTGTAATGTGTATAATTCCAAACCTTCACTCCAGAACTGTTGGGATAAAGAAGGGGCTGTGGTTGAACCTAGGACTAAATTGTGCTGAGTTGCCAATTTTTGGGTTTTTTTGTTTGATGTGCTATATTTGCCCTCATTTGTATATTAATCTTTACCATAATTCAAGTTAATAAGTTATGGCATAACAATACATAAAAAATCTAAAATGGGTGTCTCTTTTTCTACTCAGCACCACGAGAACTCTCACTTTTACGCTTACCAGCCATTTTAAAGGGAATTACAAACAAAAATTTTGTCGATACACAGCGCGATCACTAACGTCGGGACTCGAAAATACGTAATTTGAAAAATATTCTATACAACTGCAGCAGTCGTAAGTCGGTGAGTATATATATATATATATATATATGCAAGTAAATCACTGTAGGTGCGCGTGATCTAGGTATATGCTGATAACCACCAGGAAAGAAGAAAACACGAAGTTCCCAAGCGCTTTCGTGTAATTCACATCTTCAGGGGTGAGTACAGACTAGTCTGTACTCACCCCTGAAGATGTGAATTACACGAAAGCGCTTGGGAACTTCGTGTTTTCTTCTTTCCTGGTGGTTATCAGCATATATATATATATATATATAATCAACACCTCAACCCGCCAGGATTCGAACCCACGGCCCACAAGCCTATGACTGTGACCGGGTAACGCTAACCGCTGAACCACCAGGATACTAAAAGCAGTCCTAGACTTTGTTATATTTCACACAAAGCCTGTTCAACGTGCTTATGGCGCCGTGAACCTCTAATGGGGACCACCCGTACCACTTAGGTGGTCAGAGTAACGTTTTACCAAATCCGGCTTCGAAACACGAGGATCCATATATATTTCATTTCATTGGGCTAATGAAATATATATGGATCCTCGTGTTTCGAAGCCGGATTTGGTAAAACGTTACTCTGACCACCTAAGTGGTACGGGTGGTCCCCATTAGAGGTTCACGGCGCCATAAGCTCGTTGAACAGGCTTTGTGTGAAATATAACAAATTCTAGGACTGCTTTTAGTATCCTGGTGGTCCAGCGGTTAGCGTTCCCCAGTCACAGTCATAGGCTTGTGGGCGGTGGGTTCGAATCCTGGCGGGTTGAGGTGTTGATTGTATGTAGAAGTCCGCGTGCTTTATTGGGCTAATGAAATATATATATATATATATATATATATATATATATATATATATATATATATATATATATATATATATATATATATACAGTTGGTCCTCATATTACGCGGTCACGCATTCCGCGCTTCACCGTTAACGCGGTGCCTTGCCAGAACCTAACATTCTCACATTCCGCGGTTGTGAACCCCATTACGCGGAGAGCGGCTGGCAAGCCGCGCCATTTTTGGATCCAAACCTCCCGCCATCCGCCATGTTGTGTAAGAGGCGCAAAAATGGTGCGCACAAGGTCGCCCAGTCATCAAAACATTACCAGTTCTTCACCCGCCACCCACCACAGCCGGCCCAAGTCAGTGATAGTGATAATTATAGTGAGGAGATGGACTTATATGAACTTTGGGGGGTTTGACAAAGAGGCCCTGCAAGCCTCTGTGGTGGATAGTGATACAATTGATACAAGTGATACAGGTGAGGGCCAATAATCTGCCCTCTGCCTCAGAACCAACCCCCCATCCCCGTGTGCCCAGCCATCTTTTCTACTAATTAAGTGTTAAAAAACCTAATATTATTGATATTTCTCTTAATTATTAATTGTGTGTGCATGCCATCATAAAGTTAAGATAATATTTTTACTACAACATAGTTGTGTGTTGTCAAAAAGTGGAGTTTGGGGATCGGCCCGGACTCCATTTCAATTAATCCCACATGTTACGTTATTCACTTTACGCGTTTCTCACTTTCCGCGGTACCCTCCGGGTTACATTAACCGCGTAATATGAGGACCAACTGTATATATATATATATATATATATATATATATATATATATATATATATATATCTTGATAAAATCACACGGGAAAATGGAAACAACGGAGTACCTTTTCCCGTGTGATTTTATCAAGATTTATCTTATCCACGTTTTCATTGTGGATTTTCATAAAATATATATATATATATATATATATACAGTTCGTCCCCGAATTACGTACATCCGAATTACGTACAAACGGCCGATACGTACATCGTTTCTGAAGTCTTTAATTGCAAAAATATTGTCTTAAAAGGGCGAGCAATTTTTAAATTTGGCGGGCGAGCCAGCCGCACCGCGCCGCCACTATCACTGACCATGCAGACGACACGCTAGACGCACCAAAACAACACGTGTGGTCATTGTGCATACTTCTCCTGTGAATTTCTGCCCTATTTTGTACACTTTACTCTGTGTGCAATGACTGGTGTAAAGCGTAAGAGTGGTGAAGCCAGTGGGAGTGCTATGAAACGTCAAGCAATCTCACTAGAGGTAAAAATGGACATAATAAAACTGCTTGAAAGTGGTGAAAAGTTGACCAATGTTGCCCGCAAATTTAACCTGAGTCGGTCAACTGTTAATACAATTGATAAGGGCAAAGAAAAGATCAAGGAACATGTGAAATCTGCAGTGCCAATGCAATCTACGATTATAACTAAAAGAAGAGGGAAGGTTCTGGAAGAAATGGAAAAATATCTTGCGCTGTGGATCGAGGACTGCACACAAAAACGTAAGCCTCTGTGTCTCAGTATGATTCAGGAGAAAGCCCTAAGTCTTTTCAACGACCTAAAGAAAGATCACCCTGATGATACTGTGACATTCAATGCTAGCAATGGGTGGTTTAACCGATTCAAGGTGCGAAATAAGCTGCATAATGTTCGAGTGACTGGTGAGGCGGCGAGTGCTGGTTGGAAAACAGCACAGGATTTTCCAAAGAAACTCGCGGAAATTATCGAGTTACGTACATTTCGAGTTAAGTACAACCTTTTGGTCCCCATTATGTACGTAACTTGGGGACTTACTGTATATATATATATATATATATATATATATATATATATATATATATATATATATATATATATATATATATATATATATATATATATATATATATATATATACATACAATCTGCGCGGAGTTAGTTCGTCTGCTGAAAAAAAATGCAAACTGTATTTACTGTTATGTTATAAAAATAAAGTCAAGGAACATTTACCACTTCAATTAATACTTTGTAATGTTCCCTTTGGACTTCAGGCAGTCATTTAGCAAGGTTTTGCAAAAGGTCAGGTGGTAAGTTTGCCCAGATATCCTTGATAGCTGCCTCTAGCTTTGGGACTGATGACGAGTCAGTGTCGCGCAGACGACGCTTAACAATGGACCATAAATTTTCTACCTGTATTAGGTTGAGATCTGGGCTACTGCCAGGCCAGTCATTAAAGAAAGGTACCTCACAGTCTTTGAGCCACTGTATGAAACTTTTAGCAGAGTGGCATGGGGCACCGTCCTGCATGAAAAGGCTTGCCTTAGCTTTATTAAATGATTCAGGTAAGAAATCAGTGGGCAGTTCAAGATAGTTGTACTGATTCATCATCTGGTTCTTAGGGAGGATTACTAGTTCACCAACACCATAATACATAAAGCAAACCCAAACCATAAGAGAGGCAGGGTACTTAACAGTCTTGACTGTGTACTGTGGGAGATGTGCTTCCGAGTGAGGCGGGCGGTACACCCTCCCTCCACCACTGCCAGTCACAAAAAACGTAGCCTCGTCAGACCACAAAACACTCCTCCATGACTCTAAACCCCACACTGCATATTTCTTGCAAAATTTCACTCTAGTTTCCATCTGTCTCTTCGTCAGTAGAGGTTTACGACGGAGCACGGAAGCTCTTAAATCCAAGGTCATCATGGACGGCTTGTTGAACACAGCGTAAGGAGACGTGGCTGAGAGGACGGGGGTTTCTGTATCTTACTTTGCATGTTGTGAGGGCGGGATTGGACTTAACTTGGGGTGAAATAACCTCAAGTGTCCGTGGAAACAATAATTTAGGCCCACCAGACTTGGGAAGAGAAGCTGGCAACATGTCCTCTCCAAGCTCACAGTAACGCTTCACAAGTTTCTGCACACCATGCAACCCCACACCAGCCAGAGCAGAAATATTTCTCAATTCATGGTTTGCTTTGTACAATGCAATCACTGCTGCAATGTCGTCCCTTGTATTAACCCTCCTGGACATCTCTGATGGCCACCATGTCAGGGTAATGCACCGCAAATGAGGCAAAAAATGGCCACGGGCCGCACAAACTCGCAGAGTTAACCTTCCCCTCACGATTGCCAGAGGCGCACTGAGAGTAAGCTGTGACGTGTGCTCAGTTGCCATGTGTCACCACTTGCCAACCAACCAAGTGTACGAACATCTCGCATCCCGGGACAGCCTTCAAAACATATGAACTTATTTACGCGATGTTTGTTCGTCGGCCCTATCGCAACCTAACTTTCCGCACAGATAAATAGGAAGAGCGTGAACATTGGGTGACACATATCGTTACATTACTCATACTGGTCTTGTTTCCGTGTGGTCGTGACTTTTTAAACAAATCTATCCAGAGTATCATTAACATACAATAATATAACTAATTGTATATGTGTTGGGCAATATTCTCACTTCGTTCTTTTATATCCTTATTACTACTGTATTTCTTTCTTGACGTTGACATGTCAGAAGAAATTCCTGACGATGTCACGATGTCAGCCACTCTGTAGAACAAGTTTGTTATACCGGACGACGCACTAGAGAGGAGCCCCGAATTATATACTATACAGTATACTAACTGATTTGTTTACAAAAAGCTGAAACTGAAAAATCAATCTGTTTTTATGCATATCTATATTTTGTTGACTTTTAACCAATTTAAACGTTTACATTGTTCAGTTTATAAATGTAAACTGCCAAATCTATTAGCCTGAAATCTGTAAATTGCAATAAAGTTATTCTAAACCACAGTGTGAAATATGTACTTGTAGTGCAATGTAGTGTAATGAGATGCAACCATTTTAAAGCCTGCAATACATTTCCCTATTTCACTGCACTTTCCTACAAGATTTACATAATCTCTTGTAATCATAGATAAAGCTAAAATACATGGTACCCTGTATATATACTAATAGGTATGGATTACCTGTTGAATTGGGTGTAAGCAATCTTGGGTAAAAATTATCTCGTAAGTTGGGTACGAGTGGACTATTTTTGGGTACGAATTATCTTGGGTACGATATGACCCTAACCCAGTTTAAGCTAAGCCTACCGGGGGTCCGGGGGCAGAGCCCCTGGCTAGGGGTTAAGTTAGGGTAGATGACTCGTTTTCTCCCCAGCCCAAAAACCCCAATTTCCCAGGCTCTCCCCCATTATTGTTGGGGGGCAAAAGCAAGCAATTTCCACCCAAAATGAAAGTCAGATTAAGTTAAAACACACCAAAATACACTGGAAAAACATATTGGTCAACCCATAGGGACTCGTGTCCTAAGTAAAAATTTACCAAGATGACATTTACTATAGAACCTAATATAACCTGACCTAACCAACCAATGAAACCTACCTAACCTTACCCAACTTCCTAGACAGGGGGAGGGACCCCTCCCCCCCCCGGCATATTAAACAGCTAATTAGAGCAGTCATGGAAAAAAATAGCTCTAGCAGGGACTTAACCGGTCACGGCAAAATATCCACTACACAGTATAAATTTGCAGAAATCAGTTATAAATTTACATACTAACTGTAAACATTATTCTATGGCTAATAAAAATTGGGTAAAACCCTATTTCTATGCTAAAACTCATGGAGATGTATTTAAGGTAATATTGCAGTAAACAGCAACCACAGAATTCCGGAAATTCGCTACACTAAATCGATAGAACTATTTTTTCTATCATTATTTTTTTTTATATTACATTAGGTTAGGTAAAACATTTTTTATCAGGTTTTGGTTGCTGTTTTCTGCATTTTTCCGTATATAATTCTAAACTTGCTTGTTACCCACGTGTAGACATATGAAAGCTCACTTTGGTTTGTTTGTTTTTTTTACCAATGGAGACAAATTACACTACCTCACGAGTTAATTGAAATAGTCATGTAAAATTCTTACTTCATATACAAACAATTACTTCACCGTTAAATTCTAACTTTAAATGTGTGTCGGGTTAAGGTTGTGAAAGGTGTTGTTATCTCATTAAAGCTAGACTCCATGTCAGTACCTGGGCAGCAACACTTACCGTACTCCCGTTGACAGCAGTTTCCAGGCGCGGACGTTTGCACGGTGGTGGCTGTGAATTGGCAGCCTGCAATTCTGACATTTATCCCGCGATTCACTCACACATAAATCGTTCACAAAGCTGCTGAACACTGTCTTTGTATAGACTAAAAAAGCCAAGACACGAGGTTACTAAAATCCCGCGTGAAAAATTGCCATGCGTCTAGTCCTGTGAGCGTCGACAAAGGGACTATGGCGTTAAGTGTTCTGACACCAAACTCTGGAACACCGGTAACCGATAGGCTCTTGTTAATGATTTATATAAATTTAACATTAATTTATTATATTCTTAATCACTGAAATATTTTCGTTCAATATATTATTATATATATAGAAGTGATATATATTCCATATAACTAACAAAATTTTCATTCCTGTACTAATCATTAATATTTTATAGCAATCTTTCTCTAGGTCACCATTGTATTGTTATAGATAAATATATCACCCACAATATTTTGCCTTAACTACTGGGCATTCATGAAGATACATATGGATGGGTAACAAATATTGTTAATATTTTTACGTTACTAGTTAAAAATACACCTTTGTAGGCTATTCTCCAATAAAGCCAACTTTTTTGGAGTAAACTGGCTTTCTATTGATAATTACCCTTTAATTTTATTCTGAATGTTTGCTATATAGCTGACTGGTTAATTTAAAGATGATTGCTTGCAGTGTATTTCCGACTTGACATTCATTATACGTCGCAAATGTAGAAATCTAGCAAGACCCCCAGGATACCCATAAAATTTACTAAAATCAACTTTTTTTCTATATAAAATTTCTCTGGGCCAATGCAAAAGTTTTATATCACCAAATAATAATTTCAGGACAGCTACTCTCAGACAAAAATATATATTATTTTTTAATAAGGAAACTGATATGAATTTTATATAAAATAATGTACAAATAGTAATTGTTAATGATAGGACGGCCTTAAAAAAAATAAACTTTTATACACTTCCCTCCCCCTCATGACGTCACGAGCAGTCGACGTGTTTACACTTAACTTGGGGCCAAGGAGGTGACTGGAATTTTAACTTAAATACGGAAAAACAGGTGTGTGTATTATAAGTACCTTTAAGGGCCTCATTTGCTTCATTTTTGTGAGTCCATTCTTATATTTTTATTATTTGAAGAAGCTTTTTTATTTATTGTAGAACAAATAAGAGGAAAACCAGGATTATATTTACTGTTGACGTTGACATCGGGACTTGTCAGTGTAGTTCTCGTAATAAGCTTAGTGTCAAGGTATGTTTCTTTCACATCTCTGTTTTATATATGTATTTAGCACAACTCACTGATTATAGAAGGGAAGTGTTATTGGAAACTGTCATCATAAGTAAATACAATTTTGTTGTATCTGCTCTTGGTAAAATTATAGGATGTCTATATGATTTTTTCCCAAATGTTCGTGTTTCTGCTTGTGTTGAAAAAACAGTGAGTTGGTGCATATGAATTTAGTGATCCCTCCTATAGCATAAATTATAAATTTAAAGCTGTTATTGGACAGGGTTATGCATTACTGTATAGGAAATATGCAGCAATAAAAGCAGGTACAGTGTTGTAAATAAGGTAAAGGTTTACGAAACTGTTATCACCTGTTGGAAATGTGCAATTTGGTTACATATTTTGTACACACTATTAGTATGATATTTAACAGAAATGGAAACGATAATCCATAGAACCTACTAGAACCTGACCTAGCAAACTCATTCTATTAGGTCAAGTTCTAGTAGGTTCTATGCATTATCGTGTGCATTTATGCGTTTAATATTATGCTAATAGTATGTACAAAAAATATAAACCAAATTGCACTAAACCAAATAACATAGGAAACCCTACCTTACCTAACCTATACCTCTGACAGGTATATATGGGGTTAAAAATGCCCAGAATAGAGAGATCTAAATGATTCAGTAGTTTATATCTTGGGGCGCGCTATGTCAGAAAGTAAAGTAATACCAAAAAAAGGTTAAATTATCATTTTGGTCATCCACCTATTTGGAAGTTGAAATTGTGGTAAAATTTTAGTTTTGGTCATCCTTGTATTTAGATATCCAACCTAACCGAGCCACCGAACTTAGGAACTATTATAATCTAACCCTCCATTTATGGTGAGGGTTAAATTCCTAAGATTCCCCAGTTGACCAAAACTTTAATACTACAGTACCTAAAAAATACCCTTACTGATTTTTTTTTAAGTATTGATAAATAGACAATTAAGATTTTATTTATATATTTATGTATTTTTTATCCTCTTCGCCAAGGATTGACTCGTTAACCGTTTGGGTGGTCGGTCATGTCTTTGTTACCCACTGTTGACCACTACTGGGCAGGCACCGGCTCCTGAATACATCTGAACCTGCTCCAGTGTTGGTCAAGTCTGGTCTTGAAAGAGCTCACAGTCAGTACCGTCACAACACTCTCTGGCAGATTGTCCCAAGAATTTACAATTCTCACTCCAAAAAACGTTTGCCCTCACAGTTTTCTGGACTCGTGGCTTCTTCAACTTTGAGCTGTGGCCCCTTGTTGGGTGTGTGTCCGCCAGCTCCAGGTATGGACACTCGACTGAATAGTGTGCCTTTGAGATGTTTATACTCCTCAACTAGGTCACCCCTTGCCTATCTGTTGTATACTGTAAGTTAGGCAGTTGTAGGCATTCTTAATCTCTCTGGATAACTGAGGTGCCAAAGTGCAGGCACCAGTCTGGTGGCCCTCCTTTGGATATTATCAATCAACTGACAGTCGCTATCATACCTCGGGGACCAGACGGGGTGACAGTACTCCAGGCGAGGAAACACTTCGCTCCTGAAGATTGTTACGATTGACGGACGGTCAAGATATCTGAATGACCTTCGAGTAAGAATTAGTAGTTTAGTTGCTTGGGTAAAATTTTTGTTTCACTCATCCCTGTATTTAGATATCTAACAAAACCTAATGTAGCCTATCCTAACCTAGCCAAAGAACCCAGGAACTATATCTAACTTAACTGGACACCCCCTAGACCCCCCCTTTCTGGTGAGGGGCTTTGCCCTAGATGATTGGAACTAAAACGATACCGTTGCTTGATTCACCTTCTCACAATGGTCCGAGAACTTCAGTTTATTTTTAACATACACATCTACTGTAGGTCCTTTTCACATTCAGTCTCAATTTATGCACTCTCTTCATCCTGTTTGGACATATGATATGCCTCCTCACTCTTGGTCCGTGCCAGGTGCAGCCTCTTACACTTCGTGACATTGAATCTTAGCAGCAATTTTTTCCATTCTTGAAGCTCTCGGAGATCTTTCTGCAGGTTAAAGTTCTGTAGAAGACATAGATGGGAGGTTATATTAATTATAACAATTGGCTATTGAACTGTGTTGGATGGTAAAATAGCTCAAGGGCTATTAAGCCGGGTCACCTGGTAAAGTAATCGGTAATGTCTGAGAACAGCACTACCATCAGGAGGAGTTGTTTGATTCCGGAAAATTTTCCTTAGACGTTCTTATAATTACAGTAAGTATTTTAAAAGAGGTGATAACTTTTATTTAACTATGGTAAATTTGGAAGACACACCTAGCACCGGTTTTTACTTCGACAATGTGTTTTTCCACTGTTTTATATGTGATTTAAATGCATTTGAACTTCATTTACATCAGAAATCACCAATTTTTTAATTCCCCCCCACGATCCTGGAAACCTGTTGGGAAGCGGGGTTTGTTAGGTGGGAGGGAACGAGTGACTTACTCAAGAAATGAATGGCAAAATCACAAGAATCATATAAAAAACACCAGAAAAACACATTGCCAAACCCAAGAAAATGAAACAAACCTATCCTTAACGTAACCCAAATCTAACCCAACTTAATCCTAACCAAACCTAAACTAACCTAACCTAAACTAACCTAACCTAAACTAATCTAAACTAAACTAACCTAAACTAACCTAACCTAACCTCAACTAACCTAACCTCAACTAACCTAACCTAAACTAACCTAACCTCAACTAACCAAACCTAAACCTAACCTAATGAGTTAGTTAATGTAGAAACGAGCAAAATCACTAGAATTTTTACAGATTATTTTGAGGTAATTTTATGAAGTTTGTTATTATTGATTTGCAATGGAAATGTTACGAAGAAAAGTTGTTGTAAATGATGAGAGAAGGATGTGTACCAAGCTAGATTTTGCCTAACTTTTGCCGGGTGGATATTCCAGTGATACCTTAATTATGAAGTATTTTATATTTTTTTATTTTTCTCAATGATCATAATCACCGGTAGTGGGCAAGACTTGAAGGATGAGGAAATTAGTGTAAAACACAGTGACAAAAATTATCATATGACACAAAGACGATGTTTATATGTGCTTTGTATGTGTAGAAATTAATTACATATATATAGACATTATTCCTCTGACAAATCTGTCAAATCACTGCGTGGCATTTGTTTGTTTACAACCAACCCTCTCAGTTCAAGCGTACTCGCACATCCAAAAATAAATAAAATTGCACCATGCCGCTTTACAAAGTTGCTTTAATTGGTACCAGATATCAAAATTACGTAAGTAATTTCTGTTTAATATGGTAGGGGGTCTGCCCCTCGGCTCGGCAGTGGGGTAAGGTTAGACAGGTTTCTTTTTTTGATTACTTGGTTAGGTTCAGATTCTAGTAAACATTGTCACTTTTAAAATACATATTATAATGATAAGAATATCCGTGGTGGTAGTGCTGTTCTCAGACTTTACCAAATAACGTACAGTTTTATACAGCAGGGTTTATTGTTTTTATGGATGATATATGCGTAACCTAACCTTGAGTCACGTCAGGTTTTCATTGTGGAGCTACATGTAATATATATATACAGTGGGGTATGCTATAACGAATCTAATTGGTTCTAGAACCTTGTTCGTTATAGCATTCGTTCGTTATAGGATTAATCCGTTCCAGGCCCCCAAATACAACCACTTAACACTGAAAAATATAATATAAAATTGTAAAAATTGTAAATAAGTGCATAAATATGCATCTGAACCCCTGAAATAAAGAATATCATTAATACTTGTAATAAAAATACAATATATTAGTAAAAAAAAAATTTAAATGTTCGTTGTAGGAGTTTCGTTCGTTATAGCATTCTCAATTTTATAGGTAAAACCGTTCGTTATAGGAATATTCGTAGTAGGATCCGTTCGTTATAGCATACCCCACTGTATATATATATATATAATATATATATATATATATATATATATATATATATATATATATATGCAAGTAAATCACTGTAGGTGCGCGTGATCTAGGTATATGCTGATAACCACCAGGAAAGAAGAAAACACGAAGTTCCCAAGCGCTTTTTTACTGTACCTATACAGTACTGTGAATCAGATGTCCAAAAAAAAATAAAAAATTAATGAGTTTTACTTTATTTCATCAGAGGAATTTTTCAGTAAGTTACAAGACATGTTGTTCATTTTAAATTGAATGGTAATTTTACTTAATAAGCAATAATACTGTATACTCTTTTTCAGATTTTGATAATGAAACTGCGTGATTAAGGACTAACCCAGCAAAATTCTTCGATCTAGTTAATGGTCTAAAAGTCTGCAAAGATGGGAGCTGGTAGCAGCAGCATTAGTGATCTGGCCTCCAATCAATACCTTAAGCGTTTTGTCAGCACAGAAGTCATTACTGCCAATGATCCCTTTTGGAATCAACTCCTGTCATTCACATTTTCTATACCAGACTCCAGGTGGGCACTTTCTTTATTCTTCTGCTATATATTCATTGTGTTTTATGACGGACTGTTCACTGATTCTTATAATATGTGTGGTACTTTTTTGTTAAGCTAAGGAGGTTGGTGGAGGGAGGTTCCGGTGAAAATGTATACTACAATACTGTACTTTTATCTCGAATGTATGTACATTAATCCTCACCGTAAACCAGAGGTTCTTAACCTGGGGTCCATGGATGGGCTTCAGGGGGTCCGTGAAGGTCAGATAAAAATTTAACATTTATCTTCGAGCCAAACAACAGCAACCTTCTCATTGAAATGAACTTTTGAGCAGAATTAAAGTTTTGTTTTGTTTAATTTGCACAAGATGATTGTATTTCATTTTTGTATGGAGTGGCCATTAATTTTTGCATAAAAAAGTGTGAAACATAATTCTTTGTTAAGATTGTTTACTTTATTCATACTTTGTGTATGTCATACACTGTATGAGGCAATGAATTTTCAATAAAATAAAGTATATTCATTGCATGCAAAGTTGTGCTTATGTGCATTTTTCTAGGGAGGGGGTCCATAGCTTTCACCAGATTCCCAAAGGGGTCCGTGACTCAACAAAGGTTAAGAACCACTGCCATAAACTAAAATACAGCATATAGAAATCTCTTAATCCTAATCTCAAACTCATGGTCAATAATGAGAACTACAGGGTAGTTACTGGGTGGGGGTTCAAAAGATAGGATTGGTTTACAGCATTTCATGATTTCCCTCAATCAGTCTGGCCTAACACCCATTTCCAGACGTCTCTCAACCTTCATTAATTCAATATTACTGGTGCTGTGGGTTGACTGATTTATACTGACAATTAATTTACTCCAACATACACAAATTATCTCACAAAAGAAAATTTTATGCCAAAAAGTAATAGTTAACCCCTAAGCTTCGGGTCACGTCACATAACATTTTGATCTTACCCGGGCTAGATTATGATGTCAAATAGATATTTACTTTTCACCCACTCACACCTGAGAGCCTCCTAGTCTCTTCTAAGAAGCTTCTCAGCTTTTGTGATGTAGGAATGTTGCCCTTGGACTTGACTCATGTCACCATGTGTTTTTACCCCCAACAGCATGTCTAGTACAGTATTGTCTTCAATTACTGGAGCAGTAATAATGATTGCTATTAGTGTAAATAGTAATAACATAATAAAACAAGTGCCCTGTACCTCATACTGCCTACGAATTAAAGTTGTTTCCCTCGTTACTACTGCATCACACACACTCCACTTCACGGTCGACTCTCCCCAGCCTCGGTGTTGCCAACCTGTTGGTAGGACATTTATTTATATCCTGTTTATATCAGCCATGGCCAGTTTGTAAGACTAGAATTTCTTTTTATTTGTTTTTTTAATTGTTCCCCAATATACCCATGTACAAGGGGGGGGGGGGGGGGGGTTGCTGTCCACAGCCAGGGGTTAAAGTTTAACAATTTTGAAATAAATATAATGACATGTCTGTACAAGGGGGGGGGGGGGTTGCTGTCCACAGCCAGGGGTTAAAGTTTAACAATTTTGAAATAAATATAATGACATGTCTGTCATTCATGATGCAATATTGTACAGTACACTATTTATTTGTTATTCATTAATTAGTAAAGATATGTTACTACAGGTTGAACCGCCCTAATCTGGCACCCTTTGGACCTGACCGGTGCTGGACTATAGAATTTTCCGAACCAAAGGTGGTCTTTGTAAAATACATAGTATTATTGTTGTCACACAGTTTTAATGTGCCTAATGCGCCTAATGTTTCTCTGGGCACGCTACACTGTCCTAAGGGCAAAGCTGTACTGTACATGTACTCAAAATAATGTACTAAATGATGACTAAAATTTTTGTCTTGTGCAATCTATAGCATGATTATATTCATATTAATCACTATCTTATAAGAATTCCAGCAATGTAAATTATATTCTCCCCGTCACTTCTGTGACATTTTATAAGCAAAAAACAAAAACTCAATCTAAAGGACATAAATAAACAAATAAATACTTCACTAGACCTTCAGCACCAACTGTCAAACATGTCTCTTTCCTCCCCTCCCCTATCTTCCCAGCCAGGCTTTGGTGTTTTAAGCTTAAAGTTTTTATCTTATATAATGTCACAGACTAAACTTAGGAGAATATAATTTGTATTGCTGGAATCCTTACAAGACTGCGAATAATTTGAATATAAACATCATATATTTTGCACAAGAGATAAATATTTTTGCTCTCTCTAATAAAATTCTTAAATTAGAACTAAAATTTGTATGTCTAATGCAAGCTATAGCATGTTTATATTCAAATTAATCACTATCTTATAAGAATTCCAGCAATGTTAATTATATTCTCCCATGTCAGTTCATTGACATTTTATAAGAGAAAAACTTAGTCTTTCTTAAGGACAGATAAATATATACGCACTAGACCTTGGCATCAACTGTCAAACATATCACCTCACCTCCTCCCCCCCGCCCCCCCACTCTTCTCAGCCAGTAAACGGACCATTTCACGTTCCTTAATTTTAGCTGTGTTTATTTATGAGTGTTGTAACATAATACTACAAAAAACAATGTTTTGTTTATTCTAGGAGATGGGCTGAGGTGCATCTGGGTAGACTCAGTCTTTTTAGTATTTTGTGTTTTTCTGAAGTACCAAACTAAATTATTCCATTTAAACAACACTTCGATTTTGTGCGAATTCGATTTAAAGCGACCTCTCTTGGAACCTATCTCGTGTTATATCAATGTTCTACTGTACAGTGTAATTATAATAAACGAAAATAGATAAACAAAAATTCTCATTCTGTACTTAAAATGACAAAATAGTTACGGTACCTGTACCTGTGCATAAATTGGTGATGTTCACCTGTAAAGAAGAAAAAAATATCTGTACAGTAAATAAAATAATAAAATAAATATGCTTAGGTGGCATGTTAAGGGTAAATAACAAGTGAAATATTACAGAAACACTTGAAATATCTAGGAACGCACCAAATTCCATGAGGACCAGATGTAAACAAAGGGTATGCAGAACCATGGATACTAGCGTCGGTGGGTATAAGCGGCCATCCGGCAAACTAAAATTTTGCCGGACGACGGGACGTGCTGGACAATAGAGTACTGGATTCAGGGGGTTTAACCTGTATAATTATCTTTGTTTATTAATACCTGCACCCTTCATATACAGCATTTTCTCGATTTAACGAACTATTTCGAGCCACCCCCTCTCCGTTATATCGAAATTTTGACTAAATTTAACTGTTATTTTCTCTCGATTTAGCGAATTAGTTCACTAAATCGATCGTTATTCTGTTAAATTTTGCGCCAAAATCTACAGCACCATAAGTCACATCGACTTAAGAAATTTTTTACTGCTTAGTTATTATGGAAAATAGTCCATTATTAGATTTATTCAACATGAGCTATACAGAGGGTAGATTACCAACAAAATGGAAGAGAGCAATAGTCCTTCCTTTCCCTAAGGCAACTGGTGGATACAGGCCAGTGTCTTTAACATCTTGTTTTTCCAAGATGATGGAGAGAGTATTATTAAACAGGCTTCTATTTATTGTGGGAGATAATCTTTCTAGTAATTTATTTGTTTTTATGAAAGGGAAAGGTACTTCAGACTGTGTTATAAAATGTTTATCAAATGATGCAGACAGATGTAGAGTTCTTGTGGATTTACAAGGAGCATTTGATAAAGCTCACAGTGAAGTAGTTGTGAATGAACTGGCTGCTCTAGGGGTATCAGGGGAGTTGGTACACTGGATAAGTAACTACTTGCATGGAAGGAGAGCCTGTGTATGGTATCAGGGATGTTTGTCTGAGGAAAGAGCACTTGAATTAGGCACTCCCCCAAGGGGGAGTATTGAGTCCAATGTTATTTAATGTGTTAATGAACAAGATAGCCTCGCAAGTATATCCTAAAGGAGTTGTAACCATCATTTATGCAGATGACATCTTATTTCAAGGAAACTCTCTAAAAAAATTTGCAGATTGCTTTAGATAATTTTAGTGTTCTTTTTCAAAAGATGGGCTTAGTTGTCAACTAAAAAAATAACAAATGTGAATGTAAAGGAAGAGGAACTGAATCTCTTTCTAAATGGAAAAAAATATTGAGAAAGTGTCAAAATATAAATATTTAAGAATGTATACGTATTGGCTTTACAGTACTAGTGAGGCAGAAATATATCATGTCCTCACTCAATGTAGAGCAAGATTACAGACCTTGAAGGCTCTAGCATGTTGTGGTAAAGGAGCTAGGGTACCCATACTGAGAATGATGTATATTTCTACCATAACATCACTTATAGACTATGCAGCACCTGTCCTCTCTTGTACTGGTGAAGGAAGGTTACGGAAGCTTGAGATCATGCAAAATGAAGCAATGAGAATAATTTTAGGATGTCAAAAGAATGCAATGATTGAGATATTGAAAATGGAACTAAGGTTACAGAGCATTTCACAGAGGGTCAATGAAATTAATACAGTTGCAGCAATTCGATTAATGAGGGGGAATAGTAGGGGTAAATTTGTACAAGATATAAATGATGGCTTAAAAAATAAAGGACCTTCTGCAGGCAAGGCAAGAGAGGATACATGAATTGATTAGTAAATATTAAAAAAAAAAATTAATCTGACAGACTGGTGTACAGCTGTTCAAAAAAGTTGTAAGTTAGACATTGTGCCTCTCACGATGAAGAAATCATTACATGACCCAAGACAGTTAAGGGCTGTATATGAGAATAAGATTAGTAATTTGCTTAAATTAAACACCTTGCATGTATATTGTGATGGTTCAGTTGTGTCAAGTGGCAGGGTTGGGTGTGGGATCCTTATTAGACAGTACACAGAACAAGGTACTGATGACACCAAAATTGGACTCTGGCTGAGCAATTTAATATCATGAACACAAGCTGAGTTATATGCAATGTTAGTAGGATTGGAAAGTGTTGTAAAGAGGAATAAAGATGCATATTTTTTTGCTGATAGTAGGGCAGCTTTGGATTCTTTGAACAGCGGGAGTCCAGTCTTAGAACACATTATTGGTTCATGTCGAAAATTAGTAAATACAACAAGGAAAAAAGGCCATAGTGTTTGATTTGTATGGGTCCCGTCACCTGTGGGCATTGGTCTTAATGAAGCAGTAGATATAATAGCAAAAAGGGCCACAGAAAAGTCCAAGATCGACATAATATGTATTAAAACTTTGAAACAATTAAGGAGCAAATTGCGGAAAATAAAATCAATAGAAGATAATATAAAAAGGAATGAAATGTATGAGAAAAGTGAAACAATGAAACATTACCATCATGTTCTCATGAACACAAATTTTACAGATGGCAAAGATAGGAGCTGGTGGAAAGATTCAGTGTATATGAGGTTAAGATTAGGATATATATATTACTGGGAACTTGGAGCTGAGAGAAGTGAACAGGATAAAGAATGTAGAGTTTGTAGAACATCCAGATCCCATACCCTGCCACATGATATACTGGAATGCCCATTGCTTAATGTATGTAGAAATGCTCAGATAAATAATGTCTCCAAACAAATACAGTCGGCCCTTAACATACGCGGGGGTTACGTAATAGAGATACCGGTGGATGTTAAAAATCCGCGTATTTTTGCTGCCCCCCCCCCCCAAAAAAAAACCCTGGGCCTCCATGTCCTTATTTACCGTATATACCTGTGTGTAGTTCGAGTTTTTAAGACCAAATTATTTGGCCAAAAATTGGGGGTCGACCTCTAAAAGGGTAATAGTTTCGTTAGGTTGAAAAATATTTACCAGTAACTACCAGTAAACAATGGAAACGATGCACCAACGCACCACCAGCTGTGAGTGTCGGTACAGTTGCCAGGGCAGATCTCTTGCGTCATCATAGCAAGCCCAAAGTAGCCAAATCCATGGTATGGTAGCACAGGACGATGTAAAACATTAAGTATTCATTTATTGAAGTGTACCGGCATTTATAGATACTGTACATAAATTTTTGTTCATTACATTTGAAACATCAATCTTTGTTAATTAAATTTGAAACAAAAGAAAACTACGATACCGTATTTTCATTAAAATATTACATCACAAGTATATTTTACCTTAACTGTGACTGAATGAATATACGTATTCTCGGAAATAAATATGGAAATGTAATATTTTTGCTGGAATGACGTACATATTACAGTGGAAAGTGGGATAAAATCATGACGAAAACAATGACTTTCGCTTTCTTTCGTTGTTCAAAAGATTTTACCGTATTCGCTTTTCGAATGGTTTTCAGTTAAGAAACTGTTGTACTCGTACTGTATTACAATAATATTCTATCCTATCATTAGCCTTATAATCCCACAACTGAAAACCATTCGAAAAGCGATTACGGTAACATCTTTTGAACGAAAGAAAGAGAAAGTCATTGCTTTCGTCACAATTTTATCCCACTTTCCACTGTAATACGTACATCATATCAGCAAAAATATTACATTTCCATGTTCTCAGAAATAAATGGTAGTTTTGTTGAAACGTAATGTACAGTATTTAATATTAAAATGCAAAAATAGCTATAAAAACAATTAATACACCCGTAATGTACTGGCTGGCATCTCCACTCATCCCTGCTCCCGCCAGTCACCTCCTCCCTGCTCTATCCCTCCGCCTCCTCCCCGCTCTATCCCTCCGCCTCCTCCACATCGTCACTACTGTTGTATTACAATAATATTCTATCCTAATTCACTTGAATAAATACTACGATACCATATTTCTGAATATTTTCATTAAAATCCATCAAAATCATTTTCCTTGTCATCATCTTCAACACCAAACAGCTCCTCCCAGTCTTCTCCTTGAACAGGGCTAGAGGGTACGTGTTTTTCAAATCATTTTCAGTTAAAAAAAAATGTTACATCACATGTATATTTTACCTAAACTGCGCCCGAATGAATATATTCTCGGAAATAAATAGTGGTTTTGCTGAAACGTGATGTATTTCAATGTAAAATAGGAAAAAATACATGACGAAAACAAGAGACTTTACCTAACCTTACGATGTTCAAGAGATATTACTCGTTTTTATAATAGTTTTCGGTTAAAATACTGTTATATTACAATGATATTCTATTCATACTGTGCTTGATATAATGCATACACGGAAATGTAATATTTTTGCTGAAATGACGTACGTATTCCAGTGGAAAGTGGGATAAAATCGTGACGAAAGCAATGACTTTCGCTTTCTTTCGTTCAAAAGATGTTACCGTAATCGCTTTTCGAATGGTTTTCAGTAAAAAAACTGTTGCATCACAAGTGAATTAGGATAGAATATTATTGTAATACAAAAGTTTTTTTAACTGAAAACCATTTGAAAAGCGATTACGGTAACATCTTTTGAACGAAAGAAAGCGAAAGTCATTGCTTTCGTCACTTTCCACTGTAATACGTACGTCATTTCAGCAAAAATATTACATTTCCATATTCTCAGAAATAAATAGTAGTTTTGCTGAAACGTATTGTATTTCAATGTAAATTAGGATAAACTACATGAAGCCAAAAGACTTTACCTAACCTTCCGATGTTCAAGATATGTTACTCGTTTTTTTAATAGTTTTATGTTAAAATACTGTTATATTAGTGATATTCTATTCATACTGTGCTTGATATAATACATTCACGGAAATGTAATATTTTTGCATCTACAATGCTGATGTCAACACAAGCGTGGTTACAGCGAGACTGACTGAGTGAGGGAGAGCTATGCGTGTGTGTGTGTGTGAGGTTGCGGGAGCGGGCGGTGTCCTATGTTCGGTGCCGCTCGCGGGTTGAATGGCGCGCGATTTGAATGTACTTCAATTACTTCAATGTACAGAATATTCCTCCGGCGGAGTAATCCGTGTACAGTACTCCCTCTTTATCGACGGGGGTTACGCTCTGTAGACGGCCGTCGATAAAGAAACCGTCATACCGTCATGGTTACGTAATTTTTCTAACTATTATTAGCATATGTTGAGTAAATGTACCTTTAAGCATTAATGCGTTTCCTTTACACATAACCTTAAATAATAGTGTATAAATAATAATATAGTAAGTGGACAAAAATACTAGCAAACTTACGATTTCATTTATTGAAGTGAACATCGGTCCTTACAGTAAACAATACAGTGTACAGTATATACAAGTGTGATGATTGAGGCTTATTAAAAGGTGCGGGCCGCGGGTAGACGCTAGTCACGCCACTAGTGCCGCCTAGCGGCGAAAGTACAAACAAGGCCCGCAGAGTTCAAATAAAGCCAAAATAAAAATCCGTCTAAATAATCCGTCGATAATCGAAACCGTCGATAAAAAATCCGTCGATAAAGAGGGAGTACTGTATTTGCAAATCCGTGTATGCTAAACCCGTGTATGTTAAGGGCTGACTGTAGAATGGATGTTTAAAAATAGGAAAATAAATGAAATATTAAAGAAATATAGAAATTTTGCATCAAGACTATAACTGTATGTACAGTACTATAATTGATTATATGAGATATATCTGTACTGGGGATTTATGTGAGTCCTAAGAGGGACATTCCTGGACTGGGGTGGGGATGACTAATGTCACTTCATCCCTTTGAGATGTATTTACTTTTTTTATCTGAATAAATGTATAAAAAAATATAAATAAATAAATGCGCTGCTTAATGCATGGAGTTAGTGTATATCTGCTCAGTCTGTGTCCTGCCACCACATGTGTTGTTAACATACATCTCTGTCAACTAACTACTGTTCATAGACATCATACTGAAAGTGTCACAGAAAGTGATGTGGGGAAGAAAGTCAAAAGAGTGCAGCTATTATTTGGAAAAAAAGTTTGGAAATACCTGTACAGTAATACAGTAAGTCCTATTTTACCGTTGCCTCCGTTAACGTTGTTTCGTTATAACATCACTACTCTTTAGATACCAATAATTCGGTTAACGTCCCGACTACTCAATATAATGTCGTTTTTGCGGCGTCATGGACTACTTTGTATGGCACAGCAATCTCTCGTCTTGCCGCGCTACGCTATATCAGCTTGGAACATTACCTCTCACTCGCGGAACGTCACACAGCGTACCCAAGCGACGCCAGTCTTTGTTAGGTTTCCACAGCATTCTTATGCGTTCAAGAGTTTGTGCTCGTAATCCTGTATTCTAACCATTCGAAATGGCTTCCAAGTGCCAATCAAGTGCTACTGATGCTAGTGTTGTGAAGAAGCAACGTAAGACCATTAGCCTTGCTATGAAAATGGAAGTTTTAACCCGATTTCGAAAAAGGGAAACGTGCAGTGGACATTGCCGGTGCTCTTGGTGCTTACTATTCGGACCAACACGGACATGATTAAGGCTAGTGCTGGAGGTGGTACTTCTCTGAGTGCAACAAAGACAAATTGTGCTCGAAGTTCTGTGATTGAAAAGATGGAAAAGATGCTGGCCGTGTGGATGAAGGACCAGAATATCAATGCAATGCCCCTGTGAGCTTTATGGTTATCCAGCATAAAGCATAATCCTTGTTTGACGACTTAAAAGCAGAAAAGGGTGAATGATCAAAGGAAGAGACCCTTACGGCCAGCTGAGGATGGTTTCACGTTTTAAGCAATGGTATAACTTCCACACCATCAAGATGACTGGTGAAGCTGCTAGTTCAGATACGGTTCTTGCCGAGATATTCCCACCGGAGTTCAAAAGCATTATCCAGCAAGGAGGCTACTCATCGAAGCAGGTATTCAATGTGGATGAGACTGGTCTCTTTTGGAAGAGGATGCCTGAGAGGACCTACATCTCCAAGGAGGAGAAAAGAGCACCAGGTTATAAAGCAGTAAAAGACCACTTGACGCGAATGCTGCCGGTGACTTCAAGCTGAAGCCTATGCTAATTTCTCGCGCTGCCAATTCACGTAACATGAAAGGTTACTCTAAGGATCATCTTCCTGTGATTTACAAGGCAAAGAAGAAGGCATGGATAACCAGCGCCATATTTAGCCAGTGGTTAACAGTGTACGCCTTCCCTGCAATGATGAAATACTGTGCCAAGGAGAACCCAGATTTTAAAATTCTTCTGAGCCTTGACAATTCTCCAGCTCATCCTCCCAATCTCGACAACTTGCATGACAGTGTAAAAGTTGTATTCCTGCCTCCCAACACGACAGCACTGATGCAGCCTATGGACCAAGGTATCATCGCCGCATTCAAGGTGTATTATTTACGGCGTACCATGGATCAACTGCTAAAGGCTACTAACGGAGAAAATAAACCTACGATCCAAGAATATTGGCACGGCTTCAACATTCTTCATGCAATTGACAACATTGGCAAGGCATGGGAAGAAGTTTCAGAAAGTTGTCTGAATGGTGTGTGGGGTAAATTGTGGCCAGAGTGCATCAACAGTTTTACAGGATTCAAGGATTTAGTCCCATCTGTGAATAGGGATATCCTCAGCTTGGCTAGAGAGGCAGGCTTTGATGAGCTGGAATCATAAGATATTGAGGACATCCTGGCATCCCATACAGAAGAGCTCACCAACGAAGATCTGCAACAACTAACAGAACACAGTCCTGTTGAAGATGACGAAGAAGAAGAACCTCGACGAACGCTAACTTCCAAGAGGATGGTAGAATCATTCAACATGTTTCAGCAAGGTTTGCAAATCTTCATCGATGACGAACCAAACTGAGAACGTAGCTCAACGATTCAACACAACTTGATGATAGTCTTGGTTGTTACAGTGAGACTTACAAGGAGAAGAAGAAGAGGAGCATTAAGCAGTCAACGCTGGATTAATTTTTTCGTCGTCACAAGGCAGCAGCAGTATCTTCACAACAGCCTGCAAGCGAGGAGGAGCAAACAGCAGCCAAGGAACCCCAGTCAGAGCGGGAGGAGGAGGCAACCGCCGGGTCTCAGTGATTCACCACCCTCCTCTGCTCCCGTCTTCCTCCTCCTCCGCTCCCGCCCTCCTCCTCCGCTCCCTCCCTCCTCCTCCGCTCCCTCCCTCCTCCTCCTTCTCTGCTCCCTCCAGCCTCCTCCTCCTCTGCTCCCGCCCACCTCCTCCTCCACTCCCGCCATCCTCCTCCGCTCCACTACCCACAATACACTCTGCCCATCAGTGAGTACATTACAAAATAATTTAGTTTATTTATATATATACTATTTTCTATATAAATGCCATTGAATTTCTGTATATGTAACTTTTTCACGGGGCAAAGGGAAGCTCAGGAACGTAACTCCTGTATTTTAACTATTTCTTATGGGGAAAATTGATTCACATAACGCTTTAGTTAACTTCGCGGGTTTCAGGAACGGAACCACAACGTTAAGCGAGGACTTACTGTCGGAAAAATTTAAACCAAACACCAAAACCCGTAGTTTAAGGTAAGCTCTGAATAATGTTTCTATCTACACATCACGTGTCTTAGGTGTCTCCGTAGGTGTGAGCATATTCACGGAATTAATCATGATTTAGCGAACTAGTTCACTAAATCGAGCGAAAAATATCGGGCAAAGTTCTTTCTGCTAAATCGTGAGTTTGTTTTATCTGATTTCGTTAAATCGAGAGTATAGTACTGTATACTGTACAATGTTGTATACAGTATATCTTGAAGGTAACGTCATCAGGAATCCATCTCCTTATATGCAATGGTACCAAATTCATTTCTCTAAACCGATATTTTAAATAAAGTTTAGACAGTTTTTGCTAGCCGTAAATATTTTCGCTTGTGTCTGCAGTCTAGATGTAATGTGAGATGAGATGCACAGTTTAGAGTTGAGATGAGATGTGTAGTTTAGACTCTTGGAAAACTTACCAGAAACATTCTGGGGATGAGGGCTAGTGTCTGTCTGTGTAAGATACATAGTTTAGACTCTGGGAAACTTTTCTCAGTAACCAGTAAAAATGCGGGGATAAAGGATTTTTACTGGTTTGAGAAAGTCGTCTCATTTTCGAATGAGCTCTGCACTAATTGTTCCGGTTAACGGGGTATCACTATAATAAAACAATAAAATAAGAAAAATGAAGAGCATGTGTAGGAAGTGAGGGTGTGTTGAATACTGTGGGTTATTGGCTATAACTGCATGGCTGCGATCTCTTCCGAAATGTCATGGCATACACACACCCAGCGCGGCAGCCACACATCTGTAACTCAGCTGGTTAACTGCCTGAACTGTATCCATCGCTCAGAGGATGGTATGAGTGTGGAAGGAGCTATTTTTTTGTACTGTACATAAAATATGTGCTATGTATTGATTTTTTTGTTTATCATATCAGTAAAAATGTCAGCTATGAATTACTGAACAGAGGTCGAAGGACATACATCCATCATGATAATTGGCAGGTAACTAATTACGAGTCTTGAGACAGATTATGCGTGAGATGATATGCCAATTAAACAAATATCCAATACAAAGTATTTTGTCCCACCTGAACATTCAAAATATGTCGTGAAAATTAAGAATGTTGAGGAACGTCACTCGGGTCACCTTAGTGAACGTAAAGGAATGTAACCTGGGCTGTAAGGGTAACTGAAGCACAAGTGTGTGGTGGCAGGTTGAAGGTCAGCTGTTGAGGAGTTCTTAGCAAGAAACCCAGTGTGTCACCACTCTTTTCCACTCCACCTTTCTGCTTTCCCGCTCCAATTTTTAAATGGCATTTAACGTCATGTTGAAGGGATACAACTTTGTTCACTTATAGTTATACTCAATTTTGTGGGTAGATATCAGCTGTTCAATAATGTCTGGCAGTGCAGTAGTCAGTGTTACCAAGATGCACCACCATTTACCACAATCTCCCTCACCACATCCATCATCACTATCACTACCTTTGTTATCATCTCCTAAATCATAATTTGAGTGATGCAGAGATGGATAACTTCAGCCAGAGCAGATCCGTATGATATCCACTGCATGTTTCCGTCCCTCCCACCCATCTGCTGCTATGCTCACCCATTCTACTATGACTATCACTTAGAGTAAAGATACATTACTGTAATAATCTGGGATTATTTATACCTGTACCCTTCACATGCAATACTGTAAATACTTGTATCTCTTATGTAAAAAAATAACATCATCAGGAACACATCTCCATATATGCAAAGGAATTTTGACCCCGTAGAGCGCTGTTTTGGATAGCGTAACATTTTGTAGGCATGTGTCCTGATCGCTGATCTGGATATTACTGTACACACAATACACCTGGAGGAACAATGTTGAATACACCAAAAATAATTATACCCAGATGATTCAGGATTTATTTACATACCCTTAAAGTTGGTGAAATTATTTAGTGTTACTGAGATACATGGGAAATAGGTTTTGCCAGTTTTAATTGTGATTATCTCCAAATTGATTTTGGCGTGTTTGTCACTGTTCTCCAAGCGCCTCATATGTATACTGTAGGATCCCTTGTTGTTTACACAGAATAGTTCCAGAAACACCATGAATAGTTATCGAGTGATCTGTACAGTGTGATATACAGCAAGCCCTTCAAATTTGCTGGGGTTAGGTTCTCAAAATGGCCGCAAATGGCCAAATCCGTGAATAACATTTGCTGGGGGGGGGGGGGGGGTACATTTTTACTTGTGTACAAAGAAATGTATATTCCCTTTATGAGTTTGCCCTTAAGACAATTATTTCTTTTACCTGTACAGGTACAGTATTGTAATAAATATTTATATATGTGTGTGTGTGTGTGTGTGTGTGTGTGTAGACACACACACACACAAATAAATAATAATGGGGAAATCCTCTCACAAATTATAAAAAACAAATTTATTAAAAATGTGATAGTCTGCTCTCAAGTTTACTCCGTGCTTTGTTATTAATAAAGCACGGAGTAGACTTGAGGGTAGACTCACATTTTGAATAAATTTGTTTCTGATTACAGTGGGGTATGCTATAACGAACGGATCCTACTACGAATATTCCTATAACGAACGGTTTTAACTATAAAATTGAGAATGCTATAACGAACGCAACTCCTACAACGAACGCGGATGAATACGGGATTATTTCGCCTGGCCCATGAATATTGTTGTACAGCGACCCACAACAAGAGCATCAGGCGCCATCTTTGTCTCATTGTGTAGCCAGTGCACCACTGTTATTGTTGAAATTTCGTCTTTTGATGTGGAAATTCGCGTTATTTGTATAACTATTTTGTTATACAAGTATACAATTGTAACAATGAGTCGTCCAAAGCGAGTGAGAAAGCTAATAACCCTTGAAACTAAGAAAGAAATTGTAAAGAAACGTGAGAATGGAAGAAGCATTGCGAAACTTAGTGATGAATATGGGATGGCTAAATCGACTATATGTACGATTTTGAAGAATAAAGAGGAGTTAAAAGCTGTGCAAGTGGCTAAGGGAATCTTTAGACTTAGCAAAGCAAAGTGTAATGTGATTGAAGAGATGGAAAATTTACTCTTAGTGTGGATAAAGGAGAAATAAATGGCAGGTGGTAACATTAGTGAAGCTATAATTTGTGAGAAGGCTAAACAATTGTTTGAGGACCTTAAAGCCAAGACTCCCAGTGGAAGTGATAGTGATGTGCCAGTGTTTAGGGGGTACCTGCATGCTGAATAACACTAAGGTAAGATAAAGTACCGTATTTTTTACATTTTCCACATAATTTTTTCAGTGTTAAGTGGTTGTATTTGGGGGCCTGGAACGGATTAATCCTATAACGAACGAATGCTATAACGAACGAGGTTCTGGAACCAATTACGTTCGTTATAGCATACCCCACTATATTTGTGAGGAGATTTTCCCATTATTATTTATTTGTATGTGTTTTGTGTGTGTGTGTGTGTGTGTGTGTGTCTACACACACACATATATACAATAAAGGTAAAGGAAATTACTGTCTAGAACGAATGGCTCCCTGCCCCAGCAGCAAAAATGCCGGCAACTTTAAAACTACCCTCAGACATTCTTCTGTACATCCAGGGTGTCATCTGCGAATAATTGAGGACCGCGAAATATCCGGTCGTACTGAACGGTTACTCTCAGTGATTTCCACATGGAAAGTACAGTACAGTAGTTCAGAACTTTATACTTGTACAGAAATTGTTTTGGGGGGATTGCTTTATATTTTTCTTGGTTCCGTGTGGAACTGAGAAGATCCATCTTTGTGTGTGTTTGTGCGTGCGAGAGAAAGAGAGAGAGGAGTTTTGAGTGGCAGTTTTTCTTGCCTTGTTCTAAAGGGTTGCATTGGTTATGGAGGAAAGACTAATCTTTGGATTATTGCCCCAACCATCATTAGATTAGGGTTTGCTTGATTTCTAAGCCCAAAGACTTTAGTAAGAATATTCATGAATTCTATTAAAGCTCAGTTATAAACTGGAAATTCAGAATCAATCTATCTTTTTTTTTTTCCTGCCACGAACTTTCTTGGCCTGTCTCCGTGTCTTTGTTGCTTTTGTTGTGCCAAGTTAACAAATTTATTGGTGATATTAAATTGCAGTTCAGACTATCGACTTTTGGAGGAATCTGTGACACCCCTATACATGGAACTTCTGCAAAATCATGCAACCAGTGGCAATGTGGCAGCCCTAATCCGTGTATTCCTTGCCAGAGCAACAGAGCTCAAGGCGTCAGCACAGTGTGACAAGTAAGTGCTTGGTTTAATGAAAATTCTCCTGGCTGCACTGATATAGGACTATCATAGTATTGTAGTAGGTGTATATACTGTGCATAGAATTTGAAGGTTTTCCATGGGCTTAATGTCCTAGTAATGCAGTACCAGTTTTGTAATATTTCCCATTCTTTACAGTAGTGTGTTTACATGGCAAGCATACAATGCACTCTTTATTGTTCGTTGTGTATGCAAGTTACACATTCAACATCTTTCTGAAGAGGAAGTGATTGAAGTTGTGCAGACATCCCCACCCTCCACAGAAGAAGGTGGGTTTAGAACAAGGTTATTGAAATAGTATATGGCACATACAGTATTTTCTCGATTTAACTAACTAATTCGAGCCACCCCTTTTCGTTCAATCGAAATTTCCGCTAAATTGAATTTCCGTTATTATTCCTCGATTTACCAAACTGTTTCACTAAATCGAGCATGATTTTGTTAAATTCTGCACCAAATGCACCACACGTTGCTTGGTGCGTCAGATTTGTTTACATCCACTCAGTCTGCCCTGCCGTCACTGTGTGTTGTTCACTGCTACCTCTCGGTCAACTAACTACACTGGAGCATCTTAGCTTATGTCTTTATTCAAGACATCTTCAGAAGCAACTGAGCTTACAGGGACTGGAGGCTTATATACAATGGGTGACCTAACATAACACCAGGTCAAGTCAGTAACATGGGATCCACTAATTCACACACCACCTCCACTACAAACGAAGGAAGAACTTATAAAAAATTGGGTGACATAATAACAGGTCAGGTCAAAAACATGAGACCCACTAATCATCTACCCTACATCCATGGCTTTTTAGTAATTAACTTAGTACATTTGAGTACAGGATCTCATAATTAAAATGATTTTGCCACAACATTGTGGATTGACATGAGAGAGAGAGAGAGAGAGAGAGAGAGAGAGAGATCGTGTACAGAATGTGTGTAAGCCTACCCAGCCTCCTCTCAGTGGAGAGGTCTGGATGAAAAAATTGCCTTAGTATTTGAGTTGTCATGTAATTAATATTTTAATAGTGCCTCTCCCCTTCCCTCCCTCCTTCCCTGCCTCCCCCCTTCCCTGTCCCCCACTTCCCTGCACCCCCTTCCCTCCCTCCTTCCCTGCCCCCTGCCTCCCCCCTTCCCTGCACCCCCCCTCCCTCCTTCCCTGTCCCCCCCTGCCTCTCACTCCCTCCCTCCCTCACCCCTCTCTCCAACTCACAGTGTGATGTTGTGGTACTGTGTTGATTAATGAACAACAACTGGCCTAAGGTTAAAAATGCTTGAAAGCATTTGAGGTGGATGTAGGGTAGATGATTAGTGGGTCTCATGTTTTTGACCTGACCTGTTATAATGTCACCCATTTTTTTTATAAGCTCTTCCTTCATTTGTAGTGGTGGTGATGTGTGAATTAGTGGATCCCATGCTACTGAACCTGACCTGATGTTATATAAGCATCTCACAGTCCCTGTAAATTCAGTTGCCTTTGAAGATGTCTTGAATAAAGACAAAAGCTAAGGTGCTCCAGTGGTTTACTTTTCCTGTGTAGTTTTATATGTTACTAGTAACAGTTTCTTAAATACCCCCTGCTAAAATAGGGGGCGAATCTTAGACTATGGTGTTATTATGTATAATTACGGTGATCCCTCGGTTAACGAAATTTAGGTTAACGAATTACCTTCCATAAAATTCTTAACTTCGGTTAACGAGCATTCCCTCGATTAACGAATTCCTTACGAGCGCCCCTCAACATGATTTCGCCTGCACACTAGCTGTCGTATTAGTCCGCCAAGACAGTAATCGGTTCTAGGGCTTAAATTCCTTACTATTTTAGTAAATATCAAGAAGTTTGTACTATTCAATAATTGTAAAAGTCTTATATTAACATTTTTAATCATTTTAACAATTATTTAACATAATTTAAGTACTGTACAGGGAAACTAGTTTTTAGCGCCCCAAACAGCGTGTCAACACACCATACAGGCGTCAGTCTCTGTGTCTTTTCAGCGAAGGTAACATCTTGCTTCAGACTCTCTTCAACATAAATGCTTTTTTTCTGTGTTCCAGTCAAATTATTGGTCATTTTGAAATTTATTTTACATATTGACAATATATAATGTAGTGCAGTGTTGATTTAAAGAAAATAATCTTGAATTACACCAAGCGAAGTAAAATTTTATGGGTGAAATGGCTCCATGGGGTGACTTCTCTTCCACCCCAATGCCTTCTCTTCTCCCTTCTCCTCCACCCCCATTCTAATTCCCATCATCATCATCATCCAGGAGCCTTCTCCATACATACCTCAAAGTAAGTGTACTTTACTACCTTTTTTGTTGAATTTAGGCAATTTTCGGTGAGCTGGAACCAATTACCCAAAAACCCATTGAAACAATGGTTTCGGTTAACGAGCAACCTGCTGGAACGAATTGTGCTCGTTAACCGAGGGACCACTGTACGCCTTTAAAATGTTTACTCTTTGGATGCTGTAGCCCTGGACATTCTCATTTGTGATAAGCAAAACATTATTTTGTGCATTTAGCAAAAAATAAAAAATATTTTACATACTAAACTGTACATAATTCTCAGTTTGTCAATGTGTTTGAATATTATTGTGGATCCAATAAATTCCTCTTCCTCTATCTACATGTCCCACATCATTTGATCTGCCTCTGACATTTAAAACAAACAGGAAAGATAATTTTCTTTTATTACATATGCTCTTGTCAACCCAAATCAGGTGGAGTACCAGAAGATAACTCAAATTTGGTGGAAGATCTGGTGACGAGTCTAGTTGAGGTCATAGTGGATGTGCCTCTGGTTGACCTCACTTATGCACTCCATCATGAAGCCACCACCACACTCCTTGTTCTAACTTCAGCATTGGTGTTTGCATCAGGAGAGTTGTGCTACTTAACCATTTTGAAGTAAGTGTAACTACTGAATTTTTGTGATTATGTACAGTATTTTAAAACAAGTCTATCGTGGTCATTTTGTGCATATTTAAAGAAGGGTCATTGTACTTAAAAGTGGGTACTAGTTTCATTTGCTTCATATCTTTATCTATTTCTTAACTCCAGAAGATGAAGCTATACAGGTATTTAAAAGATTGATCTGAGAAAAGTTATGAGTGGGTTACATTCCACAGTTTTCTTTGTAAAATTGTTCATTTGGAACTCATATAATAATTACAGTACAGTACTCGTAGGTTCCCCTGCCACCTCACAAAAGCCTATTTAACCTATAATTAAGCTGAAATATTGTGAATTTGAAATGAATAATGTATATTGGAGTACTGTTTGCCTATTCTGAGTAATTCAGTCAGGTCTTGACACTGAGGGTAGTATCACTTCTCACTGCCACACAGGACAGAGGTTCATACCCAAAGAAATACATCGTATTCATTAACAGTATATATAGGTCAGATTCATGTGGGTGATGTCACTGTTCACTGCCATGCAGGACAGAGGTTCATACCCAAAGAAATACATCATATTCATTAACAATATATATAGGTCAGATTCATGTGGGTGATGTCACTGCCACGCAGGACAGAGGTTCATACCCAAAGAAATACATCATATTCATTAACAGTATATATAGGTCAGATTCATGTGGGTGATGTCACTGTTCACTGCCATGCTGGACAGAGGTTCATATACATGGGACGTCATATTCTAATTGAAGACTAATGAGTGTGGGCTAGCAAATTTGGGATAAACAGCAAGATTGTCCTCAAGCACCCCTGATTCAAATATAATAATAATTATAATAATAATGATGATAATAATAATAATAATAATAATAATAATAATAATAATAATAATAATAATAATAAAAATAATAAAATAAATAAATAAAAGATCAGTGAAAATGATATACCTGTACAGTATGTATGTTGTGTTGTCAAGGTAAGAGAAACAATTGAGACCCTGCAATTGTGTGTAAATGAGACAGAAAGTCAGATCAGCAACCTGGGACTTGGTCACAATTTTTGTGGTGCCATATGGCAGCAGGGTCTACCATTAGACAACACATTATGCTTCCAATATCTTCCCAGGTGGTAGTACCTCCCTCTTTGATAGCTGCATACTACCTATTACTGTGATTTCAAAGTCATCACTATTTTATAGCCATTTTCCACACTTGTGTGGGTTAACCATGATTACCTGATGGCAGCTTTCCATGCTGCATAGTATCTTGCTAATTCTCTCATCAGACTCTTATCTCTGTGAAGTTATTTTTAACAAGTTCTCTGTACGTTATTCTTGGCTTACCTTTACCACTTCTCCTCCCTCTTGTGTGGAAACTTATCATCAATTATAAGTCAGTTTTTGGGTCATCGCCCTTATAGGGTAAGTGTTGCCACAGAAATGTCAGCACTACATTATTCAGGAGAATGGGTTCCTCAGGGCAGTGTTTTGAGTGTGACTCTATTTGCTATCGCAATAAATGGGGTAGCAGCATCGGTTCCAGGTGGTGTATTAATCTCAATGTATGTAGTTGACTTATTCATTTGGCATGCAGCTTCCTGCATGTCAGTGGCTGAACGTCGCATGCAATTTGTAGACAAGGTTTCACGTTGGACCTCAGAGCATGGTTTCAGATTTTCTCTCTTGAAGACTGGTACCATGCATTTCTGCCACTTCCGAGGTGTTCACCCAGATCCTGATCTACAGCTCTATGGTCATCTTGTGTGATGGGTCACAGAGACTCATTTTCTGGGCATTATTTTCAACAACTGGATTACTTGGCCGCCACATATTCATTACCTCAAAGAGTCTTGCCAGCATGCTCTCAAATTTATTGAGTTTTTTGGGTACACATCATGGGATGCTGAATGAGGAACTCTACTACACCTTTACCACATGCTAGTTAGACCCAAACTGGATAATGGGTGTGGCGATAAGTCAGATGCAGGTGTGGGCCTTGAGGTAGTGTATCCCGACTTCTGTCGGGAGGGTGGTCTCCCCACTTTGGCATCTGTTTTTACGACAGAGCTTTCAGGTATTTTACCTACTCCCAGATTATATTTACCCAAACTCATAACAATTTAAATTTTTTTAGCAATTCTCACAGTGCTTTCCAGGCTTTAGCTACTTGGACGTAGCTATTTTAGAGTGGCTGCTTCTTATTCAACGTCGGGGCCAGAACATCAGTTATTGCTGGGTTCTGGCCCATGTGGGGGAGAAAAGGAATGAGCATGCTGATGCTGTGATGAAAGCAGCTGCTTCTCGCCTTCTGGGACATAATTCTGGTCTACCTTTCTCCAATATGAAGCCAATAATAAGAGTTGCCATCCACTCGAGTTGGCAGTGCGGGTGGGATGATGTCGGAGGAAACAAGCTCTGAGGCATCCACTCTGCTTTGGTTGCTTTGGGATATGAGGGACTGTCACACCGCTGAGAGACTGTTTTGGCCCGCCTCCACATTGGCCACACATGGGTGACTCCTGGTGTTTTAATGGATAGGAGCACCCTCTCGCCATTATGATGACTGCCTGGTCCCATTGACTGTTCAACACCTGGTGCAGTGCCCCACCCAGTCTTAGAGGTCTTTGTTGAGTCAAGCACCTCTCTTTGGTGCTCATGGGGGGGAGCAGGTAGTGTAGGAGGGGCGTCCTCTTCTTCATAGAGGAAGCCAACCTTCTACACAGGGTTTGTGTTTTATCTATTAATGTTGAATTGGTTTTAGCGAAAGTTCTATGCAATTTACTATTTATGTTGTTTGTCTTGCACTATTTGTTTTTATCTTCTAATTCGGCGGCATTTGACTTACGGTGTTGCATCACTAGAGATGTTATTACTTCAATCAATCAATTAATTACACTCTTAAGTGTTTTCTTCTCTTTGGAAGTTTAGGAGAGAAGACACATAGTAATTTATTTTCAAGTTATTAGAGAGACAATGGAACCTGGATATTACTGTTTGGGAGTTATGATTTATAACCTGAAATTATCTAATCTGATTCTGTCTTTTTTTTCCATTAGAATGTTGATGACTGGCCGTGCTTCCATCCATGCTTGTCTGTTTGTCAAGACATTATTAAAACGCTTCATGGCACAAGACAAACCTCCAGCTAAAGATGAAGGTGGCAGTGTTGTACTTGGATTGGCTTGTATGTAACATTATTATTCTTTCAATTATTCACCTGTTACTGTGTTGCATTGTTACATAGTCTCTCTTAATTTTTGATTTATTTTAGCTCTTGTAAGCCTTTTCCTTCAATGTTGCAGAGAATCTAGAATCAGAAGCAATAAATTTCCTCTCTTTTATTTGTCTCCATGCATACCATAACTTCAGCATAAACCATTTGGCAACTTGGTCTCAGAGTGAACTATGAGATTACTGGGCCACTTATACTGGCAGCTGGGATGATAGATAATATCTGTTAATGTGTATAGATACATTATAGTAATACATTGAATTACCAGACATCTGCATGTCTAGATTTTCCAGTACATATTGTACAGTTATTGACCATTATACGATGGGGTTAGGGACTTCGAAAAGCCATCGTAAAGTTATAGTTTGTATCGCAATAGTAAAAACATATGCGAAAAAATAGGTTCTGTCCCTGAGACCCTGAAGAGTCAGCGTTAACACTCTCAGCGGCTATTTTTCAACTCGTAATTTTGGGTAGCCACACGTAATTTATTTATTTTATTTTTTTTTTTTTTTGTTATTTGCACAAGCAATCGTTCATACAGAATGTGCAAAAAAAAAAACTATAATAGGGTCAAAAACCTAAAGGGAATAAGTATTTCTTACGTGGGGGCTAACACAGAGAGTGGGGGAGGTGGGAGCACTGTGGGGGATCTCAACTCGCTGTCCCATGCATAGTGACACGATTGCCAAATGGCAATGCAATATTTTTTCTTTTCTTTTATTTATTATTATTATTTTTATTTATTCCTCACATTTACTGGTACAGTATACCAGGGGTCCCTGACTTTCGAACGAATGAGGTTAAACTTGAAATTTATAGTACAGTATTTTATTTACCTGATGACTTATTTTTACATTTATATACTATATTTTGTCATTATATTTCTTCTTTTGTCTTAAATTAAGTGATTTTAGATGTATATAAGGATTTAGGCTATGATATAGTGGGATTTTAAACATTGTTCTGTAAGTACGGTATCACATGACGTGTTCCAACTTAAGAACGTCCTCAGGAATGGAACTTGTTGGTAACCCAGGGACCCCCTGTACTATATTATTTTATGAACAAAGAATAGCTTCTTCCACACGCAAGCCATCCTCTGGGTGGTGTGACATAGTTCCCCTGTTTGTCTGGCAGTCACCGGGGACGGGCAGAGCCTCCCTCGCATCCCTTGTGGGTCACACGTGTTACACCATTCCAAGATTGCGTCAGCGTATCTCAGAATATTGCGAGTTATTGCACATTAATTTTTCATAGTAGTGACAATGCAGGAAAAGCATTTGGGTAACGACCATCGCATAGTGGTAAATGATGTTAATTTTTTAGCATCTTAAAACTGATCAATTGTATAATGGTCAACACCTGTACAGTAATTACATTACAACAATGTTAATACAGAACAATGTGAGTGGAGTGAGTGAGACTATCAGTCCAGTTGATCCCCTTCAACTCTGTGCACCACTTCCCGTCATTCATATACCAATGGAAAAATTTCACATGTGGTATTATGTCTACTGCTACATAAAAAAAGGCACAAATAATTACTGTAACACTGAAGTTCAAATAGATATGAAGCCAAATATGATCCTTGGTTGGAAAAGATAAAAGATCATCTACACTATTTATGTTTCCTGTTTCCTAGAATAGCCAGGGATGGATCCAAGAATATTAAAAGGGGGTGGTCCAAGAATTTGTGGGTGGGGGAACATGGCCACCACAGCGAGCCCACTCAGATGGGGGGTTTGGGGGGGGGGGTTGCCATAAGCCCCCCAGAATTTTTTTCTCTTCTAAATCTGACCAATATCATGTTCACTTGATATTAGAAGATATTCTGAGATCAATACCAATTACTTTTTACTGTACAAAAATATATATGTACAGTAACTAAAACAACTATCTGTGCATACTTTGTGGGAAACAATAAGACACCATGGACGATAAATTTTGGTATACGAGGGCTGTCACTAGTCACACGTAAAATTTCGGAGCATATCGACCCCCAGGACCTCCCCTCCTGGATCCACCCCTGACAGCAATTATGGTGGATAAATCAGTTTAGAACCTTCTGCAGTTTATTTTTTCTTAAAAAAAAAAAGAAAAAAATGAAAGGGTAAGGGACTGAGAAAGCCCACTCATGAAAGGATTTATTGCTTTATATGGTACAGCACTGGAACCAATAAAAAGTTGAAGAATTATCTAAACTGTACAATATTTCTTTATATATTTTAAATGCACTTTCCCATTACTATCTCTCTTAGTAGGTCTAGGTTTATATTTTTTATCACAATAACTCTTCTTCAGCTGGACTGTGGAATGTTCTGACCCTGGGGCTAGTTGGGAATGGAGAGGACACTACTAAAAGAGGACCTGAGTCACCACTAGCATCACAGAGTGTGTTATTGCTTTTGGTGTTAGCCAACCACTATACCGCTGACCGTACCACCAGGAACCCTTACCGGCAAGCACTGCTACATGCACAGAACTTCCATGGTACTGCATATACTATATCTATAAATTAACAGTAAATATTGATGAGATTTGAAGCTTTATTCTTTGATATAAATATACCGTATGCTGAAAATATATGAGAAAATCATTTACGGTATCATTGGTGTAATATTTTCTGTGTGCTGATGATTTTAGGAGATACAGTATCATGCACTTCATAAAGACATTGATGCAGAAAAATTATCAGTATTGAGAAATCATTCCTACAAAGCCTTTTACTTTTTCTTTATTTTTGTGATATGGATTTGCAGATATGAAATTTTCTTCATATGGCTGCCAGCACGTGATGTAGTACTGACCTCTGTCTGGGAGAAATTTATAATGATTTTTTTTTTTACTTATGCAAACTTTTCCATAACCACCAGTATATATATATATATATATATATATATATATATATATATATATATATATATATATATCCCTCGCTTTACGCGGTCCCACATTCCGCGTTTCCACGTTTACGCGGTACCCTGCCGAAACAGAAATGCTCACATTCCGCAGTGCGTGTACCCCTTTACGCGGAGAGCGGCTGGCGAGCCGCGCCATTTTTGGATCCAAACCTCCCGCCATGTTGTGTAAGCGGTGCGAGCATGGTGCGCACAAGGTCGCCCAGTCATCAAAACATTACTGAGTTCTTCACCCACCACAGCCGGCCCAAGTCAGTGATAGTGATAATTATAGTGAGGATATGGACTTATATGGACTTTGAGGGGTTTGACAAGGAGGCCCTGCAAGCCTCTGTGGTGGATAGTGATACAATTCATGCAAGTGATACAGGTGAGGGCCAATAATCTGCCCTCTGCCTTGGAACCAACCTCCCATCCCCGTGTGCCCAGCCATCTTTTCTACTAATGTAAGTGTTAAAAAACCTAATATTATTGATATTTCTCTTAATTATTAATTGTGTGTGCATACCCTCATAAAGTTAAGATAATATTTTTACTGCAACACAGTTGTGTGTCGTCAAAAAGTGGAGTTTGGGGGTCGGCCCGGTCTCTATTTCAATTAATCCCATATGTTATGTTGTTCACTTTACGCGTTTCTCACTTTCCGCGGTACCCTGTGGGTTGAATTTACCGCGTAAAGTGAGGGTTGACTGTATATATAATATCACTTAATTTAAGAGAAAAGCAGGGATAGAATGACAAAATACAGTAAATAAAAGTAAAAAATAAGTCATCGGGTAAAATACTGTAAATTTATAGTTTAACCTCGTTCGTAAGTCGGACGTACTTAACCCAGGGACCTTCTGTACATTTATTTATATAAACATTCAGGATTATATTGGTATAAAATGCTGTATTTAACTTAATTAGAACTGATTTTATAGACTCCAGTATAAATATTTCTTACATTTTTTCATAAAATAATTGAGTTTCTGTCATTGTGTCAATATATTTTGTTTAGAATCTTTTATTGTAACAACCTTATAGATAATTTATTCAGGATCATTATGGTACCAAATTCTCTCACCCTAACACAATTAGAACAGATGCTATGGATATAAGTTACACTTTTTCTCTAGCTGTAAATATATTTGCTTGAGGCTGCTGCCTAATATTATGGGAGAGTGAAGAGAGAATTGTACAAAGTATACATTAATACTGCACTGTATTGTGTCTGTTTACAAAAAACAGAAGCACATCGTAAAGGTTAATAATAAAGTGCTGTACTTATTATTTATTAATAATGAAGCAGGAATTGATTATACAACACTCACAATGTACAACACTGAAGGTGGAGAGATTATGTTTTCACTGCTAATTTCATTGACTGTATGTACTGTACAGTACAGTACACTACAATATTTATATTTCTTAGACACTTCACTTTAGTGCTCCTCAGCAACCACCTCCACCAAGGTGGTAGCCCCTGCTTATGCAAACTTTCTCCCATATTAACCGGATTTGGGGTCTAAAGCCTCGTTCACACCAAGATACATTGAATAGAAACAGGCACGCAACAATGTTTCTGGACTGTTGTGAGACAATCCTGAAACAGTCACGAGACAGTCCAGAAACACTTGGGACAGACAGCAACATTGTTTCTGGACTGTCTAGCGACTGTTGTGAAACAGTCCAGAAACAATCGGTAAACCTTGTTGCTGGACTGTCAACCGATTGTTTTGCAATAGTCGCGAGACAGTCCAGAAACATTGTTGCATGTCCAGACCAGGCTAGAGCGATGAATTGGCGGCTAGAGAAGTTGACATCATCGTGTCGGTAGATGCAAAAGTGGCCGCTGTGGCGGGTGCCTGTGTTGTTATTTCCTTAGAAGAAAGAAGGCGGAGAGCAAGGAAAAGTCCTGGACGATGGTGGATGAAGAAATTTTTTGATGAACGAACAACATATGGAGAAACACTAATGACAGACCTGAAACTAGAAGATTTAGCTGGATTTAAAACCTTTTTTAGAACAACAGCTTCAGATTTTGAAATATTACTGGAAATGGTTGGTCCCAAAATCACAAAGCAAAACAGAGACTATCGAGCCTCAATCCCTGCCAAAATACATCTGGCAGTAACAATAAGGTATCTTGCCAGGTGGGAACTCGTTTACAAGCCTGATGTATACCTTCAAAGTGTCAAACAGGCAATATCTGCCGTCGTTCTGTAACTGTGTGACGCTCTCAATTATGCCCTGAAGGAATTTGTAAAAGTAAGTTTATTATAATATTTGACATATTGTAAAGGGGAAAATAATACTAAATGAAATTGCATAAGAAAATAAATAAACTGTGAAAATCCTTTTTTGTGGCATGCACATATCAATTTCATACACTAGATTAAGCAACTTTGTATTGTGTTTCCCATATGCGATGGGAAACAAGAAACATTCAATATCATGTTTCTGGACTGTTGTGAGACAGTCGTGCAACAGTCCAGAAACATGGTTGCACGACTGTTTCTGGATAAAGTATCTCGGTGTGTACAAGGTCTTGAGACAGTGTTTCTGGACTGTTGCGATTTTTCCGAGACAGCCGCAAAACAGTCCAGAGACAATGTTGTGCAACAATGTATGTCAGTGTGTACGCAGCTTTAGATCCCAGTCCTGTTGCAATGGGATCTGAATTGAGCGAGTCTGGGTTAGAGGGAGTTTACTGGATAGTATTATGAGAGCTGTCTGGGTTAGGTAAGATTAGCCAGAAATAGGGAATCAATCCTAAATCCCTCTTGGTGACAGATCTCTCTTGGGTTGGTATTTAGGTGGAACTGGGCTTGATCTTGGCAGTGGTTTCTTCAACTTCAACCACAAATTCATAGAGAATGAGGCTGTTGGCAAGTGGGTACTGCATTGGACTGTCACTGCTATAATAAGATCTATGATCTTTAAGGATAACCTCTGTGTCATGATCCTCTTACTTCAGGCTGACATCACATTAGGTAGGGGCAGGTGAACTGTTTATCTAAAAAAGAATAACATTAATCTTGGCTGACATTGGGGAGCTCTGTCCAGTGAACTCAAGTATTCCTTGGTGAGGTGCCTTGTATTACATGAGCTACTTGGCTTTAGGTTCAGCAAGGAAGGGTATTTCTGAATCAATTTTTCATCTCCCATAATTTAAATTAATGAATGATACATTGGCAGTTGAAACCCTATGTAACTGAACCATGTTCTCTGTTTAGGGCCTCCTCTGTGTGTGTGTGTGTGTGGTTTTTTTTTTCTCTCTCTCTCTCCTTTCAAGAATTTCCCTTTTGTGATACAGGGTGACTAAGCAGGTGTTAATCTCCTAATTCTTAACATTCAGCAGTTGCTAAGTTACCACACCCAATATGGCAAGAGGCTAGTCCACTAAAAAGTTGTCCCACCATCAGCAAGCACTCAAAATATCCCTATTATATTACTGAGTGTGTAAAATGGGACCCCGATTCCTTCTCGCTGGCAGGAAATTGAACCCAAGGCCATTCACTGTGTATCTCCTTTGAATAATCAACTCCTTAGATTCAGATTGTTGCTGAGAAACAAACTGAAATTCATCCCTTTAACACTTTCAGATCCAGCAGAAAGCACACCAACTCAGGCAGTGGCAACATTCAAATTAGAGTTTGCCACATTATACAAGACCTTGTGTACTCATCTTCATGATGACCAGACAACGCTGCTCCTGTACCTACTCCTTCATAAAAATGAAGATTTCCGCACCTACGTCCTGTCCCGAACAGACATGGAGAGTTTGATTCTTCCAATCCTCCACACACTCTACCATGCTCCAGACAGTACTTCCCATCATATCTATATGTCACTTATCATCTTACTCATCCTTTCTGAAGATGATTCCTTCAACAAAACAATTCACGATATAGTAAGTGTTTACTTGTAGTCTTATTGACTCTTCTCCTTTAGTTGATAATATTTCTTCCCTTTCTCTTCGTCGCAATGTTGCTTCACTCTCTCTATTTTACAGGTACTTTAACGGGCATTGTTCGGTTGATTTGGCATCCTGTGTACTGCCAGCAAGGCAGTGGGCTTGTAACACACGTCTTGCTTGCGGTGCCCAATGTTTCTGTGTGGATGTCGGTCACACTTGAATAAACCGTTATGGTACATCCTTCTTTCCTCACTCAGCCAAACTGTGGAATGCTCTGCCTTCTGTGTTTCCACATTCATACGATCTGTCTCACTTTAAAAAGCTGGTTTTCCAGCAGCTTCATGGTGTAGATTAGTATAATACAGTAATATTTTTCTTTTCTAATTTTAATTACTTTTTACTCTTATTTTTACGCCCCATAGGCCCTGTTGTGGGTCGATGACCTGTGCCCAGGTGGGCTATTCCCCATAAAAAAAAAAATAATAATAATAAAAAACACATCTTCAACCACTTCAGTTACAGTCCATCATCCACAGGAATTGAAAGTATAAGATCTGGAAACCTGATGAGCACGAGTAATGGTAAACAGACATTTTTGTTCAGCTAAGAAATCCAGAATTAATCCCTGATTCAGTTATTCCATCTTGTATACAACAATGAGGAAAACAAAAATCAACAGCTGGAAGCATTGGGTAACCTGATGGTTTAAGACTTAAAGAATCTTACTGTGGCACAGCAGGGTGCCCTATGATTGTTAAGTCTTAATTCTGAATTTTTACTCAAAATCAGCCCTTTCAATTTCCAGTCATGCTGACCCCAGGACAGTCACTTACCTCTCTTCATTTTTATTAGAAATTCCAGTTTATAGTCAAATACATATTGTTCAACTTACATTTCCTCCTTTATCCGTTATGGATGCTTGGAAATGAAGGGAGCTAATCCAGAGTCCTGGGTAAATGAATGCTTTCACTTGTCAGCCTTTTGGGCCTCATGGTTACAGAAAAAATTGTTAACTTATTCAGAAATTAATTATCTGGTATAGTTTAATGAAGAGACATGTCTATTTGTCACCAATAACACACATCAGAAGTCCATATCCCAGCTTTTCAACACCCATGGATCATTGACTGTAACTGAAATAACCTAATCATTGCTTGATTGTAAACCAAGATTTCGGTATCAATTCCCTATGTTTATTAATTTATTTATTTTTACTTTTTTATTTATTTTAACCATTCCTTTATTGAGTTGGTTTATATACACATACTGTAGTAATCTCCCCATTGGCCGGATTAGTTGCTACACAGTACTTCCAGGACTGAGAGATTTCTGATTAATGAAACAAATCTCTTGAACCAGGAAAATCTAACATCCCTGGAATTTTTCTGGATATTGTACTGGGAAAAGTTTCCAGGGGCTTAAGCTATGCATCTTTCATGGAGAGACACTCACACATTACCAGAATGTTTCTGGGTGCAAGGGAAAGTTTTTTGAAAGTAAATTATGCATCTCATCTCGACTATAAACTACGAATCTCGTTGTCGCATCTCGCAATGACAAACACTTTCCCATGAAATTTAGGACGCGGGTATGAGCGAAAATATTTACAGCTATCAGAAAAGTGTATAAAATTTTATTCACAGCATCTGTTCTAATTACAGTATGTTAGATGAATTTGGTACCATAATGATTCTGAATAAATTCTCTGTTGTGAAAGAAATGTAAGAAATGTTTATATCAGAGTAGAAAATCATTTCTAATTAAGTTATTAAAAAAGAATTTCCAGAGCTGTGTGTCATTGCCAAGAATGGAGCTTTCCATTCTGTAATGGGAAAAGTTTTCCCTGAGTAAATTACACATCTCACATGGACTGACGCAAGAGCTGTATTTATTTACGCAAACACCATTTTACATGTACAATACACTATACTGTATATACTGTACTCGCCAGCAGATATTGTAGTCATGAGCCAACAGTAGGCAGACACTCCACTCTGCTGAATGCACAGTACAGTATACAGTTCATGACTGCAATAGGTAGTAGACAGCTACCAAACAGGGAGGTATTATCACCTGGGAAGATATTGGAAGCATAATATATTGTCAAATGGCAGACCCTGCTGCCATATGGCATCATTTATACACAATTGCAGGGTCTCAATTGTTTCTACTTACTTTGACAACACAACATACATACTGTATATCGTTTCTCACTACAGTATTGAATTTTTTTTTATGGTCCTTTATTATTATTATTATTATCATCATCATCATCCTTATTATAATATTATATTTTTTTTTTATTAATTTTTATTTATTATTGTTATTATTATTATTATTATTATTATTATTATTATTATTATTATTAATTATATTTTTTCCCCCAGGCCCTGGTGGGCTAATCCTGAAAAAAAAATGTAATCACTTTTTACGTCCTAACACTTGGGGGGGGGGGGGGAGATGGGTTTTACCATCTCTCTTTGGTGTTGGGGGGAGTGCGTAGCATGGGAGTGGATGTCCTCTCCTTCATGGAGGAAGACAACCTACTACACAAGCTTTGAGTTTTATTTGTTAATGTTTAAATGGTTTTTATGAAAGTTCTATACCATTTATTATTTATGTATTTTTACTTTGCATTATTTCTTTTTAGCCTTCTAAGCTTTTAGTTTAATTCGGCACCACATGACCTAAGCTGTTGCGTTGCCAGGGATGTAATTGCCACAATCAATCAATCAATTAACACTTGCAGTGGAGGTGGGGTGAGGGATTAGTGGGTCTCATGATCTGAAGATATCTTGAATCAATGCAAAAAGTACATATGGTTCTTTTCCCACTTACTGAATGTACAGTACAGTTTATGTAACTGTAATCACTTTTTATGTCTTAACACTGTATTGTTGGCTGATTGTGTCCTGGTACAGTAATGTACAGTATTGTAAAACACAAATTGTGCATAAAAGCAGCAGCTAAAGATGGAACAACCTTGTACAGTGGCAGCAGAATATGAACTAAGAATTCAAGCAGCTAGGCTATCCATGCACCTGGTACGTGGGGTCATGTTGGAGTATGATGCAATCTCTTGGAAATTTTTTCCCAGACCCAGAATGGAGAGTCTTGGAGAGATTTTCTTGGACTTCTTCCAGATTATGCAGCTGGTTTTCATCCCCGAAAACTCATTCACTAACCCAGATTTGAGATAATTTTTCTGGAAAAACTCGGGGCCAATTACAATTCCGCCTGTTGGAGAGTTCCGGGTACTGGAGGTTCCAACTAACAGGGAGATTACTATACTATATGTAATATTTTTAGTCATTGTCCCTAATCACTATTCTTATGTGCAGTGTTTTGAGTTTACCTTATCAAATTTTGAGGAATTTATAGAATATTAGTGATATCATTATTTTTCCTATTAATGTGAGCTCCAAAACTTTTAGTATCAGTGAAAGTTTCATTCACCTCCTCATTTCAGCCATTGAAGAACATCACATGGTACACAGAGCGCCTTATTAACGACATCTCACTCGGAGGACTCCTCATTCTCGTTGTCATCAGAACTATAACCTACAATATGACCAAAATGAGGGTAAGTTATAGATTTCTGATAGTAACAATGTTAATACTGTATGTCTTCACCACTCACTGATCTGTGAATATGTTATTTTTTACTAAAGTCAAAATCTCATAATTCTGTATAGACAGTAAGTCCAGAAGTCATGACCTCATGCCCCAGGGCCCTAAAAAGCAAATACAGTAGGACCTCAAGTTTAACAACTAATTGGTATCTGTTTTAGCATCGCAAATTTTAAAATTGCCAAACAAGTGATGCTGAAATACATGGAAATAAACCTAATCTTTCCACGGTGTCACCAGAACCTACAACCCACCGAGAAAATTACGTTACTGTAATGTTTTCATACATATTTATATTGTACATATTGTTGACAATATTTATATATGCCTGTACACTCATACTGTAGAATAACTTAACTTGTTGGAGTTGGTGAAATGTTTGATGGGCTGGTTGATGGGTTCCAAAGCAGGGAGGGCTGGTTACTGCTTCCTCCCTGCTCCCTCCTCTGCACCTCCTCTAATCTCAGCATCAAATCCCTCAAAGTCTTGAGGCCGCTCTTCCACCAGTAAATCACCCAACAATTCAATATCATTATCGGTGGTGCCATCATCATCTCAAACGGCGATGCTTGCCAAGGCATTAACAGGCTGGGCCTTGCACAGGTACCAAGTAATAAGGGCCTGCTGATGAGCATTAACACAGGACATGTACAAGGCCTTATATTCCTCCATAACCTTATCAAAGACAGGGCAGATAAGGTTCCAAGGATGAGGCCTGGTATCGTATTCTTCTAGCTGTTCACCGAGACGTGCGATGTTTGTGACCATCTCAGTCAGCTTGCGTGTTGTAGGTTCACCGAGCGCAGCGCGGCCAGACAACAGCGGTTGATGCGCCATAGAAAGTCGTCCGTGACGGCACAACGCGACGTAGTATCGGATCACCGGGACGTTAAACGAGTTTTTGGTCTCTAGAGTTTAGCGACGTAGTATCAAAACAACGTCAAGCGGGACGACGCACTAGGACTTACTGTAATGTATATACAATTACTATACAGGTATGGAACCATTTATGAAGCATTCTTGAGGCCTGGAGGTTGTTGGATAGGGGTTTCAACATAATTTGGAGCACCGGGCCTAAAATGTACAGTAAACCCTCTGTAACTGGTTGTGAAGACATTGTTCAGGTCACTAGAGTCACCTCTAAAAGTAGCTTTAATTGTACACTGTAACTTTAAAAGTTAAAACTTGCAGGTACAGTACATAAACATTAATAACAAAAGTATCTAAAAAGCATTGATGAAAGTATAAAAGAGAACAAATATGGTACAAGTTAGTGTACAAACTGTGTCACAGTCACCACTGGTGCTCGTCTTAGCAATGCAGCAGCATCCCTACTATTATTTCTTGTATTTATTTTTTATTTTTTATTTTTTTTTATAAGATTAAGCGTGTATGTACAGTCACGTTCAAGATTCTTCAAACACTGCTGGAGACAACTGGCAACTCAAGGCTGTTTGTTTACTATACTACGTAGTAAAAATTATGAATGAATGCAAAAGTGATCGGTGATTGGTTACTTAGTTCCCCGTTGCTTAATTAATGGTTGGGCTTCGTTGTTTCGCATTACAGTCGGCCCTTAACATACGCGGGCGTTACGTAACAGAAATAGCCGTGGATGTTAAAAATCCGCGTATATGTGCTGTCCCCCCCCCCCCCCCCCAAAAAAAAAAAAATCCTGGCCCCCTTGTCCTTATTTACCGTATATACCTGTGTGTAGTTCGAGATTTTAAGACCAAATTATTTGGCAAAAAATTGGGGGTCGACCTCTGAAAGGGTAATAGTTTCGTTAGGTTGAAAAATATTTATCAGTAACCACCAGTAAACAGTGGAAACGATGCACCAACGCACCACCAGCTGTGAGTGTCGGTACAGTTGCCAGGGCAGATCTCTTGCATCATCATTGCAAGCCCAAAGTAGCCAAATCCATGGTATGGTAGCACAGGACGATGTAAAACATAAAGTATTCATAAATACATAAATTTTTGTTCATTACATTTGAAACATCAATCTTTGTTAATTAAATTTGAAACAAAAGAAAACTACGATACCGTATTTTCATTAAAATATTTCATCACAAGTATATTTTACCTTAACTGTGACTGAATGAATATACGTATTCTCAGAAATAAATATAGAAATGTAATATTTTTGCTGGAATGACGAACATATTACAGTGGAAAGTGGGATAAAATCATGACGAAAACAATGACTTTCGCTTTCTTTCGTTATTCAAAAGATTTTACCGTAATCGCTTTTCGAATGGTTTTCAATTAAAAAACTGTTGTACTCGTACTATATTACAATAATATTCTATCCTATCATTAGCCTTATAATCCCACAACTGAAAACCATTCGAAAAGCGATTACGGTAACATCTTTTGAAGGAAAGAAAGAGAAAGTCATTTGCTTTTGTCACAATTTTATCCCACTTTCCACTGTAATACATACATCATTTCAGCAAAATATTACATTTCCATGTTCTCAGAAATAAATGGTAGTTTTGTTGAAACGTAATGTACAGTATTTAATATTAAAATGCAAAAATAGCTATAAAAACAATTAATACACCCGTAATGTACTGGCTGGCATCTCGTCCCTGCTCCCGCGTCCAAGGTCACCACTCCTCCCAACTCGCTCCCTCCGCCTCCTCCACCTCCTCACTGTCACTACTGCCGACAACAAACACAAATGTTTTGTGAATAACTGCACCTCCACTTCCTATGTACAGTACTGAACTGTACTGTGCTGTGCATTTTTACAAACAATAAACATGGCAAGAAAAGCTATTAAAAAAAAGAGAGATAAAAATTTCACTTTACTGTACAGTTCCTATCCTCGGCGACAGGACGGGGGTCCTCGGGCTCATCGTCACTCAATTCCATAATGGATGGTGAAGTGGGAGCGACGGTGGATTCAGCTGCTTCCTCACTGCCGCCAGTGATTGATGGTGTTAAATCTCTCCTTCGGTGATCAAAGAACATGGTGATGGGGAGTTGTCGTCTCTTTCATTCATTTCTTCCATGATGCTTTTGTATGAAGCGAAAACGTCATCCATCCCTCGCATGAATTTCAGGACACGCACCATGGAGGGGTCCATACTATAGGCCAGGTTTTTCAGTGCCTCAATATTCCTGGTCATCTCCCCCAACTTCTCCAACGTTATTTCTTGGTGCTCTTCCTCTTCCTCATCCTCTTTCCCTTTCACTTCCTTTTCCTTGCCTGAGTCTACCAACTCCTGTAGATCCTCCTCGGTCAGCTCAGTGTCGTGCTCTTCAATTAGCTCCCTAATCTTGTCCTCTGCCATGTCCTGGAAGCCTTCAGCAGCCACTTTCCTTGACAGTGCCAGGGTCTTTCTGAATATTTTCATTAAAATCCATCAAAATCATTTCCCTTGTCATCGTCTTAAGCACCAAACAGCTCCTCCCAGTCTTCTCTTTGAACAGGGCTAGAGGGTACGTGTTTTTCGAATCGTTTTCAATTAAAAAATGTTACAGCACATGTATATTCTACCTAAACTGTGCCTGAATGAATATATTCTCAGAAATGAATAGTAGTTTTGCTGAAGCGTGATGTATTTCAATGTAAAATAGGATAAAATACATGACGAAAACAAAAGACTTTACCTAACCTTCCAATGTTCAAGAGATGTTACTCGTTTTTTTAATAGTTTTCGGTTATAATACTGTTGTATTACAATGATATTATATTCATACTGTGCTTGATATACTACATTCACGGAAATGTAATATTTTTGCTGAAATGACGTACGTATTACAGTGGAAAGTGGGATAAAATCGTGACGAAAACAATGACTTTCGCTTTCTTTTGTTCAAAAGATGTTACCGTAATCGCTTTTCGAATGGTTTTCAGTAAAAAAACTGTTGCATCACAAGTGAATTAGGATAGAATATTGTTGTAATACAACAGTTTTTTAACTGAAAACCATTTGAAAAGCGATTACGGTAACATCTTTTGAACGAAAAAAAGCGAGTCATTGCTTTCGTCACTTTCCACTGTAATACGTACGTCATTTCAGCAAAATATTACATTTCCATATTCTCAGAAATAAATAGTAGTTTTGCTGAAACGTAATGCATTTCAATGTAAATTAGGATAAACTACATGAAAACAAAAGACTTTACCTAACCTTCCGATGTTCAAGATATGTTACTCGTTTTTTTAGTAGTTTTCGGTTAAAATACTCTTATATTAGTGATATTCTATTCACTCTGTTTGATATATTACATTCACGGAAATGTAATATTTTTGCAACTACAATGCCGATGTCAACACAAGCGTGGTTACAGCGTGACTGACTGAGTGAGGGAGAGCTATGCGTGTGTGTGTGAGGTTGCGGGAGCGGGCGGTGTCCTGTGTGAGGTGCCGCGCGCGGGTTGAATGGCGCGCAATTTGAATGTACTTCAATTACTTCAATGTACAGAATATTCCTCCAGCGGGGCAATCCGCGTATTTGCAAATCCGTGTATTATAAACCCGCGTATGTCCAGGGCTGACTGTATATTATGCCTTTCTGCTAGTATATACTGTTAATTTGATTTTAAAATGGATAGAGCAATGAGCTAACCTATATGAATTTATATTTAGATAAATAAACATAAGTAAAAATCGGTAAGTATGTTAAAGAACATCATGCATCAGGCACAGCTGTGTGCAGGCTGCTTACCGATGCTAAACAAAACTTCTTTCTAAAGACGCTGATTTCTTGCAACACAAACTGCTGTTTTACTTCCCTGTGTGTGCGCATGTGGTGTGTGTGTGTATGTGTGTGTGTGTCAGTCTGTGTGTGTATTTAATAATGATGTTGTTCAATTGAAGGTGATGGTAATTAATCTTACGAACCACCCGTCTGATGGTGTGAATTAGTACTGTAGCATATGCCTAATACTTTTACAAGCCATTATCTAGCAATATCATTGTCATTCCAAGACTGTGAATATTGTAAACAGCAAATGGCATTTCTTTCGTTGAGTGACTCTTTGTGCCCCCCCCCCCCCCCCCCCCCAAATCCTTGTTTCTGACTTGTGTCGATTACATCACCTTTAGTCTGGTGTCTTTAAAAGAAATATTCAATTTTTCCCAAAAATGTGTATGATGTATTATAAATTTGTATCTTATTTATTTATTTATTCGTTTATTTTTTATGAATGCATAGTAAATATAAATATAATGCTGACGTTATTGACGGGAAGGTGGGAGAGATAGAGGTGTTGTCAGTGCTGACTACCCTTCCACTCCCTCAATTGTAGAAGTACCCTGCCAACATGGAATACCATACGCAGAAAATCACTGAACGTGGAAGAATAATCGGCATGAAAGAGGCTGGGTTTTCACCCACTGAAGTTGCACGAGAATTGGGTTTTCTCGGTCAACTGTATATTATTGGATTAAGCGATGGGAAGAGGAGGGAAGTTTAAAGGACCACCACAGGTCGGGAATGGCGCGCAGAACAACACTTGCACAAGTTGAAGCCATCCGGAATTTCGCTCATTGCTCTATCCATTTTAAAATCAAATTAACAGTATATACTAGCAGAAAGGCATAATATAATGCGAAACAACGAAGCCCAACCATTAATTAAGCAACGGGGAACTAAGTAACCAATCACCAATCACGTTTACATTTATTCATAATTTTTACTTCGTAGTATAGTAAACAAACAGCCTTGAGTTGCCAGCTGTCTCCAGCAGTGTTCGAAGAATCTTGAACGTGACTGTACCTAAAGAAGAAAGTGGAGAAAATTACATACACAATATCTACCAAAAATTATTAGTTAAAACATAATCATAACATACAGCTCACAGGTGGGGTATGGTTGGCAATAACTTCACTCGGGCCTGGAATTACCGTGAATTTCACTCATTTAAAATAGGACTTATGAGAGAGCATCCGTAAAGTCGGAAATCTGTAACCCGAATCATTTATAACCCGGGAGTGCCATTTCTATTCACATACATCCATCATTGAATATTTTGGTGTAGTTTGTATTGTCAGTATTGATATAATATTTATTACTGTTTATCCAACAGGACAAATACCTGCACACCAACTGCTTAGCTGCCCTGGCCAATATGTCAAGTCAGTTCCGGTCGCTTCACCCTTATGTATGCCAGCGGCTTGTTAGCCTTTTTGAGACGCTCAGTAAAAGACATGCTCGTCTGTGTGAGTCCATCAAGATGGCTGAAGATCTTCTTGAGGAGTCTGAAAATGACATGCCAGATGCTGTAAGTTTTCTTACATTAGTTTAGTAAAGATCAAATTTATGTCTAAGTTATACAGTATTAATTCTTTTAAATTTTAAAAGGGATGACCCATGTACAAATCTTAAATCTTTTTATGAACCAACAGATGTATCAGAGTTGCATAAGTACATATAGCAACTTTTATTTCTATAAACTTACACATTTATTGGGTTAAATTATTATACTTTTTCACATTGGTTCAACATGTTTTGATTAGGGGTGTTGGTGGTACAGTGGTAATGTGCATAACTCTCACCAATATGTTAAGGGCTTGAGCCTCGGCCTGCACACACATGAGAGGGGTGTTTTCCAGTGTGACTCTACCAAACATCACTGGTTTCCCGGTTCCAAAAAGTCGATTACAGTAGACTCGCAACTTACGCAGGGGTTACGTTCTTGGGACCCAGCGCGAAGCCAAAAAATGCGTAAAGCCAGAAACACTCCTAAAAATCCCCTAAATCGTCCTTAAATCACTATATATACATACATATACACTAGAGCTCATAAATTACCACTGTAATGTAATATCAACATCTGTAACAAGTGCATAACAGCATTAATAGAACACAGACATTACCTGTATGTAGACAGATCTGTGTTGTTGTTTTGAGATTATTCATCCCCTTCCCACATCACCGTGGGGGCGATCATCAAGCTCAGATAACGATGCAGGGGAGGATGTGGGCAGCTCAAGGTCAGTGCAAGAAGTTGAGGGCGTTGGCTGATCTGCTGACGATTTTGATGCTGAAATTTTCTTAAAGAACATGGTATTGGGAAGCTGTCATTGTTGTTTCTTAAGCTGCTGGAACATATTCTTATACTGAACCATAATGCTTGTAAGACCTCGTGAGAAGTTGATGCTGCGCTCTATAGAGGGGTCATGCTCAGACACTCAGTTTTTCAAGTGCTCGGCCACCTGAAACACTTCACTAAACTTGTGTATACCCCAACATGCTGGCTCTTCTTGTACTTCATCATCGTCGACACCACCATTGCCGCCTTCTTCGTCCGCTCTCACTATTTCCTCCAACTCACCATCAGTCAGAGTTTCCCTGTGCCCTTCAATTAACTCCTCGATTTCCTGCTCGACCATGTCTTCAAACCCATCACCGCCTACAGCCCTGGCCACCTTCATGATGTGCTTTACTTCAGAATCGATCGTAGGGAATCCTTTGAAGTCACTCTTACAGTCACTCCACAGTGCTCGCCAACACGAATTAACTGCCTCTGGTTTCAGTGCATCCATGGCCTCCTTCACAAAACTGATGCAATTGGCAATGTTGAAATCCTTCCAGCATGCCATAACATTGTTGTTAGTGCTTTCCTCCATGGCATTGCGAATGCGGACGAAGGTGAGGTATGTTTACGCTGCCATAAGACGCCGAATCACACCCTGGTAGAGAGGATGGAGGTGGTGTTGGGTGGAAGGAATACTACCTCGACGTCATCGTGTGCAAATTTTATTGCATCCAGGTGGCCTGGTGCGTTGTCAACGACCAGCAACACCTTGAAAGGCAGGCCCAGCTTCTCTAGGTAGCTCTTTACCTTGGGGATAAAACATTTGTGGAACCACTCGAGGAAAAGCATTGCTGTCACCCAGGCTTTCTTGTTTGACTGCCAGTAGGCGGGGAGGAGATTCTTGTTTTTTCCCTTCAAAACATGAGGGTAGGCAGTCCTATAAATCAAGCATGGCTTTATCATATGCCCTGCTACGTTGCAGGATGGTAACGCGATCCTCCACAGCCTTGAACCTGGGGTCTGGCTTCTCAGACTTGGAAATATAGGTTCTGGTTGGCATTTTCTTCCCAAACAAACCTGTTTTGTCAGCGTTGAAGACCTGCTCTGGAAGATATCCATTTTCCTCAATCAATTTCCTGAATTTTTCTGGGAACACCCGTGCAGCTGCCTAGTCTGCCGATGCCGATTCGCCAGTGAGTCTAATATTTTTCAGGTTGAAACGCTTCCTGAAACTGTTGAGCTAACCTGCACTGCCATTAAAATTCTTCTAAGTGCTGGTGGATGCTTTGCCCTCAGGAACCTCAGTGCCTTCTCCCTGAGCATGTTGCAGTCGATGGGGACACGTTTCTGATTCATATCCTCCACCCATATGTTTAATGCCTTCCCCACCTTCATTAGAGTTACATCTCTAACCTGGCTAGTCACCTTAGTAGTAAATGAGGCACTTGTAGACACGGTTTCACGAATTTCCCTCTCCCAAAACTTGATGGATCTCTCACGCTTGGTTCATTCCACCCGTACCTCCGTGCCACAGCAGCGATCGACATGCCGCTGTTTATTAAGTCTAGCGCGGCCACTTTTTCTTCCAGGATCATCACAGAGCGTTGTTTCTTTGCTGGAAGACCCGAGGCAGAGGTTGGCTTGTATTTGGGCATTATGAACGAGTATGAGAGAGGTTTAATTGCACCAAATTGACACACACACGAGAGGCAGAGGTGGGATGGCGGGGTGGTGCATTTGGTGGGCTTGCGACCCATTTTGAAAGTTTTGAGCTTGAAATTGGAAATTGTAACCTACTTTTAATCCACGTATAGTTGAAACCTCGTAAGAAAAATACGTGTAAGTTGTGAGAGTACTGGTATTATTATGAAATAGATTAATATGAATGAATTATAGGAATACTGTATAATATGAATTATAATAAGACACTGTACAAAAACTACATTTGGGTGTGTAGCCTGGGAGAGGAGGTGGCGGGTGGCAGAGAAGGAGGGAGAGTTACCTCCCATGCTCATGCGCCCGTGATCCCTTTATAACAGCACTTTTGGCACCATTGCAATTGGTCCCCTGATGCCATTGTAATGGATACCATTGGCACCATTATGAAGATATAGTGAGAGTTATAGTAGGAGGGATTGCATAGTGATGAAAGTTGGGAGTGTGGCAAAATAGTTATTTAACCGTTAATATGTTCTTAGGGAGAATCTTCTAAACAGATCTAAGTACAGCTATTAAAAGGTGCTCCTTGACTTAAGAACTTACAAACTTTCAGAGATACAAACATCATCACTGAGGGAGGTTTCCTGCCAGAACAGGTGTTTAATGTGGATGAGACTGGATTATTTTGAAGAAAATTCCAGATAGAACAAACATTACCTAAGGAGAAGAGTGAGCCAGGTTTAAAGGCTGTATTAAAGGGTATAGCTGTTCTAAATATCCATAATCTTTTCATTTTTTACAATATGTTTGGTATCTACAAGAGTAAAGTTGGACTTACAAACAAGCCTCAGGATTGTAACTCGTACGTAAGTAGAGGAGCACCGTATTAGTTAACTGAATGGCATGGACACATTAATAGATCATTGTATTGACGTTACTTGGCAATGACTCCCGAACACAAACATGACATGGATACACTTCCCACCATAACTAACTCGCCTTATGGATCGCTCTGACAATGACTCACATGTGACCTGAGGGAAGCCCAGCGGCTATGAACTCTGACTGCAGGGCCTGGAGAGGCTCAGGAAGGAGGTGCTCCCCCCGACCTCGGGACTTGTGACTGAGTGTGACTCCGTTTGGCTCTGGAGGTCTCCGGCCGGCAGGTGTTGTCTCCTAATTATTACTAATCTAGGTGGGTGTGTCTGGACAGGTGTGTTTGGTCAGGTGCGTGGTGTGCTTATCATGGTAAGCCAGTCGGTAATGCTTCCTAATTATTTCTAACCTGGGTGTGTCTGGTCAGGTGCTGGTGTACTGGCTGGAGGGCAGTTTCTTGGATTAACAGGGTCATGTCGCCTGTTTTTTCATCACATGGTGACGAAAACTTGATGATCCTTTTTGGGTCAGGTCTTAATCTCATTTAATTACTGAAGGGTGGGTCGAATTAAGTGCTCCACTAGTCACAGTTACATGTGTTGTTGTTTGTTTGGGCTGGACGCTTTGGTCTGATAGACAATCATTATAATATCATTACCAAACTGTATTTTTCATTGCCAAACAGACTTTTCATTACTAAATTTCCATGAATTTGGTACAGTTCAGTACTGTAATGGAAAATAAGTATCAAATGGAAACTTTGCAGTTGAGCTCTCTAGGAACAAGTAGGAACTTGCTCACCAAGTGTGTTGACCCCGAAATTCAAACGCTGCAGCCTCGCTATGACGCAGTGACCAGAGATGACGACTACCATTACAAAGAGTATCAGTCCCTGACTCGATCCCAGCAGATTGTGAACAGTATTTCTTAGTCACATTAGAGCATTGAAGTGATATTTTTATTTTTTTTATATCTAAGTCAAATTAGAACAAGGAAAAGGAGAGTTCCACAACTTTTATGTTCATGTAAATAATCACTGGGGGCCGGTGCTCAGCAGCAAATTATGAATATTTGACCGCTGAATTAAAAAAAAAGAGGTAGTAATAGAGGTACCCCCGAATTTATGAATTTGACTTTGTATTTTGCGATTTATCATGACTCCACTGTATCCCTGATTGATATGAACAGTCAAGGGAGTTCTGGGTAGTGAATGTTAATAACACAAGTAGTTTTTGGTCATCTACATAAGTTCCTTTACCATTCCACTCACTCTTAATCACACTCAACACATTCTTATTACCCAGTCCTATACTCTCTGCCTTGAAATCATAGTGTGAAAGGTTGATAACTTCTTCAGGGTATAGTGGTCTGCATAATTAACACACACTTTCTTTCACAGCTAAGTGATGTTAGTGTTTTGGAGGAAGTCCTCCGGATGGTCTTGGAAATTTTGAATTCCGTCTTGACCCACCAGTTGGCTCATAACCATAACCTGGTTTATACATTGCTCTACAAACGACATCTCTTCCAACCCTTTTCAACGCACCCAAACTTTCAAGATGTGACACAGAATATAGAAATGGTTCTTTCATATCTGATGGGTCGCCTGGAGACCACTAAGAGGGATCCAGGAGTTCAAGATGTGCAGGTATGTAGCAAAATTATTTATTAACCTTTTTGGATCAAGGTTTGTGCTTTATATTATTCAATATTTTTCATCTTTTTCTGAAGTTGTTAAAAATTTTATTCTGCTTTTAATAGTTTCGAGATATTGCGTAAAGTAACTACTCATTCTGTTTATGAAATATGCAGTACAGTAGAACGTCGATAAAAGGCGATTCAATTTAGGATTATTGATTTAAAGCGACACCCACAATTAAGGACAATGTTTTAATTTAAAGCGAATCTTTCCTATTTTGCGCGAGTCAATCTGGCCCATCAGATTTAAAATATGCGCCTAATGTTTCTCTGGGTACGTAACACTATCCTAAGGGCAAAGCTGTACTGTACATGTACTCAAAATAATGTACTAAATGTTTACTAAATTTTTTTGTCTAATGCAAACTACTATAGCAAATTTTATATTCAAATTAATCACAATTTTAAAAGAATTCCAGCAATGTAAATTATATTCTCACTGGTCACTTCTGTGAAATTTTAAAAACAAAAAAATAATAAATCTAAAGAACATCAATAAAAAAATAAATACTTCACTAGACCTTTGGCGCCAACTGTCAAACATGTCACTGTCACCTCCCCTCCCCCCCCCCCCCCCCATCCAGGGTTGGGTGGTTATAGGCTTACAGTGTTTATCTTATATAATATCACAGACTAAAGTTAGGAGAATATAATTTACATTGCTAGAATCCTTGCAAGACAGCAAATAATTTGAATATAAACGTCATATATTTTGCACAAAAAATAAAAATTTTAGCCCTTTGTAATAAAATTAATTAGAACAGGTCAGTTCAGTGACATTTTATAAGAGAAAAAACTTAGTCACTCTTAAGGACAGATAAATAAATGAGCACTGGACCTTGGCACCAACTGTCAAACATATTACCTCACCCCCCTCCCCCCCCCCCCCTTTCAATCTTCACATCAGCTGATCGCCAGTAAACAGACCATTTCACGTCCCTTAATTTTAGCGGTGTTTATTTATTTGTGTTTGTTTTAACATAATTCCACAAAATACAATGTTTTGTTTATTCTAGGAGATGGGCTGAGGTGCATCTGGGTACAGTAGGCTCTCAGTCTTTTTAGTATTTCGTTTCTTATCAAGTACCAAACTAAATTATTCCATTGAAACAACACTTCGATTTATTATGATATATTGTATCTTGTCAGTCTATTTGTATGTATACTGTGAAACAAATCACATCCAGTCCATGTATTTTCAGTCTTGGATTTTCTAATCCACTGCACATTAAATTTGGTACAAAATACAGTATTTTCTTGATTTAACAAACTAATTCGAACCACCCTTTCCGTCAAATCAAAATTTCTGCTAAATCGAACTTTCCGTTAATTTTGCTCGAATTAGCGAACTAGAACGAGCGTGATTCCATTAAATTCCGCGCCAAATGCTCCGCTTGGTGCGTGGGGTTTGTTTACATCTGCTCAGTCTGTGTCCTGCCGCTTTCGCGTGTGTTGTTCACTGCTACCTATCAATCAACTAACTACAGTAAGTCCCCAAGTTACGTACATAATGGGGACCAAAAGGTTGTACTTAACTCGAAATGTACTTAACTCGAAAATCCCCCAACCCTATAATGTTATCTGGAAAATCCTGTGCTGTTTTCCAATCAGCACTCGCCGCCTCACCAGTCACTCGAACATTATGCAGCTTATTTCGCACCTTGAATCGGTTAAACCACCCATTGCTAGCATTGAATGTCACAGTATCATCAGGGTGATCTTTCTTTAGATCGTTGAAAAGACTTAGGGCTTTCTCCTGAATCATACTGAGACACCACAACAGGGGTCAAAACCTTACCAGGTACCGGCGCGCCACAGGACGGTCTGCACTCGCACCTCACTCGACGTGAGTTCCGACCGGCAAAAGTAGCCGATGCGTTGTTCCGACCGGCAAAAGTCGCCGATGCGTTAATTTCATGTTTATGCATTTCTGTAGAGATGTTGTATTAAACATACTACAAATTGTACTATTGACTCAAACTTTTAATATCCTTGTGTTTTAACTGAATGTTTTCTCGAAGTCTACTTTTAAATTTACTCCATGGATAAAGCGAAAAGATGAACGAAATAACCATCGCTGTGCGCGAGACCTGGAGTAAACAAACGTCCTGTACAGCGCCGTCCTCTCTGGGACCGGCGCGCCAGAGGACGGTAAGCTTTTGAACACTACTCCTCCCACTGGCTTCACCACTCTTACGCTTTACACCAGTCATTGCACACAGAGTAAAGTGTACAAAATAGGGCAGAAATTCACAGGAGAAGTACTGTATGCACAATGACCACACTTGTTGTTTTGGTGCGTCTAGCGTGTCGTCTGCATGGTCAGTGATAGTGGCGGCGCGGTGCGGCTGGCTCGCCCGCCAAATTTAAAAATTGCTCGCCCTTTTAAGACAATATTTTTGCAATTAAAGACTTCAGAAACGATGTACGTATCGGCCGTTTGTACGTAATTCGGATGTACGTAATTCGGGGATGAACTGTACTGTGCTTAGACATCATGCTGAAAGTCTCTCAGAAGTCTCAGAAAGGAAGTGGTGTGGGTGTGAAAGTCAAAAGGGTGTAGCTATCAATTGGAAAAACGTTTGGAAATACCCTAATAGAAAAAAAATTTAAAAAATCACTGAAACCCCTAGTTTAAGGTAAGCCATGAATAATATTTCCAGAGTTTCTATGTACATATCATATATCTGAGGTGTCTCTGTAGGTGTGAGCATATTAACGGAATTAATCTCGATTTAGCGAATTACTTCACTAATTTGAGCGAAAAATAGCAGAAGAAATTAGATCCACTAAATCAAGAGTTCATTATATCGGATTCCATTAACTCGAGAGTATACTGTGTGCCTAATCATATACCCCTGTGTGAGAGGTTGGAGTCACAGACCACGTTCTTTATAGACTTTATTCTAACAGCGTCAGCTGGAGACTGGCAACGGGGCGCTGCCAAAGACCAGCCCCCCAACTCAACATGGGAAAACATATCGTACGATGGTACAATCTTACATCTCCCCCCCAAGTTAAAAGGAAATGACAATGCACATTTGAACTAACAAAAGGAAAACAATGCATTCATAAAAACAACAATAATGCAGGAAAAACGAGTCAAACAAAGGAAAAAAACAAAACAAAAAAAACAAAAAAAAACCTCTAAACTGATTTTACATCACATACACTACACCACGTAGTCCGTCAACCAGCCCTGAGGCCTACGGCCTCTCCTGGGCCTGGCCGCGCTCGACTGTGGAGGGGCCGAGGGCGCGGGTATGGAGGGCACAGCAGAAGGGGGGCCAGGAGGCACAGCTTGGTGCACCACCGGAGTAGTAGGCACAGGTGTGGAGCCGTTTCGCAGGTGGCGTCTGTTGCGGATGGACACCCTGCCACTGCCACCCAACCTGACGGCATACTGCCTGTGAGGGCGGGCTTCCACCACTATGCCTGTCCTGTCCCAGAGCTTGGTAGCTGCGTCCTGCACACGCACCTGCGTGCCCACGACTAGGGGAGCCAGCTGGCGGGATACCTCCCTCCGCGACAGGACCCCATCCTGTGTTTCGGCCAAGCGCACCTCCCTCATACGAAGTGCCCGCCGCCAGTGCTGGTCCACCTTATAGTGCTGTCTGGCCACGGGAACGCCGTCACGGAGCTGGCGGCCGGTGGCAAGTTGGGCGGGCGACTTGTTCACCCCCCGCAGAGGCGTGTTCAGGTACTGGAGGAGGGCCTGGGATGTCCTATCGCAGTCCAGGCTACCCCCGGGCCCAGTATTATCCCTGAGGAGCCTCTTGGCAGCCTTGACCCCAGCCTCTGCCCTGCCATTGGACTGGGGGAAGTGGGCCGACGAGAGGCGCACCTCGACCCCCCATGACTTGAGGAAATCTGTCATCTCACGGCTGGCAAGGTTGGTACCTCCATCTGTGGAGATCTGCTCAGGTACCCCCCACCTCGTGAAGTAGGCCCGCAGACTGGCGATGATTTTTCCAGAGGTGGCCTCGTTGGGGAAGTGGGCGATCTCCAGCCAACCTGTCAGTCGGTCAGCATATGCTAGGTACGTGTGGCCCTGCAGGTGGAACAAATCGGCCACCACTTGTTGAAAGGGATAGTCTGGCGCTGGGGTCAGAACCAACGACTCCGGAGGCTGGGAAGGGGCGTGGGTCTCGCAAGCAGCACACCGGGACCGATGATACTGCAGGTCACCCTCCATGCCAGGCCAATAGACAGACTGCCGGGCCCGCCTGAGCATTGAGTCGAGGCCCTGGTGCCCCACATGCAGGTTAACGGCGACCCGGTGGCGGAGGGAGTCCGGGATGACAAGGCGCACGCAGCCCTGGTCAAAGGTGTAGGTGACCAAACCCCTGACCACAGCCAACCTGTCCCTCACCGAGAAGTACGGGCGCAGACAGGCCACCTCCTGTGACTTGTGGGGGTGCCAGTCGCCCGCCAGCACCCTCGACACTAGAATCTGGTACACTGGGTCGTCCGCCGCCGCTTTGCATACTGTGTCTTCGTCCATAGTGATGCACCCATCCTGATCCAGTGCTGCGATTGTGACTGCACACACTGCAGCGCACAGGTCCTCCTCTTGGTCCATGTCCTCCGCATCAGGCGCCGCCCTGAGGGAGGGGAAGCGGGATAGAGCGTCAGCTGCACAGTTCCGCTTCCCTGGCAAGTATTTGACCGTGAATCGGTACTGCAGGGTCTTCTCCTTGAGCCTGAACAGGCGCGGATTCGCCACATCCGTGAAGGCTCTGTCCCCTAGCAAGCCAACTAAGGGGCGGTGGTCCGTCACCAGAATGAGGTTCGGGCAGCCAAGGAGGAACAGCCTGGCCTTGCGCAGGCACCACACCACAGCCAGGGCCTCCCCTTCTACTGCAGCATAACCGGCCTCGGCCGTGCTCAGATGACGGCTACCACACAGAGCCAACCGCCACCCTCCTCTGCAGCAGAAGGGCGTCTCTGGAGAGGCACAGGCACAGTATTGTTGCAGGACGACGAAGCCGATGCCCTCCCTGCTCCAATCAGTGACAGCTGCCGTAGGCCTGGATTTGTCGTAGTACACCAAGCCGTCTCTGGCCAACTGACAGATGGTGTCCTGGGCCTGGCGAAACTTGAGCCGCAGCTGGTCGTCCCAATACACCTGCTTGCCCACTGGCTTCTTGAGGAGCTCACGGAAGGGCTCCATCACAGGTGCAGTGGCAAGGAAGGGAGCCAACTGATTAACCAGGCCATGCCAGGACCTGATGTCAGTGATTGATGGCTGATCCGGCATGGGGAAGTCCTTGATGGCTGACAGACGTTGGGCAGTGGGCTGGTACAGGTCCCACCCCAGGAGGAAACCCACAAACTCAGCTTCTCTCCTGCAGAACAAGAACTTTTCTGGTTTCAACGTGATACCTGTGCGAGCGCAGGTCTCCAGAAAATCGTAAGTGTGCCAGAACGCCCCCTTCACACTGGAGTCATAGAGGAGAGTGTCATCCACGCACTTGTACTTGCGAGGCACATCCTGAATAGCGTCGTCAAACCTCTTGGTGTAAGCATCTGACGCTGAGCAATGTCCCATGGGCGTCCTGCAGTATCGAAAACGTCCCCACGGCGTGATGAATGTGGTCAGGCGTCTACTCTCCTCCTCCAACTCCACTTGATGAAATCCCCAAAAGGCGTCGGCGACGGTTTTGAACGAGTGCACTGGCACCCCAGACACCATGTCGAATGGTGCAGGTGTGTAGTGCGTCTCCCTCAGACAGCTTGCATTGAGGCGTTGGAAGTCCACAGTGCGCCTGGGCTGACCGTTTTTCTTGGCCACCACGACCATCCTGGCGCACCACTCCGTAGCCTCACCAGCAGGCACTGGCTGGATGACTCCTCTCCTGACATCCTCCTCCAACTGGGCCTTCACTTCCGCTTCCCAGTGTTTCGGAACGGAAGCGGGTGTGTGACAGGCGTAGGGGGTCGTGCCGGGCGTCAGGTGGATACGGTGAGGGGGACCAGTCATGACTGGCAGTGGGGACCTGCTGGTGTTGAATGCGGTAGACGAGAAGTGCGTGAGTAGCCATGCCTCCAGCCTGGCCACATTCTCCTCCAAAGGAGGCAAGGGTATCTCAACTGGCCTCGACGGGAAACGGCTGCTCTCAGGTAAACGGTTCGGAGGTAGATCGTCGGCAGTGTGCCGCTCCCCTCCATCGCCCACGGCAGCCACAGCACGTCTATGGAGCGGGAAGTCGACAGGCACCAAGTTGAGGCACTTGCAGGCCTCCAATGACAGATAGAGGGCCTTGGCTGTCTGCACGAAGTAGACCTCCTGGACGGTGGACCCCTCGTCCACACGTAGGCGGCAGGGGGCGGACCCCAGACACTTGAGCTGTTTGTTCGCCACGTCCCTTAAGCCATTACGGGCCCGAAGTTGCCCCGGACACAAACCGATGTCCCGGAGCAGGGATGCGCCTGCCACACACACCATAGCACCCGTGTCGGTTACAGCCAGCACAGGGGTGGCAGGGGAATTGCCCCCGGCCTGGGACACGAACACTTGTAACCTGGGGTGGCGGGATAGCTGGGCTGTTGCCACTGTAACAGCGCCTGACACATCCACAGGAGCACTTAGGGCTGACTTACTCCTACAACACCTTTTGAAGTGACCAACCTTACAGCAATTGCGACATGTAGCCCCACTTGCAGGGCAGTTACTTTTACCAGAGGCATGTGACACGCCGCAGTTACCACAGTGCACGCGACTGGGGTGTCGAGGTCGGGCGGCAGCTACCTCAGACTCACGGGTGACGTCGTCACCAACCGCCACTGCCTCCCCGGCTGTTCCCACCACTGCCTGGCCAGACGTACGACACAATACACCAGCATCTCTCACTGCTGCCTCAAATAACATGCATTTGTTTCTAAGCACTTCAACACTATTATAACTAGAGTACCCCTGGAAAATTTCCCTTTTCAACACTGGGTTACTCAAGCCCACCATAACTTTACGTAATAGCATGTACTCAGAGAGGTCGTTATCACAGGTGGCACATTTAAATTCACACTCCACTGCCTCTGAGAAGCATCGTTGAAAATACCTTTTCATGGGCTCCTCTTCACCTTGTTTGCTGTTGAAAAACTCGTTCCATTTCACAGCTTGGTTTGAAGATTGAAGAACCATTCCACTGATGGTGTCCAGGGCTTCTTTGGGCGAGAGCTGCTCCCACTGACTGCTGGGGTATCTTGAGTCAATCACCCTTTGGAGTGCAGGGACGCAGTTCAGGCGAATGTGGAGTGTGGCCACCAGTTGTGGCCACCCGTTCAACAGCACCCATGACTCCATGGACCGCCTCCATGTCCTAAACGCAGCTGCTGGCATTTCTGCCTCACACTTCTCTGGAGCGACAGCTGCTGAGGGCTTCATGACCGGCATAGAAGCATGACCACCGCCAGCACCTAGAGACACCATCTGAGCCATCAATGCACTCATGGCCTGCTGCTGGGCGCGCGTGGTGTTCCCGGCCGGTGTAGAGAAGCCCTGGCGTCCCCTTGAGGGCGTCGAGAATCGTGGACGTGTAGGGGCCATGTCAGCGTTCTTGTCAGGGCTGTGATGGCGTGTCGGGCCCCGACATATCCTACTCACTGTGCGCCATGTGGGAAGTTGGAGTCATAGACCACGTTCTTTATAGACTTTATTCTAACAGCGTCAGCTGGAGACTGGCAACGGGGCGCTGCCAAAGACCAGCCCCCCAACTCAACATGGGAAAACATATCGTACGATGGTACAATCTTACACCCTGCCTTTCACAGTACCTGTATCATACACTGGAAAATTGCCAAAATTACTGTTAAGCAGTTTGAAATTTATTTTATAAGGAAATTATAATACTATTACAGTGGGGTATGCTATAACGAACGGATCCTACTACGAATATTAACTATAACGAACGGTTTTACCTATAAAATTGAGAATGCTATAATGAACGAAACTCCTACAACGAACATTATTTAAATTTTTTTTTTTTTTTTTCTAATTTATTGTTTTTTTATTACAAATATTAATGATATTCTTTATTTCAGGGGTTTAGATGCATATTTATGCACGTTTTTACAATTTTTACAATTTTATATTATATTTTTCAGTGTTAAGTGGTTTTATTTGGGGGCCTGGAACGGATTAATCCTATAACGAACGAATGCTATAACGAACAAGGTTCTAGAACCAATTAGATTCGTTATAGCATACCCCACTGTACATAGAAATATATTCAGGCTTCAACTACACTGCATATTGCATGAAACATACAGGTAAACCTCAATAAATGATGTCCCATTCAGCGATATTGATTGGAATTTTTTTTTTATCTCTAGTGTAAACTATGGGTTGTATAGTCTCAAAATCATCACTGTCTTGCAAGGATTCCAGTAATGCAAATTATATTTTGCTATGTCTAGTCAATTATATTTTATAAGGAAACAATTTTTAACCATATGCACCACTAATAGGGAACACCTCTCTCGCTGCACTTGGTTCTTTGTTGATCACATCTGTCTGTCATAGCATAACTCCATGATTATCATTCGGTATCGTTGGCGGTATATATTTTTTTTCTACTGGGAACAGCCCACCTGGGCACAGGTCATCAATCCACAACAGGTCCTGGGGGACAAAAAAATAAAAGTAAAAAGAAATTAAAAATAGAAGAGAAAAAAAATATATTAAGTGAGACAGATTGTATGAGTATGGAAACACAGTTGAAGGCAGAGCATTCCACAGTTTGGCTGTGTGAGGAAAGAAGTATGTACTATAATGGGTTATTCTAATGTGACCGACATCCACACAGAAACAGTGGGCACCGCGGGCAAGACGAGTGTTACGAACCCACAGCCTTGCCGGCGGTACACAGGATGCCAAATCCACCGAACATTGCCTGTTAAAGTACCTGTAAAAGAGAGAGAGTGAAGCAACATTGCGGCAAAGAGAAAGGGAAGAAAGATTATCAGTTAAAGGAGGAGAGTTGATAAGACAGGTTGCCTTTGATTCCACCCTATCTAACAGTTGGACAGAAGAAGAACCACCCCTAATATGAGAGCAGTACTCCAAGTTAGGATGGATGAATCCCTTATAAACTTGAAGCAACTGCTCAGGAGTGAAGTAGCTATGGCATCTGTAAATCATTCCCAGTTTTCGGGAGGCAGCTTTAGCAATGTTGAGGATGTGTGGCTTCCATGACATAGTATTAGAGGTAATGGTGAGGCCCAGCATATCTATTTTAGAACTTGGCAGAATGATTGTGTCCTGAAATGTGATTGGTGGGAGATCATCTAATTTGGAAAGTGTAATTGGTAAATAGGTAAATACACTAAGTCCTCGCTTAACATCGTGGTTCCGTTCCAGAAAGCTGCAACGTTAGCGGAATCAATTTTCCCCATAAGAAATGGATAAAATACGGGAGTTACGTTTCTGAGCCTCCCTTTGCCCCATGAAATACACTACTTATACAGAAATTCAATAGCACTTTTATAGAAAATAGTTTATATATATATATATATATATATATATATATATATAAACTACTACAGTGGTCCCTCGGTTAACGAGCGCCTCGGTTAACGAGATTTCGGTTAACGAGTTACCTCCCATAAGATTCTTAAATTCGGTTAATGAGCAATCCCTAGGTTAACGAGTTTCTTACGAGCCGACCTCAACAAGTTTTGGCTTGCACTGGGCGGTCAACCAGCTGTAGTATTAGTCCGCCAATACATTAATCGGTTCTAGGGCTTAAATTCCTTAATATTTTAGTAAATATCAAGAAGTTTATACTATTCAATCATTTTAAAAGTTTAATATTAAATTTTTTAGTCATTTTAACAATTATTGAACATAATTGAAGGTAAAGTGACTAGTTTAATGAGCGGCATCCAGCCTCATAACACAGCAAACAGGCGTTAGTCTCTCTCTGTTTTCACTGGAGGTAACATCTTGCTTGAGACTCTCTTCAACTAAATGCTTTTTTTCTGTGTTTCCAAGCAAATTTTTGGTCATTTTGAAATTTATTTTACATATTGACAATATATAGTGCAGTGCAGTGTTATTTTTAAGAAAATATTCTTTATTTACAACAAGTTTAACTTTAAAAAACATGTGTTGACATTGTTTGAATCCAGCATGGGGCCTAAGAGATCAAGAAAAGTGATTTCAATCCAAACCAAGCAGAAAGTCATAAAAAAATATGAACAAGGTAATAGAACAAATGCGCTATGCAAAGAATATGGCATATCGACATCAACTGTGTCGACAATTCTTGCACAGAAAGACAAATTTAAAGAAGCGAAAGTGAGAGACAAATCTACAAGAGTGTTTAAAAGTAGATCATTAATTGCAGAAACTGAGAGGTTACTTATCATCTGGATTAGGGAGAAACAGATGAAAGGTGATTCAGTTTCTACTGAATTCATTTGTGAAAGAGCCAGGGAGATTTACGAACATTTAAAGACAGATCAACCTGTTTCTTCTGGCACAGAATTTGAAGATTTTCGGGCCAGCAAAGGCTGGTTCGAAAAATTTAAGAAAAGAAGTGACATTTTCAGTGTTGTTAGGCATGGTGAAGCTGCTAGTGCTGATAAGGAAGGGGCAGCAAAGTTTTTAGTTGAATTTAAAGAACTGATGGAAGAAGAAAATTATCTTCCACAGCAAGTGTTCAATGTGGACGAAACTGGGCTGTTCTGGAAAAAGATGCCCAAAAGAACATTCATCACCAGAGATGAAGCCTCTTTACCTGGGCATAAACCCATGAAAGACCGTCTCACTCTATTGCTTGGTGCCAATGCTTCAGGGGATTTCCGACTGAAGCCTATGCTTGTCTACCACTCTGAAAACCCCAGGGTGTTCAAGCAACAGAAAGTGGTAAGAACAAAGCTTGGAGTTTGTTGGAAGTCCAACCGTAAGGCATGGGTGACAAGACAGCTCTTAAATGAATGGGCTGTTGATGTGTTTTGCCCTTCTGTCAAGAGCTACCTAACCACCAATAAACTCCCTTTAAAGGCTCTTCTCGTCATGGATAATGCTCTTGGTCATGACCCTGACCTTGCCAGAAATTTGGAGTATCAATTTTTCTTTGTGAAAGTGTTGTTTTTGCCTCCAAACACTACATCAATCATACAGGCAATGGACCAGAATGTGATCAGCAACTTCAAGAAGTTGTACATGAAGAAAATGTTTAGGAGGTGTCATCAGGCAACTTCCAATGATCCTGAACTAACACTGAAAAATTTCTGGAAGACACAATTCAACATCCTGGAGGCTGTAAAATTGATTGTGTCATCATGGCAAGAAGTCTCCACTGGATCCCTCAATTCTTCATGGAAAGCACTGTGGCCATCAGTAGTCCATGATTTTGAGGGATTTGAGAAAGAAACAGAGTTGGACCAGGAGATTGTGTCCATTGGTCAGTCATTGGGCCTTGAAGTGGAGGAGGGGGATGTGGAAAGAGCTTGTGATGTCTCATGAGGAGGAACTTACTCCTGATGACTTGAAGCAACTGGATGAGATGTTACAGGTAGAGGCTGTCAGTGGTGAGGAAAAAATTAAAAGTGATGACCATATGTCAGCTAAACAGTTGAAAGATGTGATTTACCACTGGGAGAAGTTCAGGGAACAGGCTTCAAAGCACCCAGAAGTGGAAAAAACTGAACTAACTTTGTGTCATGTTGAGGACTCAGTGGTTTCCTCCTTTAAACATAAGTTAATGGTGAGGAGGACAGATGCCCCACAGACCACAATTGACACTTTCTTCAGTAAAAGGCAGAGGGAACAAGATGCTATCCCTCAGCCTTCTACTTCAAGAAGGAGAGAGGATGTTCATGGTGGAGAATCTGTCAGTCCAAAGGTTCCTGACATTTTCATGGAAGGTGACTCACCTTCTAAGAAGCAGTAAAATGCTTCTCCTCCACCTCCACTTCCTTCTCTTCTCCCTTCTCTTCCTCACCTCCCACTTCAAATTCACATCGTCATCATCCAGGATCCTTCTACATACACACCTCAAAGTAAGTGAACTTTTCTACCATTTTTGTTGAATTTAGGCAATTTTCGGTGAGCAACCAAAACCCATTGAAACAATGGTTTCGGTTAACGATTATTTTCGGTTAGCGAGCAGCCTGCTGGAACGGATTGTGCTCGTTAACCGAGGGACCACTGTAAATCGTTTGGTATTGTACTCACTGATGGATGGAGGTGTTTGGTGGGTAGTGGAGTGGAGGAGGAGGGCAGGAGAGGAGGCGAGTCACTGAGACCTGGTGAGTGGCTCCTCCTCCTGGTTTAAAACCTCCATTTTTGTAGTAAGGGTAATGGTCTTATGTTGCTTCTTCACAACACTAGCACATGAGGGGCACTTGGAAGTAATTTTGAATGGTTACAGTACAGTATTAAAAGCAAAAACACTTAAACACACACGAACACTATGGAAGCCTAACAAAGACTGACGATGCTTGGGGACGCTGTGAAGTTCCACAATTTAGAGGTAGCGCGCCAAGATGAGAGAGCGTAGCACGGTAAGACGAGAGAGAATGATGCGCCGTAAAAAGTAGTCTGTGACGACTCTTAAAATGACGTTATATTGAGTAGTCGGGACGTTAACCGAATTATTGGTATCTGAAGAGTAGCGATGTTATAACGAAACAGTGTTATTGGGGGCAACGTTAAACGAGGACTTATTGTGTTTTATTACTCTTGAGTTTAACCAAATTTCTATCTCCCCATTCGGAGATGCTGAACAGCTCTGTATTGATAGATGATATGATATCAGATCTAGTTTCAGAATTAGGGGGAAGGGAAAAATGAGAAGAAGAGTGAAGAGTAGAATCATCAGCATAAGAATGGATAGAATTAGTTGTAGTGTGAAGTAAACCATTGATAAAAAGAAGGAAGAGAGTAGGTGAAAGAACAGAACCCTGTGCGATACCACTATTGGTAGAGAAAGAGCATGAGATCGATCCATCGACAACAACTAATATGGATTGGTTCTCAAGGAAGCTAGAAATTAGAGAACAAAGTGGTGAAGAGAAACCATAAGAAGGAAGTATAGAAAGCAAAAACTTGTGCCATACCCTGTCAAATGCTTTAGATATGTCGAGGGCCACGACGAAAGTTTCCCCATAATCCCTAAGAGAGGACGACCAAAGATGGGTGCAGAAGGAGAAAAGATCTCGCCTGGTGGATACCATACTGGTGATCCAACAAAAGAGAAAGGTGTTTTAAGGTGAAGGAGAAAATGAGTAAGATGGTTTCGAAAATCTTAGAGAGGGATGATGTTAGGGCAATGGGACGATAGTTAGAGGGATTAGAATGATCACCTTTCTTCGGGATGGGCTGAACCAAGGCATACTTCCAAAAAGAAGGAAAAGTTGGGGTTTTGGGGCAAAGGCGAAAGAGACGAGCAAGCACAGGGGGCCAGAATTTCAGCACACTCCCTCAGAACACAAGGGGGTATTCCATCTGGTCCATGCACCTTAATCACATCCAGATTAGATAACACACCAGCAACCCTACGAGTGGAGATTATAGGAAAGTGCATAGGTTCAGTAGGAGGGGTAGAGTTGGAATCATTTAAGGAGAATAAAGTGCCAAAGAGATTGACTTTATCACAGGGAGAGTTGGCTATAGAGTTATCAGGTTGAAAAAGAGGCAGTGCAGAAGTTATTACAGATGTTTTTGCTATTCCTTATTATACTTTTCTATCATTCAGGTCTGTAGTTACAGTCATGTGTATAATATTTTGTATAAACATAGTTGATAAGAATAATAATGAAATGAAAAGTTTAAAAGAAAAACAATGATGAGTAAATTATTGGCTAACTGTTTCCAAACAACTTCTTCTAGAACAAAGAGTAAAGTGTACTGCTCTCAAGCTTTTTTCACCCATATTTTTTCTGTTTGATAAAAATAACAATAAAACCAATTAGGATGGCTAAAAGTACAGTACACTATACTGTCGTTTTAAAGTAGTTTGAAGATTTCAACTCCACCCTCTAAGTAGCCGAATGGCAGCTGAGTGCTGGCTTTGGCTGTCTTGTATAATATTAACTCAACATACAATACGAGGCAGTACTCTAAAATTAAATGTACAGTAACGCATTTCAACACAATATTTCATTACATTGTTTCTACTGGTGGCTGCAGAAGATTAGGCTAACAGGCCTAAATAATATTAAAAAAAGCCTTACTGTGTAATGTGGTTAATAAATCACTGGATAAAATGCTACATAGGAGCCAAAGTGTTCTAAGGTTTACCAATCCTAACCAAGGTACAATTACACAAGGTACTCTGAGATCACTTATTCACAGCAGATACACCAAGGTATAACCATGTACACCCAATGACACGGGTGCCGAATAATTTTTTCGTAGGAGTACAGTACTTTAGTATGTCTAGGTTCACCAGACAACTCTTAGTTATTAGTATGTTGATGTGGGGATAGTGAATGAAGGGTGCAGAGTGCGGGGAAAGGGATTGTATATTGTGTGTGGGGTACGGATTGAAGTGCGTGGGAGAGGGAGTACAGTGTGTGTGTGGGGGGGGGGGGTTCAGGAGTAAATTGTATGTATGAGTTGTGTGTGGGAGAGGGATTACAGTGTGTGTGTGTGTGGGGGGGGGGGGGGGGGTTCAGGAGTAAAGTGTATGTATGAGTTGTGCGTGGGAGAGGGATTACAGTGTGTGTGTGTGTGGGGGGGGGGGGGGGTCGGGAGTAAAGTGTATGTATGAGTTGTGCGTGGGAGAGGGATTACAGTGTGTGTTGGGGTAGGGAGTGAAGTGTACATATAATGGGTATAGTGTGTAGGGAAAATATTGTAGTGTGTGAGGGTGTAGTTTGTTGAGGGAGGGATTGTAGTGTAAAGGCAGCATCACACAGGCACTTGTACCGGCCTTTTTTGCTTTCGGTTAGTTACTAGCTGCTGGTTTTCTTGTGCTAGCAGCTGGAATTTGATCTTCCAGCAGCTGATTTCTCAAGACTGACGTGTTGGTCTTCAAATCATAGCTACCAGCAATTTTTTGGAATCAAAGGAGAACCACTATTGTATTACTGTACTGTACAGTATTAAAAGTTTAAAAAAAAATGTGTATTATGTGTTGGTGTGATGAACAGTTATCATCCAGTTAGGTATAAAACTGTCAAAGCTAAAGATTCACAAGAGTCCCAGCCCTGATATGGTGCGCCCCAGAGTGTTAAGAGAGCTGTGTAACGATCTTGTGGAGCCTCTTAAGATCCTGCTCTGCAATTGCCTGGATGAGTAAAAGGTCCTCAACGACTGGAAAATGGCTTATGTGAGTCCTACATTCAAAAAGGGTGATCACCACTCCACGAATAATTATAGACTAGTGAGCCTGACCAGCATAGTGTATAAAGTACTAGAGAGCATTATAATAGATGCCATGATGGAACCTCTGCTACGAAACAACCTTGTAAAGGAATGAAAATGCGATTTTATGCCGGGACGATCCTGCTTAACACAATTACTCATGGTACTGGATGTTTGAACTCAAATTCTAGAACAGGGTGGACATATCGACAATATATACTGTACCTTGATTTTGCCAAGGCTTTTGACAGCGTACCACATAGAAGGCAGAGAATTAAACCGGAAGGGTACAGGATTTGGGGAAGTGTCCTAACGTGGATCGGAGACTTTCTGCATGACCACAAACAGTGTGTAGTGATAAATGGCACGAAATCATCATGTGTACCTGTGACAAGCAGGGTACCACAGGGCAGTGTATTGGGCCCGTTGTTTGTTTTCTTCATTAATGACATGCCAGAAGCTATACACTGCACACAAATGTTTGTGGACAATGCCAAGTTGTTTAGGGAAACTAAGAACCAGACTGTGAAGAGCTACAGAAAGATCTTATGAGCTTCAATAATGGTTGAAGAAATGGCTGCTAAGATTCAATGTCACGGAGTGCAAAAGGATGCACCCATGTCTCACCAACAGTAAGGAGGTGTATCACATGTCCCAACAGGATGAAGAAACTGCATTAATTGAGACAGAATATGAAAAGGACCTGGCTGTGTATGTCGACAATGAACTTAAGTTCTCAGGCCAATTGTGAGAAGAAGGTGAATCAGGCACTGAAACTAGGTCTTATAAGAAGGTCGTTTAGATATCTGGATGGTCCGTCGTTCGTCACGATCTTCAAGAGTGAGGTGCTTCCCCATCTGGATTACTGACATCTCTTCTGGTCCTCGGGGTATGCTAGAGACTGTCAATTGATTGTAAATGTCCAAAGTAGGGCCACCAGACTGGTGCCTGCTCTATGGAACCTTAATTACCCAGAGAGATTAGAATGCCTGCATCTACCTAGCTTATTCTACAGATGGGCAAGGGGCGACCTAATCGAAGTGTATAAACATCTCGGGGCACTACTCAGTTGAATGTACAGTAGCTAAAACAACTATTTGTGCAGGTGGGGGTCGATATGCTCCAAAATTTTACGTGTGACTAGTGACAGCCCTCGTATACCAAAATTTATTGTCCATGGTTTCATATTGTTTCCCACAAAGTATGCACAGATAGTTGTTTTAGCTACTGTACATACCTGGAGCTGGCAGACATCTACCCTACAAGGGGTCACAGCTCAAGGTTGAAGAAGCCACAAGTTCAGAAAACTGTGAGGGCAAAATTTTTTGGAGTGAGAATTTGGGAGCTCTTGGAACACTACCAGAGAGCATTGTGATGGCACCGAGTGTGAGCTCATTCAAGGCCAAACTTGACCAACACTGGAGCAGGTTCCGATATATTCAGGAGCCAGTGCATGCCCAGTACAGTACTTGTCAACAGTGGGTAATAGAGATGTGACCAACCGCCCAAGCAGCTAACGAGTCAATCATTGGTGAAGTAAAAAAGTAAATATATACTGAAAAAAATAGAATAAAGTGTTCCATGATAGATAATTAAAATCAGTTAACATATCCTTCGTGTCCACTAACTAGCATCTATCTTTTTATTTCCAGTGAAAATAAAAAACAAATTTATGAAAATATAAATGATATGCACAGGAAGTACATTTATCTTCAAAATATAAAAACTAGTGTTAATTATGGATATTCCTGTTAGTTTAGTCGTGTTTATGTCTACAGCTCAGGACCAAGCTTTCTTCTTTCTAGCCACGAACGAGTCCACATGCATTTCCTCTCATATTTATATTAAACACAATATAAATCAAGAGTTGTAAGAGCTAAAAATTTTCATCAAAGGCTTATTACTGTGTTGGCTTGGTCCAGCCACTCCACTGCAGTTCCATTGGCAATAATATTCCTGTCATGTGAACACACTTCTTAAAATTTTGGGGTAAAACAACTGGTGCTAGTACTAGCCGAAAGCAAAAAATGCGGGTACGAGTGCCCTTGTGACACTGCCTTAGGGGGTTTGTGTGTCAGAGAGGGTTTGTAGTGTGTGGAAGCTGCTTTATCAAGTTGTTAGGGTGGTTCTTAAACATTGTAGATTGACTTTGGTTGTACACTATGAGTCACCACTCCATCTATGGTCCAAAATTTATAAAAAAAAATGGTTGGAAAATAGGCAGACGTTCTGGAACGTCACCCGGTGCCTAAGGGCTAAAATGGGATTTCAGGATTGAATCCTTCATTTTTGGTCTGTATCTCTTCTTTCTTTGTAAATTATTAATAATTTGTTTACAAAGCAGACATGTACTGTAACATTATAGAGAGACTTATTGAAAGGTTAGCCATATTCTAAGTGAGAATAAAAATGTGATAGAAGAAGAGAATTATTATTGAGTAGTGTATGAGTAAGAGAGGCGGACACTTTAGATGAGATGGAGGTTGTGAATAGCTCCTTTCCCTGTATAGTAGGGGTAATTTGATGAATTAGGCATATAGTTGATAATTAATCTTGAAGCACCTTTTAACCCCTTCATTACAGGGATTTTATATTTTATTTGGATAATGCCAGACACTTTTATTCAGTTCATAGGTAACACTGTTCACAAGGGGGCTAAAACAGGTACTGTATATGGTATCTACTAATATTGCAAATTTAAAATATGTTGGTAGAAATTTGTCATATATAATTCTTTTCTGTCTCCTAGGAAGTGATCCAGCAAGGTGTGCTCCATCTACCAAAAGACCGTCTAAAGAAATTCCCTGAATTAAAATTCAAATATGTAGAGGAGAATGAACCAGAGGAATTTTTCATTCCTTATGTGTGGACACTTGTGTATCATAAGTCAGGGTTGTACTGGAATCCAAAGTGCATCTGTATGTTTGATCCCTCTCAACCTGATGGTTAAAGCCAAATACTAGCCAAATCAGGTGTTGATGTTGTTTTCAATTTGATAAATGTGTTTTTATCATTGTGTTTTGTTGCAATTTTTTTTAAAGGTTTACTGTTAGCAGGTGGGATAAACAATATGCATAAAATAGCTGTGAGTTAGTTAGGCCTGTTATTTGATGGCAGTGTTTTTGTATTTAAAATTTATTGTATTTCATCAAGATCAGGAATAACTACATTAGATCTTTTGTAAGACTGTGAGATAATCTGTAATTAGAAAAGTTTTTGTATACATAATTAGTCTGGAATACTGCTAGATAGAGATACTAGTTAAAATAGTTAAACAGTTTTGATAAATATCATGTATTTAATTTTAACTGCATTCAATTTGTATGTTTTTTCTTTATTTATATCACTTAATTTCAAACCTTGTTTGGTAGCCACAGACTCTGAATATAGTTGAACCAGTATAGTATTAGGTTGTAATTCTTAAGCTATTTTGCAAAATTATGTTTGGTATAAGTATAAAAGAATATATCATTTTAATATAAATGCACCTGAGTATTCTTAATACAAACTAGTTTTATTTTTTCAATGTAAGGTACTGGTAATACTGCTTAACTTTGAGTAATTACCCTCTGAACCCAGCATCAAATAGTACAGTATCTGACTCTTTAGGGACTGTTGATATACCATACAGTGCTGATAATTTTGTACCAGTAATACCAGTAATTTTCCAGATTCAGAATAGGTTGTGCCTGAAAGTCATATTCAGGGCCTACAAATCTTGAACCCAAGTGTCCAAGGGATATTTAAATATAATGACACCTTAATGTTCAAATTTGTGGATAAAATAGTCCAGGCAAATATAATTTGTAAAGTTTTAAAATGTAAAGGTTTAATCATTTTAAAAATGACTGGCATAGGTCCAGGACATCCATGCATACGGTTCTAACCCACTGATAGGTGACACTAAATGTACAGTCAACAGCAGAAGTTTGTCCCAGCCAACGTGCATGACATGAAGCAGGTGATCTTTTTTTTACTTTTTACTTTTATCCTCTGCACCACTGATCAGCTCGTTAGCCGCTTGGGCAATCGGTCACGTCTCTGTTACGCACTGTTGGCAAGTACTGGGCATGCACCGGCTCCTGAATGTACCTGAACCTGCTTCAGTGTTGGTCAAGTCTGGTCTTCAAAGAGCTCACACTCAATGCCATCACAACACTTTCTGGCAGATTGTTCCAAGAGTTCACAACTCTTACTCCGAAAAAGTTTGCCCTCACAGTTTACTGGACCTGCCGCTTCTTCAATCTTGAGCTGTGACCCCTTGTGGGGCGAGCGTCCACCAGCTCCAGGTAAGGATACTAGACTGAGTAGTGCCCCTTGAGATGCTTACACACCCCAATTAGGTCACCCCTTGCCCATCTGTAGTATAAGCTAGGCAAGTTCAGGTACTCCAGTCTCTCAAGGTAGTTGAGATGCCGAAGTGCAGGCACCGGTCTGGTGGCCCTCCTTTGAACATTTTCAACCAACTGACAATCCCTAGCATATCTTAGGGACCAGACGAGGTGACAGTACTCCAGATGAGGAAGCACTTCACTCTTGAAGATCGTTACGAGGGACGGACCGTCTAGATATCTGAACGACGTACTTATAAGACCTAATAATTTATTTGCCTGATTTTCCTTCTTCTCACAATGGCCCAGGAACTTCATCTTATTGTCAACATATACACCTAGGTCCTTCTCACATTCAATTTCAAATACCGGGTAATGCAGTTTCTTCATCCCGTTGGGACATATGATACGCCTCCTTACCATTGGTACGCCCCAGGTGCATCCTCTTACACTTCGTGATATTGAACCTCAGCAGCCATTTCTTTTACCATTCTTGGAGCTCACAGAGATCCTTCTGCAGCTCTTCACAGTCCGCTTGGTTCTTGATTTCCCAAAATAACTTGGCGTCATCTGCAAATATTTGTATGGAGGAGTGTACAATGTCAGGCATGTCATTTGGTAACAATGTATGGGGAAAAGAGTTGACAGACATGCTTTAAATGGCTAGTTATTTAAGGCTAGTTATTTAAGATTTTTTATTAGAGATTGCCAAAGAATATATTTCTTGAATATAACTTAATTACTGTAGTATCAATGTATAAAATGTGAGAAAATAATGTTATTAATAAAAATATGACATTGTTGCAGGATGGTTCATAGCTGGAGATCTATGGGTTGTAATTATTTGTACTGCTGATGCCAACGAGTATTTTTCATTACCACAGAAATCATTGCAATTATCTCTGTAAATCCAAATTATTAAATGTCACAACTTACGAACCACAATTATCATAATTATCCATACAGGAACTACAATGACTTCTGTGGACAGAAAGAGAAACTGCTAATTAGGACAGCCTTCGTAACTTACTTTGGTTATATTGGTAAAGTTAATGTCAGTAAGAGAGACCTGCAACAACCATAACAACTTGCAAGAACTACAAACTGCCATCTGGGATAATGGAAATGGGTAGTATAAATGTGTTGAAGCATGTCAACCACCCTTATGGACAACATAGCATACTCGACTCCTAATTCAAATTTAGACAGAGGGTAGATGGTTGTTCTAATATCTGTATTTCATATTTGGTGTTTGAGAATAAGTTTCCTAAGGAAGAGAGAGAGGAATGGTGAGGTAGAGAAGGGTAGGAAAGTGATGACGGAGAGGGTGGAAGAGGTTTTCACAACTAAAGTCTAGCAACTGTCATAGTCAATAAAGCAAACATTATTAAAGAATACCTCCCAATAACAAGACCTCAATGTGCCTTTATTGCATGGTTCCTGGGAGCAAAACAAAGGAGGGACAGAAGATAGACAAACGGAATAAGGAAGGAGAGAAGAGAAGAGGGAGGGAAGGTCTGGAACACTGATACTTACATATTCTAGTAAATTGTGGTTAGAAATGGTGATAGTAAATGGTCAGTGTTGTACGTTGACGCCATTAATTTAACACCATCACTGGACGGCGGCAACTTTTTGTTAACGCTGATGCCATCAATTTTTGGGGCAGGTGACACAGTCAACTTTTCACCCAAGCGGAGCGTCAAGCGTCAATTTGTTCGTCAGGAAAAAGGCCACCAACCAGCTGTCCAGGTTGGTGGAAAAGTCCGTGCACGAGACTGAGAGCAGCAGCAGCAGCAGTGAGGGAGACAACAAAGACCATGATGATGGAACAAATTGTTCCAAGCCCTGTACAAGACACCCCGCAGGAATGAAAAAGACAGTGACCTTTTCAAGCGTTTGCTGAGGGGAGAAACCTTTAAAAAAAAACTTTCGACAAGGACACCTTCCCCAACAAGGCCATGAGGGAATTATTCATCAAATACAACACCCCCATCCCTTCTAGTGTTGGCGTGGAGAACATGTTCTCCATGGGCAAGGACGTCTTGAGGCCCAAGCGCAGCAGAATGAGTGACAAGCATTTTGAGATGCTAGTAATCTTGCGGGGAACAAATGAATAATTAAAATTATATAATATACAGTGGTCCCTCGGTTAACGAAATTTTGGTTAACGAATTACCTTCCATAACAATCTTCAATTCGGTTAACGAAAAAAATTTGATTAACAAAATCCTTGCGAAAATCACGTTTTGTTTTGAACATCACCTGATAAGCTGAAGAGGTACTCGGCCAATTCAGTAATCTCTTCTATGTTTACATTTGTTTCCAATGGAGTAAATAGCAAGAAAATTTTGCTATTTAATATTTGTACATTTTTTTATGCAGTATTAAAATTATTGGTCATTCTAAAATTTAGCCATCCAAGCTCTGTCTACATAAAGTTTTTCAACTACTATTTTTGGCTCGATATATGTAACTTTATTCATTTATTGAAACATTATATATATATATATATATATATATATATATATATATATATATATATATATATATGCTGATAACCACAAGGAAAGAAGAAAACACAAATACAGCGTTAGGACAGGCCATGAATCCAATGCTCTGTTTGTTCATTTGAGGGACAACAAGCATTGCATTGACTGGGATAATGCCTCCTCAATATTACCTTGTAATTCGATTGATAGTAGGAACATCATAGAATCTAGTCTCATTAAACATACCGAAGCATTCAACATGAATTTGAGTAATAGCATGTACAAACTGGACAATTTTGTAATTAAGAAGATTTGTAACCAGGTGAGAAGGTTGGGTCACCTTACCCTCAGACCTGACTACCGACCATTGTGGACTTGGTCTCACCCTCCTCTGTATATATACACCTTGTTTTGTACTCCTCTTTAGTCTGTACTTACCCCTGAAGATGTGAATTACACGAAAGTACTTGGGAACTTCGTGTTTTCTTCTTTCCTTGTGGTTATCAGCAAATACCTAGATCACGCGTACCTACAGTGATTTACTTGCACACACACACACATATATATATATATATATATATATATATATATATATATATATATATATATATATATATATATATATACAGTGGGGTATGCTATAACGAACGTAATTGGTTCCAGAACTTCGTTCGTTATAGGATTAATCCATTCCAGGCCCCCAAATACAACCGCTTAACACTGAAAAAATTCTGTGGAAAATGTAAAAAATACGGTACTTTATCTTACCTTAGTGTTATTCAGCATGCAGGTACCCCTAAACACTGGCACATCACTATCACTTCCACTGGGAGTCTTGGCTTTAAGGTCCTCAAACAATTGTTTAGCCTTCTCACAAATTATAACTTCACTAATGTTACCACCTGCCATTTCTTTCTCCTTTATCCACACTAAGAGTAAATTTTCCATCTCTTCAATCACATTACACCTTGCTTTGTTAAGTCTAAGGATTCCCTTAGCCACTTGCACAGTTTTTAACTCCTCTTTATTCTTCAAAATCGTACATATAGTCGATTTAGCCATCCCATATTCATCACTAAGTTTCGCAATGCTTCTTCCATTCTCACGTTTCTTTATAATTTCTTTCTTAGTTTCAAGGGTTATTAGCTTTCTCACTCGCTTTGGACGATTCATTGTTACAATTGTATACTTGTATAACAAAATAGTTATAAAAATAACGCGAATTTCCACATCAAAAGACGAAATTTCAACAATAACAGTGGTGCACTGGCTACACAATGAGACAAAGATGGCGCCTGACGCTCTTGTTGTGGGTCGCGGTACAACAATATTCATGGGCCAGGCGAAGTAGTCCGGTATTCATCCGCGTTCGTTGTAGGAGTTGCGTTCATTATAGCATTCTCAATTTTATAGGTAAAACCGTTCGTTATAGGAATATTCGTAGTAGGATCCGTTCGTTATAGCATACCCCACTGTTGCCTCTGAAGATGTCTTGAATAAAGACGAAAGCTAAGGTACTCCGTTGTTTCCATTTTCCCGTGTGATTTTATCAAGATTTATCTTATCCACGTTTTCATTGTGGATTTTCATGAAATATATATATATATATATATATAATATACACAGACACAGTAGGCTCTCGCCAATAACGACTTCCACAATAACGTTTTCGACAATAACGGCAACTTACAATAGATACCCATTTTCGATAATAACATCTGGATTCTCTTGAATAACGGAGATTTCGCGGGAAGCGTCCGTGCGCATCAATGATAGCGTTTGTTTGCTGCCATGTTGTTGACATAGGTGTCCGCTCCGCCTCACTCTCACACACGCTCGGTGGAATACAGCGCTGCGCCCACGAATGAGATTTTCGCCTCTATGACCAGTGGTTGCTAGGGTCGGTGATCAACAATGGCTTCCGCATTTTTGCCTGTGGGGGTTAGGGGAGGTGGTGGAGGGAGTGATTTGCCGCCTGAATGCCCGGAACTTTTAAAGTGAATGAGAAAAAAGACCCCAAAGCTAAGAGACAAAGCCTCAAGAAGTGTGCCTACTCGGTCAAGGTTAAAGAACAGATTGTTGTGATCTTTGAAAGTGGTGCACGGAGCATTGATATTGTGAGGAAATTGAACTGTCCTGAGTCTACAGTGCGAAATATTAAGAGGAACTTAGAGGAGACCAAGAAAAGTATCGCACTGGCTAAGAAATATTTCGGTAGTGATGGAAATGCGAGGCGAGCTATGAATGATAAAAGTGATAGAAACAGGTTGATAGTGATAACAGAGCATTTTCTTGTGAAATGGTTAGCCTGTAGAATGAAAGACAGTGCAAGTGTTAGCGGCCCTCAGATACGGAACAATCATCACACCAAGCACCACAAAAACTCCCCCAAGCTAAGTGTTATATTACTCCAAACTCTTTATTTTGATGATTGAATAGCAATTCTTTTTATTTCAGCAAACAAAAAGTGTTAGGAGGGCTTCTAAGGGGAAAAATTGAGTGAAATTCTTGGGGCGGCAGCACCAATAAACCCTCTTTACATGTATTTTATTGTCACACAAAAAACGTTTTAGCTAATAATGTAACGGTGTTTTTCAGGCACCTATTAAACGTTATTGGCGAGGTGTCCGTTTTAGCCGATTGTCCGAATTAACCGATTTAGGGGTTAATATTGCATTATATTTCCAAGAAAATGCTGTGAGTTTGTCCTTAGCCTTGCATATGTCCGAAACTGTTTGTTTTTTAACACCATACTCGTCACAAACTCCAGCCACCGAAGCACCAGCCTCTAACTTCCTTATAAGTTCCAGTTTCTGGTTCACAGAAAGGGTCACATACTTCCTATTCAGCGTATTACTCTCCCTTGAAGACATGATGTAAAATACAAGGCTGAAAGATCCCTATTCGTTGAAATATCAACGAAAATTGCAGGGCAACACAACACTGATACTCGAATATGGCGCTAAGTCAACAATGACTGGCGGTCTGGCGCGTGCGCCATCTATCGGACAATCCCAGAACCAGAAATTTGATACGGACAGTCCCTCGATTAGTTCAGATTTCGTCCGAATTATCCGAAATCCGAATTAACGAGGGTCAACTTTTTATATATATATATATATATATATATATATATATATATATATATATATATATATATATATATATATATATTATTTTCCATAAAAATGCCATTGAATTTCTGTACATGTAATGTATTTTATGGGGCAAAGGGAGGCTGGGGAATGCAACTCCCGTATTTTATCTATTTCTTATGGGGAAGATTTATTCTGTTAACGTTGTTAAGCGAGGACTTACTGTATGTTATCTTCAAATTGTTTTATAAAGGTAATCACAATAAATTAATTAAATCTATATGTAAGCTCAAGTATAACACAAATTGTAGTGCATGGCTGCCACTCAAGCTCCCAAATGCAAATATTCATCGCTCAGTTTCTATATTTTTTACATAAATTATACATAATGTCTTTATAAATGCTTATTATTTTCGAAATTCACATGAAATAATAATTGTAAATTATGGGTAAGGTAATACAGTAAACCCTTGTTATTTGCAGGGGTTAGGTTCCAAGGAATGGCGCAAATAGGCAATACCGCGAATAGCAACTTTTACTGCATTAAGTGCACTACTGTACAGTGGTCCCTCGGTTAACGAACACAATTCGTTCCAGAAGGTCGTTCGTTAACCGAAACCATTGTTTCAATAGGATTTTGGGTAATTGGTTCCAGCTCACCGAAAATTACATACAAACTAAAAATAAATGCAGTAAAGTACACTTACTTTGAGGTGTGCATGTAGAAAGCTCCTGGTTGATGATGATGGGAATTAGAATGATGGGGGTGGAGGAGAAAAGAGAAGAGAAGGCACTGGGGTGGAAGAGAAGTCACCCCATGCCGTCATTTCACCCATAAAATTTTAGTTCACTTGGCGTAATTCAAGATTATTTTCTTTAAATCAACAATGCACTGTATTATATATTGTCAATATGTAAAATAATTTTCAAATTGACCAATAATTGTACTGTAAAAACGTAAAAATAGTTTATGTTCAAGAGAGTCTCAAGCAAGAAGCTTCCTCCACTGAGCAGGGACACACACTGACGCCATTCTGGGTGAGTCAAGTGGCTGTTTGGCGCGCTAAAAACTAGTTCCCTGTACTTCAATTATGTTAAATAATTGTTAAAATGACTAAAAACTTTAATATAAGACTTGGAAAATTATTGAATAGCACAACCTTCTTGATATTTACTAAAATGGTAATGAATTTAAGCCCTAAAACCGATTACTGTATTGGCTTACTAATACTACAGCTGGTGAGCAGGCGAAAATATGTTGGGAATAATTCGTAAGGAATTCGTTAACCGAATTTTTTCGTTAACCGAAGTGAAGAATCTTATGGAAGGTAATTCGTTAACCGAAATTTCGTTAACCGAGGCGTTCGTTAACCGAGGGATCACTGTATACCAATACCAAACAACCGACCAGCCGTGACAGCACTCGTCCCCTCTTTTAACTTTTCTAATACAGTAATTCAACATTCTTTGTCATGATCATCACTGACTTCTGTTTTTTTAAATTTCACTCCACTAGCATCACTAGGGGCCATTTCACACAGAAATGCTAAAGTTTTGAGAGTACAACATGAGATGCTGCATCACAGGCAATGGTTGAGCACGCTTAGGGTGACTTGTTGTGCTACGGGAAAAGGCTCGCAAGCCAGCCACCATCTGCCTACCGCGAATTGTCGAAATCGCGAATCGCAAACCTGCGAATGGCAAGGGTCTACTGTACATAAAAATATTACATAAAATTTTTCATGAAAATGCATGAATTTCTGTACTTACATGTTAGATGTTGGAGCACTTGGTGATGATCCTCCCCCCTTTCACCCTTTCCCGTCCTCCTCCGTGCCCCAGTGCCATACTTACCCTGAATAAGGCGACTAAATCTAGTTTTAGTGGGAGTACGAGTAGTGCCACTTGTCAGGGAGATGAGGTAAGTCGCGCTGCGATGGCCGAGATACCAACGTGCAACACTCTTTTATTTTTACTTTTAGCCACAATGACATTCCAGGCAGTTCCTTTCACACTGGCACTGCTTGTTGAAGGGCCAAACAAACTATCACTTGCACTAGAAGGGCCAGGGACACGGGGAAAGGCCTCAGGAGGTACCACACTATTACCATGTGGTATAATCTCCTTGTATTTTTTACGTTTTCCCACCCCTCCACCAGCAATGTAAGGCATGGTTCAAAAATATCATAACATGTATCAATAAATGAAATCCCACTAGTGAGAAAGAAATCTGCACAAACCACGAGAAAATGGTGGGAAATGCAGGTGAAGGTTACGTCCTGTGCTGCTGAACCTCAAAGGGCGACTGGTGTGGTCACTCGCATAACTTTGGAGGCAGTCTACATACTGTTGGTGCCAGATCCCATCGATGTTGCCAAATGTGCATCTTGCGTATCTAGCATTCATATGTAAACATAAAATTATTCTATTGTGAGTTTTGAGTTCATACACAAATTTGCGTCTGAACACCCCAAGAGTGTTAAGTTGACTCCCATGCTGGTGTCATTCATTTATTCCAAGAACCCGATAGCTCTTAAGGGGTTTATTAAGGAGCACCTGCAAGTCATCTGGCACTCCAACAAGAAGGCCTGGATAATGACGGTGTTGTGCCAGAATTATATGGTTGGCTACCACTCCAAGCACCTCAAGGCTTATGCCGAAAAGCAGAACACCTCCAACAAGTTTCTCCTGATAGTCGACAATGTGCCATCGTACCCGCCTACACTGGATGAGTGGACAGACAACATCAGTGTGTGATGTTTCTGGCCCCCAACACCACCTCATTCATCCAGCCGATGCATCAGGGCATCATCGCAACCTTCAAGGCCTACTACTTGAGGAGGTTGATGAAGCAGCTTTTTGAGGCGACAGATGTTAGAGGGAAAGCTGACAATCAAAGAATTCTGGCGTAGCTACATCAAGCACTCCATACACAACATCTAAAAGTCGTGGAAGGAGGTCACACAAAGCTGCATGAATACAGTGTGGAGGAAAGTGTGACCTGAGTGCGTGCACAACTTGAGCAGTTTCACCGATGTTGTAACTGTACACCGCGACATCACCAGCATCTCCCAGGAAACCGGCTTTCAAGAAGTGGACGAAGAGAATGTGGCTGAGGTCTTGGACAGCTACTCTGAGCTCAGCACAGAGGACCTGCTGCTCCTGGAACAGCAGCAGAGAATGGAGGAGTCAACGGGTGAGGAGGAAAACCCTGCACCCATGACGCTGACTCTGAAGGTGTTGAGCACTGCAATGGACCGTGTGAACACTGCCATGAAGCCCCTTGCTGAGAATGACCCCAACATCAACAGGAGTTCCTCTGTGAGGGCAGTGGTGAAGGGCATGCTCTGCTACACCAGACAACACTCGCCTCCTTTTTCAAACCCCTGCCACAGTCAGGGCCACAACCCTCAACTTCTGACACCTCTCCAGTCCCACCCAGGAACTTCACCCTCCTTAAAGCCAAGTCAAAGCCTACACCTCCGGCCCCAACTGTAGAAGCCCTTTCTAGGACTCTGACTCCCACTTTGCCTCCAGCCTATCTGCACTCAGAGTGACATCTCCACTCCACCTACAAGAGTCCCCTTAGCCTCAAAGGGGACATGTGATGATGACCAGACTTGTCCAGTATGATGTAGTGAGTGTTATTTAATTATTTTGTACTGATAGTGATATTGTAGGAAATTTTTTGTCTGTGATACACGTGTGTATGGGTACTGGCTGGGAACGTATTCCATTGAACCCCATGTTATAATGCTCCATATTTAAAAAATTTTGCTGAGCGATGTGTTTTTCAGGAGTGTAACCCCCATCATATCTTGAGTTTTACCTGTACCCATGTAAGGTCACAGCCAACTTACTTGACACGCTCGCTCTTTATATGAATGATTTCCACATATTATAGTGAATATTTGTGACCCAAGCTATTTTTTACTAGAAAATAAAAAATAAAAATATGAAACTCCTTAATACATACAGGTTCAGCTGAGCACCTGTTCCTTGTAGTGCAGCGGTCATTATTACACATAATTTTCTCTTCCCTACAACATACAACCAACGCATAACGTACGTTACTATTGTGTAGAGTAACTGTTTTTCTGCTAGTCTGCAGGCCGTCACTCCATTACCCCAGTTTGAACGTGTTCTCGTCCTGCAAACACCAGTTAGTGATGGCGATTGTTGGTGATCAACACTCACCGTTACCACTAACAACCAATACTCACCTTTTTAACTAACCAACACTCATCATCACCAACAATGCTCACCATCACCACCAACACTCATCATCACCTTTAACACCCACCACCACCAACACTCTCCATCCCCACCACCACTCACCATCCCCACCACCACTCTCCACCACTCACCATCACCACCACCACTCACCATCACCACCACCACTCACCACCACCACCAACACTTACCATTACTGTACCACCCTACTACTACTTTACTATCACTCGGAATCGAGTATGACGATCATCCAGCTATGATACACTGATATGAGTTATTAAGGATGTCACCTAGGTTGGTGAGTTTTGAGGTGACTAAAGAGTCCAATACGGGACCCGCAGCATTGTTCACATTCATTGCACAGGTGGAGGGCTCCATCTACTGCAGGAGGGGCGGTGGCAGCGTCTTTCCGGCGTTGGCGCTTGTCTGCCTCGGTTTGCAGTCGAGGTAACTTGAAAGCATTGACACCTTCTCGTGCGGTGCTCCTGCAAGCATTACGAAGTGGAGCAATCGGCTCTCAGGTGAGGGGGCCGATTTGACACTTTTTCAAGTTTGTCTTAAGACTATCCTTATACCTTTTCAATTACCCGCCGGCGTTACGTTTACTATTCATTAGGTGACTGTAAAGTAGCCACTTTGGCAGTCTACTGTCATCCATGCTGGTAACATGGCCAGTCCAACATAGTTATTCATGGATAATGGTAGCCTCGATGCTCCTACAGTATGTGTCAGCAAGAATACCTGTAATGGCATTTGTTCTCTTGTCTTCCCATCGAACTCAGAGGATGGAACGTAGACTACTTTGGTGAAAGTTTTCAAGTGCCTTGAGGTGCCTCCTGTATGTGACCCATGTCTCACTAGCAGGTTAGGGAGGACCACTGCTCGATATATGTGCAGCTTTGTAGATAATTTCAGCTCCCTACAGCTGAAGACACGATTTCTGAGTCTGCCAAAGGCTTGAGATGCACTTCTGATCCGATGCTTAATCTCTTCATCGATGTCTGCAGTGGTGGACAGGTGGGAGCCAAGATACCGAAAGTGGTCAACATTAGAGAGGGTAGTACCATTAAGCTGTATGGATGGTGGCGGTGTGTCCGAACCAGGGGCAGGTTGAAAGAGAATCTGAGTCTTACATACATTCACCTCAAGGCCGAAGTGTGCATACGCGTTTGCTTAGGTGTTCAGGATCTTCTGCAGGTCGAGTTCAGCATTAACGACAAAGGTGAGGTCATCTGCATACTGAAGTTCAATAATGGAAGCTGCTGACACCTTTGTTCTTGCCTGGAGTCGTCTTATGTTGAAAAGGCCCCCTTTCACCCGGTACTCGACGTTCACCCCACTGGCTAAATTGGCACTGGCACGAGCAACGATGGCAGCCAAGAAGATGGAAAAGAGAGTTGGTGCCAGTACACACCCTTGTTTAACCCCTGTTTAGATGGGGAGGAACTCTGACTGGGTGCCATTGTGCAGGACACTGCCGTCCATGCCATCGTGGAGTTGCCTCAGTGGCGATGAATTTTGGTGGGCAGCCAAAATGGCTGAGGGTCCACCAGAGGGCTTCCCTGTTGACCGAGTCGAAGGCCTTGGTTAGGTTGATGAAAGCCACGTACAGGTCACGACGCTGTTCTCTACACTTTTCCTGTATCTGGAGGGCAGCAAAGATCATGTCAGTGGTACCAAGTGTTGCATGTCAGTGGTACCAAGTGTTGGTCTAAAACCACAATGAGATTCTGCGAGGAAATTTTCCACCTCAGGAAGAAGTCTGTTTCGGAGGATTTGAGTGATAATTTTGCCAGCTAAGGAGAGCAGCGAGATCCCACGGTAGTTGCCACCATCTAAAAGGTCTCCCTTGTTCTTATAAATATTAACAATGGAGGCGTCTTTAAGAGCTTGGGGGATTTCCCCCTTTTCCCATATATTCTCCAGGAAAGAGTGGAGACGGCTTGTAAGCAAAGGTCCTCCTGCTTTATACACCTCGGCTTGGATTCCATCAGGCCCGGAGGCTTTGTTATTTTTCATCTGTTTGATGGCAGTAGCTACCTTCTCCAGGGATGGAGGATAGCTGAGGTGGGTCAACTCTGGATGCTGAGTGACCTGCTGGGTAGTCAGGACATCCACATCGGTGTTTCGGTTGAGCAATGAATGGTAGTGCTCTTTCCAGTGCTGAAGGAAACCTTCATCATCTTTAATTATGAGGTTGGCATCAGATGAGCGGAGGGGGACTGCGCCACGAGTGACTGGCCCATAAAATGTTTTTGTGGAATGAAAAATTCGTGCATCTTGTGCTGATCTGCAAGTTTTTGTGCTTCACGTGATTTATTTTTAAGCCAGTCGTTCTTTAGATTGCGAGGTTCCCGCTGGGCTGCCGCTTTCTTCTTGAGGGAGGTATCAGCTTTGGTCCGAGACTGAGGGTTGTTCTGCCAGTCGGTAAAAGCAGCACGTTTCTCATCGATGAGTACTTTGATTGCCGGGTCATTTCCATTAAACAAATCCTGGTGTATTCTTTTGATCTGGCCGAAGGTCTCTCTGCAGGTTTTTATCCGAACAGTATTAAGAGTATCCCATTCGGTACTGGGATTCACATTGTTTAGTATTGGGCTGTTTATAAGCCCATGTTCGAGCTGCTCTCTGAAACCTTGTGCTACCGCTGGATCCTCCAGACGCTTAGTATTAAAACCTCATCTGGAGGCTTGCTGCCTTCTCCGTTTTGGGGCGACCTGCAGTGAGAGCTTGTATCTGACAAGTCGATGATCGGTGTCACAATGGTCTGAGCCACGCATGGCACGGGTGATGAGGACATCTCGGGGATCTCTTTCTCTGACAATGATGAAGTCAATTAGATGCCAGTGTTTGGATCGTGGGTGATGCCACGAACCCTTGAACTTGTCGGCCTGCCTAAACAAGTTATTGGTGATAGTGAGATTGTGTGCAGCACACTTGCTGAGGAGGAGTAGGTCGTTGGGATTACACTTGCCTTTTTCATTTCTCCCTATGGTTTCCTGGCAAAAAATGTGGCAGGGAACTCTGGCATTGAAGTTGCCAAGGAACACAACCTTGTCTTCTCTGGGGATAGAGGATGGCATTGTCGAGGTCAGAGTAAAAGGCCTCCTTCATGTCATCCTCTGCATCCAGTGTTGGGAGGTATGCACTGATGAAGAAGGCATGACTTGAGTGATTCAGTGGGACTCGAAGCGTCATGAGGCGCTCGTTGATCCCAATAGGCATTTCAGTTAGCCTGTGTAGGATGCGTTGGCGGATGGCAGAGCCAACTCTATAACTGCGGTGTCTCTCTGCAGCAGGCTTACCCTTCCAGTTGTAGCCAGACCCAGTTCTGTGAGTTGGGCCTTATCTGGGAGCTGGGACTCACTGATGGCTGCTATGTCGATGTTATACCGAGCCAGCTCTTTTACCACAAGGGCAGTTCTTCTTTCAGGACATGCATTTGTGCCAGTATCCAGAAGGGTCCTGACATTCCATGCAGTGACCATAAGAGGATGTATGGTTTGTTTTTGTTTGAATGTGTGATTTTGGTTGTATTTTCGACCGCATAAGGATGACCTTACAGGGTGCGGTTGCCCAGTCAGGTTGGGTTTTTAGGCAGACTATGTTTAGGACACCTTTTCTAGCCCCCTCCCCATGTGGGGTGAGTAGAGTGGCTACCTGAAAGGGCTGCTCATTCACACAGACACGACTGGATTGCATTGCTGCCTAGATCCCAGTGCATAAACAACCATCTTATCTGTGCCGCCCATGTGCAGAGTTGTGACTAGAGCCTCCCGGCAATCATTTCTGCCTGTCCCCATCGCCACTCGTCCATCGCCAAAGGACTTTTGGGGGTATAGGAGTTTTGATGATGATGTGAGGTATGATGAACTGGATGATGGCTGTTCGTGAGTTGATATATGTGGTGAGGCAGGAGCGCAGGCTGCAACCACACATCTTGGCTCTCCCTTTTCCTGATCTAGTGGTGCAGGTGTTGCAATGACTGGGGCGAGGGAGAGTCGCAATGGACTGCCGATAGCCCAGTTTGTTGGGTTTCGCCTTAGTAGCCTGTCTGTCAGGCTACTAAGTGCTTGCACCTTAACACTAACACAGTGCTGCCACACTAGACACATTTGACCACCCTGTGTGTGGCTGCACACACACACACACATACATTACCACCTCCACCAACACTCACCATCGTCAACACCCACCATCACCACCAATACTCACCATCACCACTATTAACCAACACTCACTATCACCCAACACTCACCATCACCACCAACACTCACCACTGCCACCAACACTCACCATCACCACCAACACTCACCATCGCCACCAACACTCACCATCACCACCAATACTCACCAACACTCACCATCAACACTCACCATCACCACTCACCACCACCACCAACACTCACCATCACCACTCACCACCAACACTCACCATCACCACTATTAACCAACACTCACCACCACCCCTCACCACTGCTACCAACACTCACCAACACTCACCATCACCACTCACCACCACCATCAACACTCACCATCACCACCAACACTGATCATTGCCACCAACACTCACCACCACTGTAAGGGCGGTAACGAGCAGGATGGTTGTCCACCGCTCGCTTGCTTGTTCGCGGCCCCCACTAGGGGGGGTAGACGGAGGTGAGAAGGTCGCTGCTGCCACATCACACACTACCCAGCCGTCAACACAGCTGTACTTGCACCCCGCTGTTCGTTCAAATTCTGGTTGTGTGCTTATCTGAGGTCCTGGGCTGATTTCCCAGACCTTCACTATTCGACTGTCAACCTCCGGACACCTGCTCCAGCTATTACCGTGGCTGCCACGTCATCCCCACTTCCTCCACGCCCTCTCCACCGTCTGTGCCCTGGCGTCTCTCCTGTGTGGCAAGACATCGCCCGCTGAAGCCAAGTGAGGAAGCTGCCCTGGACCCCCCCCCCCCCCCCCTTAGAGCGGATCACCGCTTTACGGAACATTCCACCGGGCCACCGCCTTAGGAAAAGCTGTTCATTGTTTGATTCTCGTAATTGTTTGACTCCATTAATTGTTTGACTCCATTAATTGTTTGACTCCCGTTTGTTTGACTCGCGTAATTGTTCGACTCCCATAATTGTTAGACTCCCATAATTGTTAGACTCCATTAATTGTTGACTCCCATAATTGTTTAACTTACGTAATTGTTTGACTCCCTAATTGTTTATTTGATATTTGTGTGAGTGGTGTCAATTTTTTGTTTATTTCCATAGTAAAGATATATCAATCTCCAATGGTTGTTTGTCATCCCTCAGTAAACCATGGTTCTTGACTTTCCTCTTACAAGATCCTGATGAAGGCTGGCAAGGGATTTATTTCTCAAAGTCCCAGGCTTTTGCAAGTGGCGACTTTGCCAGCAGTGTCTCTAACCTTGGTTTTGGTTTCTGAGGGCTAACATTCGTTACCGGTGTTTGATAATAATAATAATAATAATAATAATAATAATTAACGGTTTATTGAAAGAGCTTGGCAGCCAGAAGGCTGAAAATATACAGTTACGTATTTGGGGAATGGGTTTCGAATTACAAATAATATACAAGTAACATAAGTGACACAAATAAGATATATAATAACTAGATGGGGAAAAGCTCAAACTACAGTTCATTTCAACATAGTGACAGTGCAAGGAGTAGTGTTTACTGGGAGTGAATACACTGGTTTATTACAAGTTATTGATAATTTTTACAATGGTTGGGACTGGGCTGTTGTAAGTCGCTGTGTGCGCGCCGCTTGCTGTCAGAGGCCCGGAAGTAAGTGTTGTTTGGTGCTTATCCCTTCCTTCTGTTATGCTAATTTTGTTGCTCTCCCTTGTATTAGGGAAGTTAATTAGTGTTGGTTGGGATGCACGGTGGATGCTGCCATAGCATTTTGTTGTTAATTCACCTGGTGCGGTTTCTTTTCCTTGAGGTGATTTAACTGGACTGGGTGCGAAACAAGGTTTTCTCCAGCCGGATCAAACCATTTAATGGTTTGATTGAGCCACCAAGTAGTTACTTTTGGCTAGTTGCGGGGTAAGTAGTTTAATTTGTCACTTTGGCTCTTGGCCTTTCATATCATTTTGTCTAGTTTTGAGGAGTTGAAAGGTCAAGCGGTGGTCCTGGGTGTGACGGGTGCTGAGGTTGGTCAGTATGTGGTCACCCAACAGACTGCCGAGAGAGGGAAACGTAACACACACAGAGGAACGCAACAAAGAAAGAGAGAGAGGAACGCCACAGAGAGAGTTTGAATTAGCTAAGTTGCAGACAGAAAAGGACATAGAACTATCTAAGATTAATGCTCAAAGTAGACCAGAATCCTCTGGTCCTATACAAGATAATGTAGCAAAACCTAGTTTGCCTGTTTATCGTGAAGGAGAAGACATCGCCTCCTACCTCGTTCGGTTTGAACGTGTAGCCGAGCTGCTTGGTGTGGACAAAGACAGCTATGCTCTAAGATTGGGTAGCCTACTGAGTGGTAAACCGGTACAAATTTATACGTACCTATCTGCCGACATCACTAGAGATTACTCTTTCTTGAAGCAAGCTCTCTTGCGAGGGTTTAACAAGACTTCTGATGGTTATCGTGTTGATTTCCGCAGAACAAAGATTTGGGCAGGGGAAACGTACCAGCAATTTTCAATCCACCTGGGTCGTTTGTTTCAGCAATGGCTAGAGGCGTCAGAGGTTGAGGAAACCTTTGTGTCTCTCACTAACTTCATGATATTGTCTTCTCTACTGCCAGACTTGAAAATATTCATCAAGGAACACAGGCCAGCGATGCTAGGAGAAGCTATAGAACTTGCTGACAACTGGGGGTCCGCTCGCAATGCCTACCCCAATAGGGTGTGTCAATTTAGGGGGTGAACTGGCTAAATTGAAAATCGAGTAATTTGGTAGCAATTTATTGTAGTCTTTAAGCATGCAAAACAATATTCTGGCATAAATTTTTTTTTATAATAAGTCCTACCTACATCAAATGGATTTTTAAATGTACATATTTGTGAATTTATAACATAACCAGCGTTTGCACACATGTTACTGTTTCAAGTTTCAAATTATTATATTTTATTATCCGTAGTCTATTTGAAAGTAACCAATGCCTTCATACTCTCTTTGCTTTGGTTTCTTGTCATCAGTAGTCTGCTTGCTATTTGTGCTTTGATGTAACCTTCTCGCCTCTCGTGGCTGTAAACATGGCCCGCTGCTTCTGTGACCATTTTCACACATCTCTCCACACTTTGAGTGTGGGAAGGCCACTTCGGCACCTGCATTGGAGTCTCTTTAAGGTTTCTCAATTCTTGGCTAGTTAGACTTGTTGTCAATGGTGGCTCTAAGACTTCCAAACTCAAGTCAACCAATTCTGACAATTTGGTGGCATTGACGTTTATTGGGGGAACTTTTCTTGAATGAAACGAACAGTCTCCCAACTGGTCGTCATCTATTAGCGTTCCTCTAATCTTTAGAATGACTTCTACAGCCTCGGTTCGGAGATTGGTACATTGACTGCAAAGCATTGCTTGCAAAACTGCTTCTGATCGAGCATACCAAGCGGACCTTCTTGCCACAGGTAATACGATGTCCCTCACTACCTTCCTCTGTGTTCTTACTAGCTGCAATTGAAACAAAAGGTGATTGGGCCCATCCACCCACATAGGATTAAGTTTCACACTAAACCACTGGGGAAGATAAACTCCAATAATAAATTCAACAATTAACCTCAAATTCTTCAGCACTTTGCCCTTCAATTCGTGTTTGGAAATCCAAATCCTGCAGAAACGAAGAGCTGTAGTTAACCAACGGCTGTGACTGACAGGTCCAATCTCCAAGAGAGCCAATGACTGAGGCACTTCTCCTGATCTTATTGCTTGGGCAATACGATAAGCATAGGATTGATCTGTGCCGAGATCTTTGATGACTCCTTCAGACAACGCCGGAAGGGGAGGGCCAACTTCGACCTTTGGAAAGGTTGTATTTATTTTTAGTTGTGTTGCTTCATCCAGCATGATGCCAAGGGGACCTGACCACTTGTTGTTGCTCTTTGTAGGACCATCAAGTTCCTGGATGAGATGACGAAGAGGTAGCTCGCCTGTATGTAAATCACATACAATCCAAACAAGTCTTCTTCCTAGTTTTTTCTCTAAATGCGTCATTACACCCCCCTGCCATCCCCTGTTCACTGCAGTTGAATCTCCACCAACAGCCTGCAGTGAACTGCCAAGTCATCTCTCCTGAACCCAACATAAAATATGATCAGCAATGACCTCTGCATGTTTCTTCCCTTCTACTTCAGTTTCGGGAGCAAAGTGAAACAAAAACCGACCACCAGGCTCAGAACAGACAGAGTAGTGTTCTTCTTTGATGAGACCTGGAAACTTTCTGTTCACTCCCTCTACTTCTAGCAAAACTTTTGTGTCATCTATTCTTCCATCAAACAAAAGACAGGAGAGCCCTCCCTCGCTTAAATCTTTTTCATGCTGATCAGATATTTCCTTCATTATTTTTTCTTGTGCTCTTCTAATTTTATTATGATCTATCACCAAAGATACATCCTCTCAACTGATGAGGCCTGCATCTATCCAAGCGGCAGTTGCAATTTCTGCAGCCTCACGAAGTCCAGCATGGTGGCGAATACTAGCTAAAGCAATGTTTGAAATATTTCTTGTGTTGTATTTCATTTTCTTTGGTAAAGGTTCAGATGGCTCTTTGGAACTATCATCTGATGTTGCTTCCTGTTCATCAGAAGAACTATCAAAGAAGTGATAAACATCTTGACACAGCTCTTCCTCTCTTTGGATGGCTTCTTCACTCTTCATTTTCTTCTTTTGTTCCCTCTCTCGGATTTGTTCTCTCTTCTTGGCATTAGCAATCTGCTTCTTTGTTTCTGAATAATCTGTTGAACCCATTTGCATACTTCCTTGGCCTTCTGCCTTTGTCCTCTGTGCCTTTATAAATTCAAGCTCTAAAACAGGGATCTTCTTTTCACGAGGACAACCACAATCAATGTGGGAATTATTTTCTCTCTTACCTGAGTGAAGACAGTTGGATTCAGAACATAATTGTATGGAGCACTTGCAGGTCAAAATGTCAAACAGAGTATCAAGTGTGTGCAGAAATTCACTTTTCCTGGCCAAGTTTCCTTTACCAAGTGATGTTTCAACTGCTTTGTGCCATAATTTCGTTAGTTTTAGCTCAATAGTTCGACACTGATTAATCACAGGTGGTTTGAATAGTGCATTAGCTTTTGTCCATTGATGCAGAAGAGGGACTATCATGTCATTTATGAGTTCTTTATCTGTATAGTTCCTTCTGTCCTTTGCATTTTTTTCTCGAAGGAGTAACCGTAATCTTAGCATGTCTCTCACTGTTGGAAGTTCTGATACAGGAAGCTCCTTCCCTTTACCAACTAGCAGGCTCAAGTGGGTTGACAACTGACTTCTTGTCTTCAATTTTGACATCTTCACACTATCTGACAAATAGAAAAATATTTCAATGTTTCATAATTCAATTGTTGTTTCAAAAAATATCAATTTGTTTATCAAAAATGCTGTAACAGAAATAACATAATAATTTCTTAGAACATAATGTTTTATACAATGATATAAGTAACTGCGACAATCAATATGCCCTACTTACAATAATTAAAATGTAGAATTCGTCTGGTAGAGTAGGTGCAAGTGCAATGAGAGCAAACCACCGTCTATGATATCTAGAAGGAGAGTGAGCCGGGCGCCTTATCCTCACGCTTGGTACAAGTCAAAACAAGAATTAAACTGTTCCACACGGAGAGCCTGTTCATGTTCATGTTCTGACATGCATATTGTACACAAGCTATAGAACCATAAAATACTCCATAATCCATATGCTTACATGAGATTAGTTAATATCAAGTGAATAATTCTAATCAAGTCTCATTAATTTGTTGAAATACTGATATTTGAAACTTTAAGGTATAATTGATGTAGGTGAGGGTTATTTCAATTCATTTTTGTTTGCTAATCTCAAGTTTAGACATAAAGAGGCACAATATTTTGACTACCAAATTTGATTTTTAACATGTTGACAAAATTGACACACCCTACTACCCCAACTCTCCCATTCCTCCAGTGAAGAACACGAAGCCTCCGTCCTCCGAGGAACCATTCACAGTAGAGAGGAGTAGTTCACCGGCCTTGCGGTGCCACTGTACTGCGCACATCATTGTCATCCCTAAAAACCCCGTCTAATTCATATTACGCTACGTAACATTCAAATGCACCGCGCTTGTAGAACCTCAGAAAACGGGAAACATTGAGAAAGGACAACTCACCTACTCAAGGTTCCTAGACCATGTGTTGTATTGTACCCAGGTATAGTTATATCATATCAAGTGTATGTATTCATAGCATTAAGGATCCCTCAGGGTAGGCATAAGATGAATGTTAAAGTCCAGTTGAGCCGGACTAGTGTACTGTAAGACTAAGTGTGGATCAGGGTTTGAAGGTCCTACTATTTACGTCTGTGGGCGTGTAGCGAACATGACTCCAACAGATATCATATGAAAATACATGAGAACAATGATCTGGAAAAAGGATAAATGTATCAGAACTATGTGAGGTGTTGATAGTGATCTAGAAACTATACTGGAAAGGAAATATCGTGTATGCGTCGGTATGAATTTAATACACCTCGTAGCCTCACGTGACATATACCCACGACAGGTACAGTGATCAGAGAACCTTATGTCTGTGTTCAAATAGTGCAATGTGTGAGAGGAGGATCCCTCATTACAGTTTTTAAGTGACGTTGATACACCCCTGCCATGATCATTCGGCTTTTGTTTCAAGGCGCGTCATGTACCCGCCTCAGATACCCTGTTAATATTATAATCTCAGGCATTTACCCAAGCACTAGCAAACCAAGACCTTACCTTAGCGTGTAATTTAGGATTAATATATGTGTTTATAAGAAATGAGTGACAATATACCGTAAAGTGTTCAGGTGAGAACCATAAGAAACAAAAGTGTAAATTGAGGATTGGAAACTGTAGGCCTACAGTATGTGACGAGAAGCGGCGGGAAGCCGGCCTTGGTCTTTCCCGTTCTGCCGTCACCACAGGTCAGTGTCCTAGCGGGCTATATCCCGCCCTACAATTAAGGTTGATAAATAGCCGTTACTACATTTTAAAGCTTTGCCGGATATATAAGTGTGATAGGGATGTGTTAAGGGGTGGAATAACCGCCCGTCTGGCATTATTTCTTAGTCTTTCCCGTTCTGCCGTCACCACAGGTGCCATGTGGCCGGAGTATCTTGCCGCCCGGCCGCCATTGTCCACTTGAGCGTCACACCGCGGGGAATTATTCCCAGCACACCACTCCACATGAATAGTCACAACTAAGGAGACCGTGAGAAACGGCGGTCGTCACTTGGAGCGACCTATAATACCAGGCGTAGAAATAGTGCTGGTATGCCTCTAGGTGAAGCCCTCGTCTCTACCCACCGAGGGCGGTGTGCGAACGAGGTGTCCGTTGTGTATACCTAAAAGTCACAAGGAGTCACATACTTGCAGGTATGGAGTGTAATAGGTGTGTTGAGATGGTGCTACTACAGTATGTATGAGAACCGACGGTGCTACAATCCACCCAAGTGGAGCAGTCTGTGTGTTAAGGGATAGTGTAAGAAGGAACGACCGAGATACGGCGTTCCCCGATTGTTATGCAACAAGTAGGTGGATGACCCGCCAGTAATGTAAGAGTCTGGGGGCCAGCTAGGTAACCCACAATTCTGTTGTTCTTCTGAGGAAGACCAATTCATGTATATGTTTTTTTACCAGTATGTTTTATAAGGAATAAATCAATTAAGACATGTTATGGTTTTCCCCTTCTTTACCCTCATCGATCTGGTCAATGGAAAACCTAACCCAATGCCTAGTCCACTCTGCCCGCTACCTAACGAGCTACATGCTGTCCAGAGGGGGTCTGGTGGCAGCGACCCTTAGAAATTAAGATTAGAGTTAAGTTATCCCCTTAAATTTAGTGACCCCAGATCTGGCAGTATACCACAACTGCGGAGAAGGGCACATTCGTTCTCACTGTCCCAGGAATCCCCACGCCTTCAAATCTACTGATATTCATTAGCCCAGCTACAAGGTCGGATTCTGTTTGGAAGACAGGAGCTGTCCCCGTTATTGTGTCAGCGGAACAATAAATGGGTCTTCGGCATCTACTATCATCAGGGACATTGGTTGCTCGTGCATTATTGTCTCAGAGGAGGCCCTGCCTGACGCTGAAGTCTCCAGCTGCTCAAAGGTTAGTGTCGCCGATTATTTAGGTCGTGTTGACCAGTTCCCTGTTGTTAGGTGCTGTTATTTATATGTATGTTTATATGCTGCCTTTATTGAATATATATAATATATATTATGTTACTTCTTACCAAAGTCAGAAAGTGTTTAGGCTTGTGTAAACACGAAATGTGTTAGGCACGTTGTAACCAAGAGGAGAGAATAAACGCCCAGCCAGACCGACCATGTGCTTGTCATTCTCTCGTTAAATAACGCAAGATACTACAGGTGCTACCTGCGTTGCCCCTATTTCATTGGTTGGTCTAATGTGGTAAGAGTGCCCATTAAATTCGCTAGTGTTCTCATTGGTAATGTTCCCGGAGTTCGTGACCCTAACGACCCAGAACCTTTAAAACTCTCCTAGCCACCAGTGCCGGTCTCCTCGCCACCAGCGCCAGTCACCTCGCCACCTGCCGACGTCGCCCTCACACGCCACCTCACCTCCAACAAAGGTCCACGCTGTGGAGACACGGTCGGCGAAGGTGAAACGACTGCAACCCCTGATTCTGCCGAAAATGTTGTCACTGAGTGTGACGCCCAAGGAGTTCGCCAAGCTTCAAGCCTCGTGTACCACTCTGACGCGGGTAAGGGAGAAAGTGACTTCCGGGGAGGAGGATCAAGCTAGAGATGGGTCTGTTTACAAGTTTTTTTGTATTAATGATCTGTTACATAGGTTTTGTGTCATCCAAGCAACCAGCCAAAGTAGGTCGGTTTTTACTAGTTGTTCCTACTGATTGTTGTAGTAACATTCTCTCTCTAGCTCACGAGAGCCCTCTAGCAGGACACTGTTCTCGTCGGTAGACTTATATGAAGGTTGCTGATCATTTTACTGGCCAGGTATGGGAGCGGATATTAGAGCCTTTTGTAGGAGTTGTGATCAGTGCCAGCGTATGTCCTCCAAGAGTCGAGTCCATCCTGTTCCTCTTAAACCCTTACCCATCATTACAGAGCGATTTTCTCGGGTAGCCATAGATTGTCGGACCGTTCTCATCTCCTTCCTCAAAGAAGCCTAAATTATATCAAACTAATTTGTTAAGGAAATATAATTTCAGGGCCCACATTAACTTTGCTAAGGACAACGTTTCCAAGCTGGAGTCGGTCGAGGCACTACCCTGCAAGAGTTCCTGTGAAGTTCAGGCGCCAGCTCGGTTGCCAGTTACAGATAACACTGTATGGGATAGAAGAAATTCTCTGACTGGAAATAGGCCCAAACTTAAACCTGGACTGAAGTGGATCCCACGTGCAGTTTCCTGATACGGCCTTATGATATTTGGACATAAAGTTACCACTTATTCTTTTTAATGTGACCATTCTTTATTTCGCTTTGTATATTTAACCATTTCTTGTAGGATTGTTGTTTTGTGTACTAGTCTTAAGTTTTAATCTACCTTACAGTAGTTTTTTGTTGGGGAGCTGTTTAAGGGCGGTAACGAGGAGGATGGTTGCCCACCACTTGCTTGCTTGCTTGCTTGCTTGCTCGCTCGCTCGTTCGTGGCCCCCACTAGGGAGGGGTAGGAGGAGGTGAGAAAGTCGCTGCTGCCACATCACACACTACCCAGCCGTCAGCACAGCTGTACTTGCACCCCGCTGTTCGTTCAAATTCTGGTTGTGCTCATCTAAGGTCCTGGATTGATTTCCCAGACCTTCACTATTCGACTGTCAACCTCCGGACACCTGCTCCAGCTACTACCGTGGCTGCCACGTCATCCCCACTTCCTCCACCATCCGTGCCCTGGCGTCTCTCCTGTGTGGCAATGCATCACCCGCCGACGCCAAGTGAGGAAGCTGCCCTGGACCCCCCCCCCCCACTTGAGAGCTGATCACCCTTTTCGTAACATTCCACCGGGCCACCGCCGTAGGAAAATCTGTTCATTGTTTGACTCTCGTAATTGTTCGACTCCATCAATTGTTGACTCTGTAATTGTGACTCCATTAATTGTTTGACCCCCTATTTGTTTATTTGAAATTTGTGTGAGTGGTGTCAATTTTTGTTTATTTCCATAGTAAAAAGATGTCAATCTCTAACGGTTGTTTGTCATCCCTCGGAAAACCATTGTTCTTGACTTTCCTCTTATAAGATTCTGATTAAGGCTGGCAAGGGATTTATTTCCCAAAGTCCCAGGCCTTTACAACTACCACCAACACTCGCCAACACCCCTCAGATTATCTACTTTTCGGGGAAGTAGACTATCAACTTTTGGGGAAATTTTACCTAATTTTCGGAAGTAGATTATCATAGAAAATGCGAAATTTGTTTCATAGAAAATGGGAAATATCTACTTTCCGGGAAAGTTGGTTATCTACTTTCCTGAAAAGTAGAATATCAACTTTTGGGGAAGTAGATTATCGATTTATTGGAAAAATGACCTAATTTTCCGAAGTAGATTGTAGTGGACGTCTCCCCTACAAGCTGCCACGCCACCACCTGTTACCGCCTTCCCTAGCAACCAAGCGTATCCGCATTCCATTGCCCGCCGTATCTTAGCAACGGAACTAGTCACCGGCTACTTCTCGGGTTTTCCCACCATGACTCATAGCCACTGCTGGGTGTATATAAGCTCTGTCTCTCCATTGAGATTCATTCTGACCAATCTTCTTGAACAAGCAACATCTCCTCCAGCAAGCTCCACACTGTTAACATTTCATTCAACCAGGAGGCCAGCAACAGGCAACATCTTCTCTAACGGAGCTCCTGCACACATACCTCCTTCGACAAGCTACTCACCGCACGTCTCTACCAAGCAGCCCCTCACCACACAGCACCTCCAGCACCAGACTGTCTATCATATAACTTATATATTATACAAGAAAACCACATTAGAGTTTCCTTCCATCCTGAGTGCTAGACAACTTTAATATCTCGATACCCCTACAATGGTGACTCCCGGAGATAAGCACTCACACAGGATGGAGGACGGACGGATCTCTCTGCCGATTTTCAACCACAACGTCGAGGACTGGCTTGACCATGTGGAAGCAGCCCTCGCCGGCTCACGAGCGACCGACGAACAAAAGTATTGCGCCCTGCTTTGTGCCTTACCCACGGAAGTGGCCACGCGGGTCTCACAAACCATTTCCAACCCTCCAGATCACAACAAATTCGCTACCCTGCGGGCTGCCTTGAAGACGTGTTATCAACAGACCAGCCCCAATCTCCTGCAAGATCTATCCTCTACCTCCCTCGGGAACTCAACCCCGGGACGTCTCTGGGAGGAGATGTGTCGGCTGAACTCCCGTCACACAGACAGACTCCCCGACTCTATCCTGCGCCAGCTTCACGCACAAAAGCTACCCACAGAAGTACGCAACATCCTGTCCGCAGTAGATTACTCTACGACACCGGAACTATATGCAACCGCGGCAGATAGAATTTTTAACGAATGCGCTGCTGCACCCCTTGCCGCCACGGTCACACCAGTACCTACCATCGAACTTGTAAGCCGGGTCAACACCCCTCAGCCGAGCAATTCCTCACAAGACATCAAGGACCTGTTGCAAATTTTGAACCGCAGGATGGACACTGTTGAGCAGTTCTGCTCCTCCATACCCGCTGCTGCGCCGGTTCCTGACTCACACACTACGCCCTACAAGTTCCGACACACAGCAGCCAACCCCCAGCACAACAAATTTACCCTCTGCTGGTATCACCAGACTTTCGGCCGCTATGCTCGAAACTGTGAGCCCTATTGCACCTATTCGGGAAACGGCAACACCGGAGGCTGGTAGACGCCTCAGCCTCCGTCCCTCCAGGCGTCTCATTACTGCGCGTCACCGACCGCACCTCCGGCAAGAAGTTTCTCATCGACACCGGTTCATCGGTCAGCCTCATCCCTCCCTCACTACGAGACAAGTCAAAGCAACCCTCGTATGACCTGTTCGCTGCCAACGGTACCTCCATCGCCTCCTACGGCGTACGCACCCTCGCCTTAGACCTCGGTCTGCCCAAGACTCTGCGTTGGTTATTCGTGATAGCAGACGTGTCTCAACCCATCCTTGGTTTCGACTTCCTCACCTTCCACAAGCTCGGCGTCAAACCAAGTCATCTATGCCTCATTCATGAGCCTACAGCACGCAAGATCCAGGGTTCTCGTGCCAGACACACGGACGCTATCACCTGTCTTGCGCCTTCCAACGAGTTCTCCTCCCTGCTCGACGAATTCAAGGAGCTTTTCTCACCCCGAGTCTCCCTACCCCCACCACCTACGTCGGGAATTTTCCACCACATCGAAACCAAAGGACCACCAGTCTTTTCACGCCCTCGCCGCCTGCGCCCTGAGCTCCTGTACACAGCCAAAGCAGAATTCAACAAACTACTGCAAGACGGCATCATTCGCCCTTCAAGGAGTCCCTGGGCATCGCCTCTTCACATGGTTCCTAAGCAAACACCCGGCGAGTGGAGGGTGTGTGGCGACTACAGAGCCCTGAATCTCGTCACCAAACCTGACAGGTACCCTATTCCGCATGTCCAGGACTTTCACCACAAACTTCATGGCAAGACTATCTTCTCGAAGATCGACTTGGAGCGTGCCTTCCACCAGATCCCAGTAGCACCGGCAGATACCCAGAAGACAGCCATCACCACTCCGTTCGGACTCTTCGAGTACACTTTCATGAGTTTTGGCTTACGCAATGCAGCACAGACTTTCCAGAGGTTCATGGACCATATGCTTCGCGACCTCGATTTTGTCACCGTCTACATTGACGACATCCTCGTCGCATCTTCGACGCCTGCCGAGCACCACCACCACCTACAACTCCTTCTCCAACGCCTGCAGAACAACAACATGAAAGTTCATCCTGCTAAGTGCGTCTTTGGAACCTCGGCCATCGATTTCCTCGGTCACAGAGTCTCGCCCAGTGGCATACAACCCCTACCACAGAAGATAACCGCGATTAGGGAGTTCCCCAAACCTGAAACGGCGAAGAAACTCCGGGAGTTCCTGGGTTTAGTCAACTACTACCACCGCTTCATTGACAAAGCTGCCACCGTCCTAGCCCCCCTACACGACCTTCTCAAGGGACGCCCAAAGAAGTCTCACAAGTCTCTCATGTGGACTCAAGAGGCTACTACGGCATTCACCACTATCAAACAGCACATCACACGCCTCACCCTCCTGGCCCACCCCGCACCTAACGCCCGGACCACTCTCACAACAGACGCTTCTTCTACTGCAGTGGGCGCCGTCTTACAGCAGGAGATCAACGGAACTTTCATGCCCGTTGCTTTCTTCTCACAACGGCTTCAACCACCACACCTCAAGTACAGCGCTTTTGATCGAGAACTCCTGGCCATATACTTGGCTGTCAGACATTTCCAACACTTCCTCGAGGCCCGTCAGTTCACCATCTTCACTGATCACAAGCCCCTCGTCCACGCTTTCGCTTCAGCTTCCCAGTCACATACACCTCGTGTCCTGCGCCACTTGGCTTACATCTCGGAGTTCTCCAGCGACGTCCAACACATTAAAGGCAGCCACAACGAGATCGCCGACGCCCTCTCTCGTTGTATATCCACCATTCTTCCCTCATCTCCACCCATTGATTATGGGCAGCTAGCCGCGGCTCAAGAGAAAGACGAAGACCTGGCAGCTTACAAGACATCCCCCTCAGGCCTCATACTCCAAGAACTCCCTGTTCCTGGCACAAAGATAAAATTGTGGTGCGACGTATCCTGTGGACAGCCTAGACCGTTCGTGCCTCACGTCCACCGCCGCGCTGTTTTCGACCGCATCCATGGTCTCAGCCACCCGGGTGTGCGGGCCTCCCAGCGCCTCCTCACGCAACGTGTCGTCTGGCCCGGCATCAAGTCTGATACTAAGAAATGGGCTGCCCAGTGCCTGGCCTGCCAGTCCTCCAAAATACATCGTCACATACGGGCCCCCTTACAAGCCTTTCCTATTCCCAAAGGACGTTTTCAAGTAGTACACCTCGACATCGTGGGACCTCTTCCATCATCCTACGGTAGCACCTACATCTTCACCTGCATCGACCGTTTCACCAGGTGGACAGAAGCAATTCCCATGCCCAACGCTACAGCAGAGACTACTGTCCGCGCCTTCATGTCCGGTTGGGTTTCCCGTTTTGGCCCCCCCGCTACCGTAATCACTGACCGAGGAGTACAGTTTGAGTCACAACTCTGGCAGCACCTCCTACAGTTCCTCGGCACGTCTAGACAACGCACTACAGCATACCACCCTCAAGCCAACGGCATGGTAGAACGTTTTCACCGGCAGCTGAAGGACGCACTCAAGGCACAGCACGACCCTTACAGCTGGACTGATGCGCTTCCCTTAGTGCTCCTCGGCATCCGTGCGTCACACAAGGAGGATATGGACTGTAGCCCAGCAGATCTGACACTAGGCGAGCCCCTTCGGCTACCCGGGGATTTCTCACTCCCTCCTGATCCCAATCAAGCCACTCCAGCCGTTCGTCACGACTTACTCCAAAAGCTACGACAAGCAGTTTCTGCATTCAGAGCTACTGCTCCACGCCAGCCTACTCGGCGCCCTGAACACATCCCTCCTGCACTACTCACAGCCGAGTATGTTTTCGTCAGGCATGATGCTCACCGCAACCCATTACAACGCCCCTACGATGGACCCTTCCAGGTGGTTACCCGTTCTGCAAAGTTCCTGACAATTATCCGGAATGGCAGACATGACACCGTCAGCATAGACAGAGTCAAACCGGCCGCCTTACCCGTCGGGCCCCCAGCCCAGCAGCACCATCAACAAACTACGCCTGCACCAGTCCACCCGCAGTTACCACCGGCAGCAACACCACGCCCACGACATTTCTGGGCACCCTCTTTTCACCCTCATGTACAACCTGCTCCTGTCATAGAACCTGACCCTGTAGTAAGCCTCCCTCCTATCATAGAACCTGCTCCTGTCATAGACCCTCCTCCTGTCATAGAACCTGAACCTGCTCCTGCCATGGACCCTCCTCCTGACGCAGCCCCTGCAGCAGCAGGAGCACAACAACCATTGCTTGTACAACCTCCTCTAATCCCAAACCCTCTTTCTCCTCCTAATTCTCCCACAGGTTTTGTGTCACTGGACGGAGTTGTTACACGTAGCGGTCGAGTCGTACATACACCTGCCCGGTATGTGTTATGTGTGGGACACAACCCGGACAACATCCAGCCTCCCGCCGCGCCGGGAGGGGAGGGGGAGTATTGTAGTGGACGTCTCCCCTACAAGCTGCCACGCCACCACCTGTTACCGCCTTCCCTAGCAACCAAGCGTATCCGCATTCCATTGCCCGCCGTATCTTAGCAACGGAACTAGTCACCGGCTACTTCTCGGGTTTTCCCACCATGACTCATAGCCGCTGCTGGGTGTATATAAGCTCTGTCTCTCCATTGAGATTCATTCTGACCAATCTTCTTGAACAAGCAACATCTCCTCCAGCAAGCTCCACACTGTTAACATTTCATTCAACCAGGAGGCCAGCAACAGGCAACATCTTCTCTAACGGAGCTCCTGCACACATACCTCCTTCGACAAGCTACTCACCGCACGTCTCTACCAAGCAGCCCCTCACCACACAGCACCTCCAGCACCAGACTGTCTATCATATAACTTATATATTATACAAGAAAACCACATTAGAGTTTCCTTCCATCCTGAGTGCTAGACAACTTTAATATCTCGATACCCCGACAAGATCATCATAGAAAACGGGAAATTTGTATCACAGAAAATGGGAAATATCTACTTTCTGGGAAAGTTGGTTATCTACTTATTATAGAAAACGGAAAATTTGTATCATAGAAAATGGGAAATATCTACTTTCCGGGAAAGTTGGTTGTCTACTTTCCCGAAAAGTAGATTATCTACTTTTCGGGAAAGTAGATTATCGACTTTTTGGGGTAGTCGATTATCCATTTTTTGGAAAAATGACCTAATTTTCCGAAGTATATTCTCATAGAAAACAGGAAATTTGGATCACAGAAAATGGGAAATATCTACTTTCTGGGAAAGTTGGTTATCTACTTTCCCGAAAAGTAGATTATCTACTTTTCGGGAAAGTAGATTATCGACTCTTTTCGGGAAGTAGATTATCGACTTTTTGGAAAAATGACCTAATTTCCCATTTTCTATGATAATCTACTTCGGAAAATTAGGTCAATTTTCCAAAAAGTCGATAATCTACTTTCCCAAAAAGTAGATAATCTACTTTTTAGAGAGGTAGATAACCAACTTTCCCAGAAAGTAGATATTTCCCATTTTCTGTGATACAAATTTCCCGTTTTTTATGATAATCTAATTTGGAAAATTATGTAATATTCCCTAAAAAAGTCGATAATATTTTTCCCCGAAAAATCGTTAATCTACTTTCCTGAAAAGTAGATAATCTACTTTTCGGAAAAGTAGATAACCAACTTTCCTGTAAAGTAGATATTTCCCATTTTTTTATCCAAATTTCCCGTTTTCTATGATAATCTACTACGGAAGATTAGGTCAATTTTCCAAAAAGTCGATAATCTACTTCCCCAAAAAGTCGATAATCTACTTTCCCCAAAAGTAGATAATCTACTCTTTGGGAAAGTAGATAACCAACTTTCCCAGAAATTAGATATTTTCCATTTTCTATTATGCAAATTTCCCGTTTTCCATGATAAGTAGATAACCAACTTTACCAGAAAGTAGATATTTCCCATTTTCTGTGATACACAATCTCACCATCACCAATAACTTGTTTAGGCAGGCCGACATGTTGAAGGGTTTGCAGCAACACCCACGATCCAAACGCTGGCATCTAATTGACTTCATCAGTGTCAGAGAAAGAGATGGCCGAGATGTCCTCATCACCTGTGCCATGGTGTGGCTCAGACCATTGTGACACCAATCACTGACTTATAAGATACAAGCCCTCACTTCAGGTCGCCCCAAAACAGAGAAGGCAGCAAGCCTCCAGATGAGGTTTTATTACTAAGCGTCTTGAGGATCCAGTGGTAGCACATGCTTTCAGAAAGCAGCTCGAACATGGGCCCAATGACCAATAATGACCACTGCACTACAAGGAACAGGTGCTCAGCTGAACTTGTATGCATTTAGGAGTTTCATATTTTTTTTTTCATTTTCTAGTAAAAGATAGCTTGGGTCACAAATATTCACTATAATATGTGGAAATCATTCATATAAAGAGCGAGCGTGTCAAGTAAGTTGGCTGTGACCTTACATGGGTACAGGTAAAAAGATATGATAGGGGTTACACTCCTGAAAAACACATCGCTCGGCAAAATTTTTTAAATATGGAGCATTATAACATGGGGTTCAATGGGATACGTTCCCAGCCAGTTCCCATACACACGTGTATCACAGACAAAATATTTCCTACAATATCACTATCAGTACAAAATAATTAAATAACACTCACTACATCATACTGGACAAGTCTGGTCATCATCACATGTCCCCTTTGTGGCTAAGGGGACTCTTGTAGGTGGAGTGGAGATGTCACTCTGAGTACAGATAGGCTGGAGGCAAAGTGGGAGTCAGAGTCCTAGAAAGGGCTTCTACAGTTGAGGCCGGATGTGTAAACTTTGACTTGGCTTTAAGGAGGGTGAAGTTCCTGGGTGGGACTGGAGAGGTGTCAGAAGTTGAGGGTTGTGGCCCTGACTGTGGCAGGGGGTTTGAAAAAGGAGGCGAGTGTTGTCTGGTGCACCTCTTAAGGTACAGCTCCTTGTAGCAGAGCATGCCCTTCACCACTGCCCTCACAGAGGAACTCCTATTGATGTTGGGGTCATTCTCAGCAAGGGGCTTCATGGCAGTGTTCACACGGTCCATTGCAGTGCTCAACACCTTCAGAGTCAGCGTCATGGGTGCAGGGTTTTCCATCTCACCCGTTGACTCTTCCATTCTCTGCTGCTGTTCCAGGAGCAGCAGGTCCTCTGTGCTGAGCTCAGAGTAGCTGTCCAAGACCTCAGCCACATTCTCTTCGTCCACCTTTTGAAAGCCGGTTTCCTGGGAGATGCTGGTGATGTTGCGGTGTAAAGTTACAACATCCGGAAAACTGCAAAAGTTGTGCACGCATTCAGGTCACAGTTACTCATGCAGCTTGAAGATGATGTGTATTGAGTGCTTGATGTAGCTACGCCAGAATTCTTTGATGGTCAGCTTTCTCTCTCCATTTGTTGCCTCAAACAGCTGCTTCATCAACCTCCTCAAGTAGTAGGCCTTGAAGGTTGCGATGATGCCCTGATGCATCGGCTGTATGAATGAGGTGGTGTTAGGGGCCAGAAACATCACACACTGATGTTGTCAGTCCACTCACCCAGTGTAGGCGGGTGCGATGGCACATTATCAATGATCAGGAGAAACTTGGAGATGTTCTGCTTCTCGGCATATGTCTTGAGGAGCTTGGAGTGGTAGCCAACTTCTGGCACAACACCGTCATTATCCAGGCTTTCTAATTGGAGTGCCAGATGACTTGCAGGTGCTCCTTAATAAACCCCTTAAGAGCTATCGGGTTCTTGGAATAAATGAATGACACCAGCATGGGAGTCAACTTAACACTCTTGGGGTTTTCAGATGCAAATTTGCGTATGAACTCGAAACTTACAATAGAACAATTTTATGTTTGCATATGAATGCTAGATATGCAAGATGCACATTTGGCAACATCGATGGGATCTGGCACCAACAGTATGAAGACTGCCTCCAAAGTTACGCGAGTGACCACACCAGTCGCCCTTTGACGTTCAACAGCACAAGACGTAACCTTCACCTGCATTTCCCACCATTTTCTCGTGGTTTGTGCAGATTTCTTGTTCACCAGAGGGATTTCATTTAATGATACATGTTGTGATATTTTCTAACCATGCCAGAAAATGGGGAATATCTATTTATCATAGAAAATGGGAAATATCTACTTTCCAGGAAAGTTAGTTATCTACTTACCCAAAAAGTAGATTATCTATTTTTGGTTAAGTAGATTATCTACTTCTCAGGTAAGTAGATTATCAATTTTGGGGGGAAATATTACCTAATTTTCCAAAGTAGATTATCATAGAAAACGGGAAATTTGTATCTCACAAAATGGGAACTATCTACTTTCTGGGAAAGTTGGTTATCTGCTTACCATATAAAATGGGAAATTTGTATCATAGAAAATGGACACTTGACAATAGTTATTGTAAATGAATGTGCAAATTATCTAAAAACACTATGATGATATCTTGTATTGGAAGCAACATAAAATTAAAATTTACAAGAGGCTACAAAAATAACGTAAAAATTCAGGAAAAAAATATTTGTTTCCACCCTCTTTTGTTTGTTTCCATCTCTAAAATATAGTATACCCTATACAGGTATTATAATTTTCACAGTGGAATGTGATAAAAACTATTCTTGTTATCAACTCAGGATGGACCTTGTTGGGTAACAATGATATTCCTCTGGCTTGATTTTATAATACCAGTGGTAATTGCACATACTAAACCTGGGGATAACTTACAAAATGTGCTTGGTGACATACTGTCAGACACCTTATGTGCTTAGCAACATTACTGTATAATGAACTTGGTGACATTCTGACAGCCGAGATAGAGTTTCTGGAAGGTAGATATGGAATTTTGAAATGGGATAGTGAAAAATATAGATAGAAATATGTTACAGTATTTTCAAGTGTTTGGATAATTTGGTAGTCGAATAGCTGGACAATTGTTAGAGGTGGCTCACAGAAATTTGAGATATAAAGAATTGTTCTGATTTATACTGGGTTTAGGCAAATTTTTCTAAACATGCCTGATACACAAAAAATATCCCTTCTACGTGTTTTGAAGATGAACAGAAGTTTGAGGGATATAAATAATTAGCTTTCCTTCATACTATTACCTTGCATGAATTTATTCTTAAGTATTAAATTAACTTATCTAGTTAATAAATGCCATCTTATGCAATCAAAGAAGTGTTATGTAGAATTCTTCCCAAAATATACAGAATTGAATATATTATACTAATAATAGTGGGATTATCAATGACAAAAAACATGACCATACTAATTAATTATTATTGACTGTTTTAGAGCTAATCCATATTAAATTTTAAACATTTCAATAATTTTATTTTTTTGTCTGCAGTTATCTTTCATATACATACGTCTACCCAAACAAGTTATTATTTGGTTTAATTGTCATGGTTAAATTATGCTGTTATGGTTACCACTTTCTTGTTACCACCACCAAATGGAACATAATAAATATTTTAACTGCTCATTGAAACCAATTATGAATCATGAAGGAGATAATTTTTTCCTGCAGTGATGCATGGTGACAAAAAAATAAATATTCATCTGGAGGTGGTCACATCTTAAATGCGGTAATACTAATACAAATCAGTGTGGAAGAAAACAAATGGTACAAATTTCCTTAAATTATGCAATTCGGCTGGTGAACGACTACAAAGCTTCCTCGCCTAACTGAGTAAGTCTGCAGTGTTCTATTACAAGCTTAACTAAACCTACATTAATTCATAAAGTTTTCATGAGAATTGTTGCCTGTATTAATACATTTTTTAATGACACTTTCATATTCTAAAAATAATAATTGGTCAACTGGAAATTGGTGGATCTGAATTATTTGTAAAACAATACAACCATTGAGTATTAATACAAATTAACAAATTTATATCTTATTTAAAACCATCAATAAAATGTAAACAATTCTATAACAAGACAGGCAATAAGAGCAAAGCTAAACTTTAACTAACAACTACACTAACAAATGTCCGAGTTACTTCACTGACACCCAGAACCCGGTGTGTACTACAGTAATGCAGAAGTCTGACAAGATGACATCTTCCACATCCAGAAATACAATAAACTAGCCACAAAATGAAAGACTTGACAAAAGTATTAGTCATGTCACTAGCTGGCTGCTTAAAATGTGAGACAGTTACCTCAATAATGGTCAGGACTGACTCATTCAAATATGAAGACTACCCTCTTAAAGACATCAAAGACTTTTTCGTTGACAATATTATCATTGTAACATCAACCAAAATATTAATTTTCTTGTGCAAAAACTATAAATACAATAATGCCTAAAACTACTGAAAATGAGTTTATAGCACTGACAGCTCATTAAGGGCAATGTAGACAACACATTAATACTAAGCCTTTGGTTCACAAGGAAGCCCAGCAGTCATTCTTCACTTCCCCAATTGTAAAGTTAGGTGCCCCTTCACAGTTGGGTGGACTAAGGGTACCCCAGGTTCAAACCAAGACCCCTTAGGCTAGAAGGTAAAAGCTGTATCCACTGCTGCCACACTGTAATTGGAACCTTAAAGAAAAACTTGACACTGAATGATGCAAATACAGAGGGTAGGATCTATATTTGAAAAAGCTACACTATTATCAGCATATGGCTATTGATGAAGGCTACATCAAGCACTGGGACCACATGCTGGGATTCTATTCACAATCCTGTACACAGTGTTTTTCTTGAACTTCTATCATTTTTTAAACGGCTTCATAAAATTGTTCTACGCAGAATTCCTTCAGATAAATCAATCTTTGACCTCCATTAATACTTTGTGGCTAGCTGATAATCTTACTAGTGTATCAGTATCTTTAGTCAAAAACCTTTAAAGCTTCTAAAAATAAAAATCAATACAAATATATAATAAATAACACCTGTTTCAATTTCAGGAAAATGTTAAAAATATCCTTTAAATTTCAATAACTATATTTTGAAGTTCAAATTTCCATTTTTTTTAAACATACTGCAAATGAAAATGTCATGGTGTGAAATTCAACATCTGTACATGGTATATAACAACCATATAAAGACTTATGAAACAAATTAAATATACTGACTATAAACTATAAAAAGAGGGCTTTAAAAATAATTCATAAAAAGACAACAAATTGTCTTAATCAAAGAAATGCAAATTCGGAATGCAAAACAACAATGATGATAACCCTATGAAGTATGATGACTTTTCTTTTTTAATTTTGCCAACCAACTATAATTACTTCTCTCAAGCAGTCTGTAACCTCATGATTGACAAGTTACATTTAGTCCAGACACTAGATGCCAGTGACCAATCATGACCATTACCTAACCCAATAATTCACACTGTCAACATACTCAACACCACAAAAAGGATTTCTGATCAATACAAACTGAATTAGTCAAACTCACTTCTAAATTACCATATGCTTTTTAAGTGGTTTCTCTGCTTGCATACAAAATTATTATTACTTCCTTAAATTTCTAGTAAGACATTCTGATGGTTGTCATCGGTCAGTTTTCGTGAATATTACACAAGACAAGCTTTAGCGCAATGCTGAACCACATACTTCCTCAATAATATTACAGTACATGTCATATACAGGTATTAAGATAAAAATAAAGTAAGCATTTTGAGCTTAACAATAAATATCAACCTAATCATACTTCTCTTGTGAATGTTTTTGTGCATCCCTATAAGTTTAGTCTACATGGTATGGTGAAGATACATGACTAAAAAGCTATTTTGCATGAATATGACCGCTATAAAATCAGAAATTATGACAGTCCAAAGACTAGCAAATATTTCTTTATAAAAACTTCAAATGTAAACACTAAAAATATTTTTCTTCTAACAGATCTCCTAAACAGGAGTAGGAAAGCCACATGCTACCCAAGCTTGGGTCATTAACAATATTAGAAAGCTTAAAAATGTCATCTATGAATCATCCTCTATTCCATAATAGTTAGCAACCCTTCTAGCACTCTTAATTATGCACCATCACAGAATGCAAAAGCAATTCTTGACTACAATATCATTAACTATGTTAGTAGCAAGTATACTACAACAAACAACCTACAAAATACAAACATCATTAATTAAGAAATATTCACCCTGTCTTCATCTTGTTTCTTGAAACTTTGGTTTTATGCAACTGGGACACAAATATCATGAAACTTACGACACAACCACGATATATACTGTGGTTTACCCAGTTATATTTTGTTACTCTTTTGGATACAGTCTTACTCTGTGCACAACATCTTAATGCTACACTTGAGATCAAACACTTAAATAATTATCTGAATGGATTAGTTTTCTGTATTCAACGGTCAATTAATTTTAGTAACGTACACAAGGACACTACGCTGTATTGTAATTTTTCTTTGTGATTTGGTGAATCAATTTACATTTTATTACTACTGAACATAATATTACTCTGGAACTGCTACGAAAAGGCTCCCCCATCACACACAACACTCATAGCACCACGAGATATTTTTCATCAGTAAAGCCATTTTGTTCCAAGATAACTTGAAATGAACACATGAAGTCTCTACATATGCTCACTGGGATCCAAATAAACATCAATTTCAAAAGAAAGGGTAAAAAAAAAAAAAAAATATGATTAGCATAACAAATTACTGTACAATAGAGTACGTAATAAAAATCATATCCATGTGAACATTTAGTCATCTAGAATCAAATGTCGCATGAATTCTCATGAAAAGCCTTTCACAACCTTAGAACATTCATAGTAAAATCAATTCTTAAAACATTTATATACTGCTGCCATTCCTTTCCTATACAGATGACTTTGCTCACAAACATCACATTACAATCTAGGGGATGGGATTAACAAGTCTCATCTCCTTACACTTACAACCTGCTCAGTCATACCCTAAGATCTGCTGACATCCTCTAAGAATGTTTGAAACAGTCTTTTACAGAATCTCAACTCCATACCTTTCTTATCCATTCACAGTTCATGGCCAGATGAACAATGTGGATGAATAAATCACTATGCTATGAGTTTAATAAAACTCACAAATGAAAAACTGAAGAAATATACCATACAGTATACCAAAGATCAAGAGAACACTTTGATAATTATAAAATATGATGATAAAGGAAGAATTTAGGCATTGAAATACTTCCAAATTTATTCCAGTCTTCCACTCATGGGTCTTATCATTAATTAATGTTGTGCAGTAACACTCTACATAACTTGCAGGATCTGACTGGCCTCAAAAACAGTGCCAGGTGGAAGGATGACTGGTGCAGAAACATGTCCGGCCTCTACACACACCAGGTTGGGGAACTCCTCCTCCCCAAAGTCTGGGATCTCTTTGGCTTTCTCAATCCAAGGGTTCCACACCACTGAAAAAGCATATAAAACTTATTAGAGATAATTATATCAAAAGTAAAATAATGCATTAATTTATAACACTGGCTAAAGTATCGCTTAATTCCCCTCCATATTTAGCTCCAATATTCATCACATTCCTTCTGAGTTCCTTGTGCATTCTTAAGTTTACTAATTTTTCATTTACTTCTTGTTATATTAAGTCAGCTGTTCCTTTATTACTGCATAATCAATCATGCAGCACACTTAGCTTAAGCTTATAGTAATGTTGTTCAATCACAGTAATAAAAACAAGGTGTTTTAGCTATATGGGAGTACAAAGATATATCTGATTTTGAATGGGGTAACTAGGGTAAGAATAAAAATAATTTACTCAAGATTTAGGTACGTTAGAGTACAGGAGTACAGTCGACCCTCGTTAATTCGGACCCCTTAAGCTAAAATGCTGGTCCACCCACTGCTGGGATAAAACACCAGCGTCTTTTTGGTTAAATGTAACTTCTCCACCACTAGTGTGTGGGGGGGGGGGGGATGCAACTTTTAGCTTCAGACATGAAAAATATTTACCATTTCCTGCCAGTAAACAATGGAAACGTAAAATACGTACTAATTAGAAATGAAAAGTTGTGCGTTCCTTCAGCAAATGAAGCTCACCAACTTACAATAGGCTAAATTACTTTACAACGTGTTTTCAGTGGTCTATGTTGAAGTTCTTAGCACAGGCTAACTTATCATATCATATACGGTATCACAGTTCTCATTGATCTACAAAAAATACCAGTAATAAAAATCTTTTCAATATTTCACACTTAATAGAATACCCGGTAATCTACTTCAACCTCCTATTGTTTACAACGACGCATGACGCACCACCAGCTGTTGAGTATCAGCTAGACGGTACACGTGTTTTACGAATCGTTTTCAGTTAAAAAACTGTTACATCACATGTATATTTTACCTTAACTGTGCCTAAATGAATATATTCTCGGAAATAAATAGTAGTTTTGCTGAAACGTGATGTATTTTAATGTAAAATAGGATAAAATACATGACGAAAATAAAAGACTTTACCTAACCTTCCGATGTTCAAGAGAAGTTACTCGTTTTTTTAATAGTTTTTGGTTAAAATACTGTTATATTACAATGGTATTCTATTCATACTGTGCTTGATATAATGCATTCACGGAAATGTAATATTTTTGCTGAAATGATGTACGTATTACAGTGGAAAGTGGGATAAAATCGTGACGAAAACAATGACTTTCGCTTTCTTTCGTTCAAAAGATGTTACCGTAATCGCTTTTCGATTGGTTTTCAGTTAAAAGACTGTTGTATTACAATAATATTCTATCCTAATTGACTTGAATAAATAATATGATACCATATTTCTGAATATTTTCATTAAAATCCATCCAAATCATTTCCCTTGTCATCGTCTGCAGCACCAAACAGCTTCTCCCAGTCCTCTCCTTGAACAGGGCTAGAGGCTACGCGTTTTTCGAATCGTTTTCAGTTAAAAAACTGTTACATCACACGTATATTTTACCTAAACTGGGAAAGAATGAATATATTATCGGAAATAAATAGTAGTTTTGCTGAAACGTGATGTATTTCAATGTAAAATAGGATAAAATACATGACGAAAACAAAAGATTTTACCTACGCTTCCAATGTTCTTGAGATGTTATTCGTTTTTTTAATAGTTTTCAGTTAAAATACTGTTATATTACAATGGTATTCTATTCACACTAAGCTTGATATAATACATTTATGGAAATGTAATATTTTTGCTGAAATTTCGTACGTATTACAGTGGAAAGTGGGATAAAATCGTGACGAAAACAATGACTTTGAAATATAATGCAATATTAACCCCTAAATCGGTTAACTCAGACAATCAGCTAAAACGGACACCCTTCCCCCCCTATTAGTCCGAATTAATGAGGGTCGACTGTACTGCTAATTGGGCCACCTAGCAGACCTAACCTTGTCAGCTGCACAGATAACTAACAAATGATTATGCTAAAACTCATAACCTAAAGACTCAGGGCTGCCACAGGTGCAACCAATCAGGGCCGGGGGTTGGGTGGGGGGGGAATGTGGGTGTTGATTCCCTGTAATCTCCATATGGAATCAACTGTACTTGTGTCAATGTTCATTTTAAACTTTTATTTTTTACTTTAAGATATTTACATTATCAATGTGCTTTACATGCTAAAATTTACTTCTCTGGCTTAAGATATCATTCTATATCAACACTTGATAGTTAACATAACTTGCAATTGCAGAATATAAAGAAAGGAAATAAAATAAAGAACTCTAGATTACCCAATGCACCTCACTCTGCCAACCAGAGTCTTTGGCTCTGGTTGCAAGCTCATGTGAATGAAGTACTGTATAGTTCAGTGGTCTTTCGTAAGCTTATTTATGAGTGGCTTAAACTACACCTATACTTGATATGGAAACTATATACAATTCTGTGTAAATACAAAAATTAAATGTACTGGGTATTTTTATGTATTAAATAATATAGATTTACAAAGACAGTACACTTATTAAAAAAAAAAAAAAAAAAGTCATAAAGAACATGGCTGTTAAAGCTATAACATTCGGACTGTTAAGAAAGATTATTACAGTATCCATAACCTGAAAGTATCCGTAATTTCAACCCACGTACAGTATTCACATAAGCTAACACATGGATTGGGAATGTGTCTCATCAGTATATGACTTAAATTTACATTTATTGGAACACTTACCCGTATCAACAAGGTTGTACTTCTGCATTCTCATCTTGCGGCCACTTACAACATTAGTAATGATGTGCTCGAGGGGAGTGTTTTGGTAAATACGGTCCGTCCATTCACTAATGGTTACCACGTCACGGTGTTCCTGGTAGAGAGCTCCCTCCCGAGCCTGGCATGATAATACAGTACATTATGCTATATGAAGTGGAGTATCCTCTGCATTTCTGATATCCAACACATTGATAATTTAGATAAAACTTTAATATGGTTGATGGACTGGGATATGCATTATAAGAGTTAATAGATATTAAAATATTGGGAAAAACTGATTAATACTCTTAAGAAACCATTTTTCTATTCCTTGCAGTGTTGTTCACCTGGGCTTCTCCATTTCTATCTTTGTTAAATATTGTCACTCAAATACTGTGCCTACATTTAGGTAGTAGGCAGCTATCAAACAAGGAGGTACTACCACCTGGGAAGATATTGGAAGCATAATGTGTTGTCTAATGGCAGACCCTGCTGCCATATGGCAACACAAAAATTGTGACCAAGTCCTAGGTTGCTGATCTGACTTTCTGCCTCATTTACACACAATTGCAGGGTCTCAATTGTTTCTCTTACTTTGACAACACAACATACATATATTGTTTCTCACTTTTTTTTAATTTTTTTATTTATTTATGGCTCATTATTACTACTGTATTATTAAGTTTTATTAACTTTATTATTATTATTATTTCATTATATTTTTGCCCACCAGACCTTGATGTGGGTCATAAAATTACTTGTACCCAGGTGGGCTAATGCCCATTAAAAAAAAAAACACCAACCTCTAGCTCCTGCCTACACCAAAATTACTTCCTCTTTATAACACCAGAACTTTGCACTTTGTAGTGTCTACCTTTGATATTCTTTACTTGTAATTTCATTAAAATATTCAATCAATATCTCTTATACCTCTCTCAGACCTGGCCAACAGTAGAGCACCATCTACAGAGTAAATGAGCTTGTCTTACTTGGATTCCTCGTTCACTCATTCTTACTTTCACTTCCCAGGTTACTTCATCCATGGTGACATCAAATACCCAAAAATGGCATTACATGCCTCTGATGTATTCCCCCAATTCTTTCAAATTGCAGGCATATCCTGCTCAATAAAATACATGCAATCTTAACTTCAGACATCCCACATATGGAATTTATATCTATTTCTGTACAACAAATATGTCACTGAGGGTACACTTAAAATTCAGACCATCTGCACTGAATGGCTCAATACTACTACACGAAGGAAAATTATGTTAAATGAAGCACAATTTCCTTTCAAAATGCATATATTATCTAAAGATGCATTCCTGACTTACCTGGTAAGAATTTTGGCTGTACTGTATAATGTGCCACATAAATTACCATTAAAAATATACAATAAAGTAGAATCATGGAAACAAACAATTAAAACTAAACAAATAATATAAAAATTAACATTAATAGATCAAACACAGTACTGTACAGTAAGCTCTCACCAATTGTGGGGTTACATTTTAGAATTATTGTGTAGCTGGTAAGGGTTGGGTCTAATGGGTAATGGGTTTGGGGAAGTGAACCCCTGAGAGACATGTACAGTACATCTCAAGGTTAAAAATTAAGTAGAGGGTGTTTGTTATACTCCTGGAGCAGCAACCCTCCTTGTCTTACCAGCTAAGTAGGTACAACATACAATGCCCAGTTGGCAATAGGAATGGCATACCAACATAAAACTTGCTTCAAAATTACCTGATGGCAGCCAGGCCACCATGTCATTAGGTAATCACTGCTAACACAAAAGGAATACAGTATACATTTCTTTGCACACGAGTTAGCTGGCTCAGTGGGGGGAGCTGGCACAGTGCGCTGAACAAAGGAGACCACTCCACGCTTGATTTGTAAGTACTGTGCAGTATTAAGTAATTTTTTTTTTAAAGAATATAATAGGACAATGATCGTAAGTACGGATGATCGTAAGTACGGATGATCGTAAGTACAGATGATCGTAACTAGGAAGGTCATAACTTGGGGAATGCCCGTATTATTTAATGTTTTCATACCCACACTTTAATTTTATGCATCTTTTATTCACTGAAATTGACTTGTCAATACATAAAAGGGTTGAAGCAAGCAGCAGTTGTCTTGATCTCCGTAGCCTTGCTTCTTATTAACCCTTAAGTCCACCCCGGGTTAGGGGTGCTGCTGGCAGTAACCCCCCCCCCCCCCCAAAAAAAAAATCAACTTTCCAATAATAATAATGGAAAAAAAAAGAAATTTGGAATAGGCGGACGTTCTGGAACGCCACCCAGGGCCAAGGGTTAACTATGAACTTCTCTAGATTTCATTGCGATTTAAAAGAATTTCAAGAAAACTTAAATACTGTACCCTAAATGGTGGTTCTTTATTAGGGTATTTAAATAATTCTTTAAAGTCAAAATATGCAATTCAACATACAATGGTAAATATGACAAAAGTTAAATTGTTTGTTTTATCAAGTACAACACCCTTGGAAATATCAAAGGTCTACCCAGTCTACTGTATTTGTTGAAACAAGACTAGTAGGGTACCAGATTTTGAAGGTGCTGTCCCAATATTCGTAAAATCCCAAAATCCAGTTCGGTTTCAGTCCCAAGGTTACTGGATTCTGGGCAGAGAACCTGTATAACAGTCCTCTTTTTTTTTCTCTCTTTTTTTTAATGTGTCAATCATTATCCTATACCTTCTATTGTTTGCTTTGAAAATATTTTTTCAAATTTCAATAGCTAATACAGAAGTTATTTAGCCCCTATTACTACAACTACAGGGCAGTATCAGTTGCATGACCATAATATCCTTTTAAAAACTACGGGGGAAGCGGGAGGTTTCTAGACATAACCCTGCTTACCTGGACTGTTTCAAGAAAATCGGATATACTCATAACCCAGGTTGTCGACAACTGTTTTCACTGATATGACTATTTTGTACTGTAAAATGCTACATGCAAGTATACTGTACTGGTAAATACAGTATGGATAAATACTGGGAGATGAAAGTATCTGAAAGCTGCAGGCAGGAGGTAATGTGGGTGGTTGGCTCCCACCCCCAGGATCCCTCTGACACATCTTAAAGTAATTTCACCATAATTCCCATATTATGTATTTAGGTTCATTTGGTGCTGGTGTTGATATAACATTATTGTAAAATAATAAACTTTGCAGAGAAAATAATCCCACACTCAAACGCAAGTAAGTCACCGCGTCTTATTAATTCCTAGTCTTTTGTTAACAAGTGAGAGCAGCTGTTCATCCTAGCTCTTTTACCATGTTAACAGCTCTCTCCATCTCTTGTGCTTACCACAACAAGTATGTCTTCAGCATTTAGTAAATAGCACTGTAGTGCATTTATCAGCACTTAATAAATAATACAGTATTGTAGTGTATGAGTCAGAATATTCCCTGGTTTATTCGTTAATCAGTTATTTAAGTGCACAAGTAACCAAACCGAGCCATCATTATCACTTGAAGGAAATAAATTATATTTTTTGGAATGTATCTCCATACCAAATACTGTACTGTATACTATACACCATGTTAAGATGACCCTGTTGATAAGTTGATTTGCTGAAAACTCTCTCTCGCCGTGAACACATCCCGAGTGAATACCTTCCGATACAGTTGACTGGCGGTGTGTTATGGGGATTTCTACGGCATTATGAGCGCGTCCACACACACTTATGTTACTTTTTTATTATCTGTCAATCAAGTGACCCTGTCTCCAATTACGTAACTGTATATTTTCAGCCTTCTGAAACCATTAATTATTATTATTATTACAGACACACACACACACACCTCCTTTCTCTTTCATTGGTTTTATTGCAGCATTATTATTATTATTATTATAAGTGCATTTGTTCAGGAGAGTATTAATAAAGTTTGTTATTAATTGCTACATTGTAGTTAAGATTTTGTTGTGAAGGAACCTATTTCACATCTATAATGGAAATCTATGGGAAAATTGGGTCCAACATACAGAATTTTGATTTACTAAAAGATTTTAAGGAACCAAACCCACCCGTATATCAGGGATGACTGTACCATGGTTTGTAAAAGAGTATACTATCAAAATAAAAAATGTGAATACTCAAACCACAGTTGGTAAACCTGTGGTTAGTGTGAGATTCCTGTACATCTGCTCCTTCCAAAACAAATCATCATATATTAAACAAATATAAACTGGAACAAGAACAAATGAGGACCACTAAACTGACCTTATCTATGTATGTACATCCTCTCATGCCAGTAACTTGGCATCGTCGTACATCAGGAACCTTGAAATAAGTGTGAAGGAGGAGAGTGAAGGAAAGTGTCTCTGCTCCTGGGTTGTAAACAGAAATGTTGAAGTGGAGCTCCTTTTCTCGCAGGATAAGGCGATAAGTTAGGCTGAAGCTGTTAAGAAAATTGCAGCATTATAATTTGTTGTCTGCCACAAGCAGGACAGATTAGTTTTAACCACAGAACATAAAGGCAATAATTTTATAATTTTAATAAATCTTTATATGACCCACAGGGATGGTGTGCCATTTCAATTAAACCTTACTCCTGTTAAATTTTGTATGACCACAAGACATCACCAGTCAAGTCCTATCCACCAATTGCCTCTTGTGTGCGTTTCAGTGATTGCATATAGTTTAATAGTACACACACTAAATTGAATAAAGACAAAACATGCCTTACTACAAACAACCTATCTCACTTGGTTGAAAACATTACCAGTGGCATATGGTAACTTGCCAATACAGCTCCACCCCGACTTATGACCACCGGGACATACGACCGCCTCAGTTGTACCCAAATTTTTTCAAATTACCTATTTTCGAGTCCCAACATCAGTGATTGTTCTGTGTACTGACAAAATTTTTGTGTGTAATTCACTTTAAAATGGCTGGCAAGCTTAAAACTGAAAGTTTTGTGGTGCAGAGAAGAAAATGAGACACCAATTTTAGATTTTCCATGTATTATTTAAGCATTTTCGACTTATGACCTGGATTTGGGTCTCTAACCCTGTCGTAAGTCGGGGAGGAGCTGTACGGTATTCTCATATAATCTGAGTGCTACTATTAACTCACATGACAGTCTTGAGGGTACAGTACTTACAATATATTAGTTTTCCTCAGCTATAGGACAGAGTTGATTGTTTTTCTACGGAGCTTATAGCATTTTCTTCATCCTTAAACTCATGATGATACTTTACACTCCAAATACTGGTGTATTAAAAGTGCTAGGGTAGAAATAATATGCACTGTATATACAAGGCAATAGCTAAGGAACACATAAAGGACTTAATAAATATGCCATCTAATTCTCCACAACTATTAACGACTGTTTTTATTCTTGTGATCAGCCACCACACAAGATCATGCATTATGTAATCAGTGGTGTCTAAAAGGGGGAAGGGGACATGGCCCCTTTAGCTACTCACTGCCCTCAACTCATTCTTTTTACTTTTACTCTCTTTGCCACTTATCACCTCGTTAGCCTCTTGGGCGGTCAGTCACAGCTCTGTTACACACTGTTGGCAAGCACCTAACATAACCAGTTTGCGAGGACGTAAGTACAATACAGAACAGAGATTTCTGCCAAAGTAATATTTCTGCACTGCAGACTGCACTTTTTTTTCCACATGAAACTCAAGTGTGGGTTAATCATACTTAAGTTTCCTCTTACCGGATCCGGACAGCAATGTAAACAATGGAACGTATGCTATGGGATGAAGTATTAATAGTAGCCATAAAATATGTCCTACTATTTATTGCAGATGGCCCCAAAAAATCCCTGAAATGGGATAAATTTCACAATTTTCTCAGATGGGGTGACCAGCTGTATTGGTTTGCTATGTTTGCCCCTTGCTTACACCCCTGGATGGAAACATAATAATGACCCTATCTTAAAGACTTGAAGATATACACCACTTTATGTAATAGCCATTAGTACAAAATCAGTCAGTTAGGGGTCATTATGTTGGCTTTAGTGACCACTTTATCACCTACTGCAGCAGGAAAAAGGTCAGGGGTAAGACAGGGCAACACAACGTAATCAAGATACAGTCAATGAAGAATGGACAAGTTGTTGATTCTGGGTAAACACAAGAAATACACTCTGCCACGTTTGTAGTGATACGGTATATATAATTTGTAATAAAGTTTTAAGTCCTGCTATAATAATTGAAATAAGTTTATTTCTCTAGAAACAAGGCCGCCATTTGCAATGACGTCACCAGTTTCCCAGTACTGTACACGACGTTCTCCAACAAACTCACCACTGCAGTCAGAGGTAGAACAAAGGATGGCCTCTTCAGACCCCAAATGTGGTATTCAGTTAAGTTTTGAGGGTGTTTTTTTTTTATGGTCTAAGTCATGGAAATTTCGTAAATGAAGAAATGTGAAGTGAAGAGCAGCTTATGGACATGTTCACACCAGCTCAGCTGTCATGTATTCTTATCTGGTAGACTTTCTCCTTGTTTTCCAGTGCATTTACAGAGTATATCAGTACTATTTGGAGATACGAGTCAATTTAGAAGTAATGACATTGTTTTGAGAACGCAGTGGGATATATCATCATAAATATTAATTAATGGGTAAAATTTTACTTTAACTACCATAATTATTTGGATGTTTAGAGTCTATGTTGGGTAAATTTAAGTTTTGGTCATCCCTGTACTCAGACCTGCAGACTGTTTATTTTCTGGTTTGCGTTGCGTTATGAACGATTTTGACCTTCATTTCTATTGGAAATCACTAGTTACTACCCCCGCCCTTACCGGTGTATGTTAAGCTAACCTTATAACTTATAATATAACTCATCATACCCTAACCTAGCCTATGACCTGTATTTTCTTATGCGATCGAAAAATGTTTTGCAACAGAAATCCGGTAGAGAAAATATGTCTTATTGTTTAAAGTACCATATTTTTCGGCTTAAAAGACGCACTTTCTATGACAAATGTACCTCGAAAATTACCAAGCGTCTTCCAGGACACTAGTCGATGAGTTGTAGCAGAGGTTTTTGAAATCAGCCCCTTACAAAGACTGTTACCTCATTACATTATTAACAATTACAAGAATTCTCTATACAGTACTATAAAACTATTGATTTAACTAATATTGTTGATATATTGCAAAAAAATAAATAAATAAATAAATAAATAAACCCTTGCTGCTGTGTGGTTTGTTTACTAATGGCAGTGGTGCAGCAGCACCATCTATTGAGGAATTGCTAAAGGTGTTGTCTGCTGGTTTCAAAACCAGGAATGTTTGTTTCTTTATATGTAGGCTCTCATATTTGGACACCTATTTACAGTAGGCTCTCATATTTGGATACCCATTTAGGCTGTAAAAACCCCACAAAATTAAAATCTTCCAAATTTAAATACAACTTCGTCATCCAAGTCAAAACACACACACAACAACATTGGCTGTCCCAACTTTACTACCACTGGTGGGTAGTATTTTTTTTTTAATTCAGAAACTTTAATTAAAATATATATGAACAGTAAATAAGTGTTGCTTTCATATTCTTATGTAGAGTAATGAGGATATGTTTACACATGTGCTCACTTACATACGCGATCTCACTTTTTTTTGTACCCTTAATTGTTAGCTACTTCCATTGTTCCATTTATTAACATATAACATTACTTAAAACAACCACATTAATTTTTCTACATTAATTTTAATATCGCTACAATGGAGGACTTATTTTCTTCAGTTTTATAATTATGTAGAACCAGTCAGTCACTGGTTTTGCAAAAAACGAGTTTTTTTTTTACTTTTATTTTGTTTTTAAATAAAGATTTTTTGTTTTATATAGACATTGATATACATGTTTTACATTTGCTTACTTTCTACTGTTGGAAAATATTTCCCTTCGGCACCTCAGCTACCCTGAGAGATTGGAGCGCCTGAACTTGCCTAGCTTATACTACAGACGGGCAAGGGGGAACCTAGTTGAGGTTTCGAAGCATCTCAGGGGGCACTACTCAGTTGAGTGTCCTTACTTGGAGCTGGCGGACGCTCGCCCCACAAGGGGTCACAGCTCAAGATTGAAGAAGCCGCAAGTCCAGAAAACCGTGAGGGCAAACTTTTTCGGAGTGAGGGTTGTAAACTCTTGGAACAATCTACCAGAGAGTGTTGTGACGGCACCGAGTGTGAGCTCTTTCAAGAGAAGACTTGACCAACACTGGAGCGGGTTCAGGTACATTCAGGAGCCGGTGCATGCCCAGTATTTGCCAACAGTGCGTGACAGAGACGTGACCGATCGCCCGGGCGGCTAGTGAGCCGACCTTTTGGTGAAGAATATAAAGGAAAAGAGACGTGACCGATCGCCCAAGCGGCTAACAAGCCGATCAGTGGCGAAGAGGATAAAAGTAAAAGAGAAAATGTAAACGCTACAGCCCCTAAGATGTGGAGGTGACCAGGTGTATAAAATGAGCGCTGTATTAAAGATTTCACCTTCTTATACAGATTTTTTTTAAATTGATGAAAATGACGACTGATAAGCAGTTCTAAGTGATGATATTCAAAGAGGTGTGTGTACTTGTGCCAAAAGGGCTGTACAGTATATCAAGCAACGGTTTCACTGGTGTAGGTAGTGGCAGCTAATGTACCAAACAAGGAGGTACGACTGTCTGGGAAGATATTGGAAGCATACAGTAAGTCCCCAAGTTACGTACATAATGGGGACCAAAAGGTTGTACTTAACTCGAAATGTACGTAACTCGATAATTTCCGCGAGTTTCTTTGGAAAATCCTGTGCTGTTTTTCAATCAGCACTCGCCGCCTCACCAGTCACTCGAACATTATGCAGCTTATTTCGCACCTTGAATCGGTTAAACCACCCATTGCTAGCATTGAATGTCACAGTATCATCAGGGTGATCTTTCTTTAGGTCGTTGAAAAGACTTAGGGCTTTCTCCTGAATCATACCGAGACACAGAGGCTTACGTTTTTGTGTGCAGTCCTCGATCCACAGCGCAAGATATTTTTCCATTTCTTCCAGAACCTTCCCTCTTCTTTTAGTTATAATCGTAGATTGCATTGGCACTGCAGATTTCACATGTTCCTTGATCTTTTCTTTGCCCTTATCAATTGTATTAAAAGTTGACCGACTCAGGTTAAATTTGCGGGCAACATTGGTCAACTTTTCACCACTTTCATGCAGTTTTATTATGTCCATTTTTACCTCTAGTGAGATTGCTTGACGTTTCGTAGCACTCCCACTGGCTTCACCACTCTTACGCTTAACACCAGTCATTGCACACAGAGTAAAGTGTACAAAATAGGGCAGAAATTCACAGGAGAAGTACTGTATGCACAATGACCACACTTGTTGTTTTGGTGCGTCTAGCGTGTCGTCTGCATGGTCAGTGATAGTGGCGGCGCGGTGCGGCTGGCTCGCCCGCCAAATTTAAAAATTGCTCGCCCTTTTAAGACAATATTTTTGCAATTAAAGACTTCAGAAACGATGTACGTATCGGCCGTTTGTACGTAATTCGGATGTACGTAATTCGGGGACGAACTGTAATGTATTGTCTAATGGTAGACCCTGCTGCTATGTGACCAAGTCCCAGGTTGATGATCTGACTTTCTGCAGGGTCTCAATTGTTTCTCTTACTTTGACAACACAACATACATACAGGTATATTGTTTCTCACTTGATATTTTTTTTTCATTTTTGTATTTCTTTATTATGAGTATTATTATTATTATATTATTATTATTATTATTATTATTATTATTATTACATTTTCGCCCCCTAGGCCACAATGTGGGTCAGTGACCTGTGCCCAGGTGGGCTAAAACCCGTAATTTTTTTTTTAGAATTTCATTTCCAAAATCAGGGTACGTCTTCCACGATGCAGCATCTTCCAAGCCGAAAAATACGGCTTAATCCCATAGTCAGAATCTTTAGGTTCCCCAGATGACCAAAACCAAAATAATATCAATATTGCTTGGAATGTTTATACTGTACTGTACTATGAAATTTGTAGTAGGAACAGCTAATATCCATTGAATTAGTTAATATGCTTAGTAATATTTATATATTTAATATAGCATTACTGTGTTGCACAGTAAAGCACAATTAATTATATAATAATATTTATTTACAGAGCCGATCAGCCGAGAAGGTTGACAATTACTTCCAGGGTTCATCAAGGCAGATGAAAGAAATTTACCAAAAGTAGATGTCATTATGATTGTAGAGTATTATCAAGAACTCCGCCATCCAGCCATGAAGCACGTTAAATTACTGTACAGTTGTACCCCGCTTTACGCGGTCAATTGAACCCACAGGGTACCGCGTTAAGTGAACAACAGAACATATGGAATTAATTCCAATAGAGACTGGCCCGACCCCCAAACTCCACTTTTTGACGACACACAACTATGTTGTAGTAAAAATTTTATCTTATTTTTATGATGGTATGAACAAACAAGTAATATAAAAGAGGTTAGGTTAGGAAAAATAAAGGTTAAGCTAGGAAAACTAGAGGTTAGGTTAGGAAAACTAAAAGTTAGGTGTAACACTTACGTTAGTAGAAGAGATGGGTCGGCATACGGGGATGGAGGTGGAGGGGAGGGAGAGGGGAGGAGGGAGAGGCGAGGCAGGCGTGAGCAGGTGGCGCGAATCTAAAAATAGCGTCTTGAGCCGGACACTGTGCGCATATGGGTAGATGAACCGCGTTAAGTGAAAGTTCGGTTCTGGCGAAGCACCGCGTATATGAGAAATCGCGTTAAGTGAAACCGCGTAAAGCGGGGTACAACTGTACATCTGTCCTTCCACAACATTAAATATAGACATCAGTGATGAAAACTTACATTCTCCAGACATGAAATAGAGAACAGTGATGAAAACTTCCATGTTGGAGTTATCGGTGTTTTGCACCATTTTGGCACCCAGCAAGTAAATACACACGATGATATTTGAGCAGTAAATTATTTTAACCTCAATATAAGGTATGCCTGTATGTTATCAACATTGTATATGGCCAGAAGTCCTGTATTTCTGCTGGTAACGACATACACCACAGCTGGCTGCCTCCAGGCCCCTCCTCGAGCCAACCTGTGATGTCAACTAATCACAATGTTTTTCGCAGTCACATGACTTTTTAGCTACGTTAACCCATATTTTTTTTTTACACATTTTGTCCCAATTTATTTAAAAATATCATTACCATTGTGAATTTAAGCATTTTCTTTACACATTGACCATCGTACAAAAAAATTCCGACCAACAACTTGTCTATTATAATAAAGAGGAGTTCCAAAATAAAGTGCAAAATATTGACTGGTCGCATGTGACAAATTGCATGGAGGTTCAACGATGGACTCGAAGAAGTTCAAAATTGCACTTTTACTGCCAGTCTCGATGACGTAGCACAGTTAAAGGAGATAAGAATAAATGCTAGGACTGAAGCATGGCTGACTAGCGAGTACAATATTGGCATCAATTGGACACCGAGATCAACTCGCTCATAAGTTTAAAGGAGACAAACATGATGACGAGTTACACAAAGAATATTATAGGCTAAGAAACAAAGTAGAGAGAGAGAGATAAAGAGAGTGAAAGAAGAATACTTAATAAGATTAAGGAAAACAAAAATAACCCCCAAAAGCTCTGGAAACAACTGAAAACCCTTGGACACAGCCACAAGCCAAAAGCACATTCCACCATAGTGTTAAACATCAATAAAGAGCTCTGTCACAACACATATTATACCTCAACACACAAATACAGTAACAAACTTCATCAAACCTACGGATAATTCCACATAGAGCGCGTGAACTCATTGTCCAGCAGCTGGAACATGGCTTCTACATCTCCAGTTGGTAAACGCTCTGGAGGTTTTTTCAATTCCCAACGACAAATGCGAGCAAATCCATGTTGAGGGCCAGTGCTCCAAGGTCCAAATTGGGCTGCAGAAGAGGCCAACATTGTATAACTGCAAGGCAACATCTGGAGTGCATTTTATAATATAGTAGTTATTTTGTACTAGAAATAAACCTTCTGGTTTATTTATGATTTTGTACTAGAAATAAACCTTTTGGTTTATTTAATGAAAGAATAACAGCTACACTTTGACAATACAATGTTCAGAAAAAAGCAAACGCATATACAGTACCACATGTACAAGTTTTATCGTACTGTAACTATAAAATCCTATGCTCCATCAATACACAGAACAGTACAAAACAAAAATGAGGTAGGGACACTTACGGAAAACAATTGGAATTCCTCCACGGATGGCTCGTTTTCCATCAAATATTGCTTGTTTACTGAAAAATTAATTAAAATAATAATCAACATTCAAAAAAGAAATAACCAGCAGTTGGTATGTGATTATAAGTTCACTTAATATTACTGAGTGAAGTTTATGTCTCATTTTAGTTACAAATTGAGAATATTTTATACTACAGTACTGTATATTAATACATACAAGCAACAAGCTACTAATATCTTGATATTTATACCATTATCATCCAATGAACAATATTACAAACCTTACATTACTTAACAACTTACAAAGGTGTGCTAATCAGATCACTTAATATGTGACGGCACACCAACGAGTACATTATTCTGTGCTACAGGTACTTAACAATGCCGTATTCTATGGAAAGCCTTAATGCTAGCACTACTTCAATCTTGCAGGTCATTCTTCCACTACAGTGCAGTGACCAAACAAACTCATTTGATGTACCTGTCCATTCACTGCTACCACTGCAAAATCTTCATACTGTACATATATCAAAGTCATTCAAATACTCCACTACTTCCTGGACATCCATCCCCTCACTTGTACTGTATCCTTCATGCCATTTTCTCATCTACCAATCTCCCTCCTACTATTCACCTCTGAAATAGATGCCGGTATACTGTACAGAACACTATTTTCACAAATCTTTAATTTCTCATTTACTCAACATGGCCAACATTGACTATTCCAATCATTTAAAAAATATGCATGTATTTCATATCCTCGGCATCATATTCCCCCACACCGTACTGAAGCATGCCATTTCTGCAGCTTCTAAATTAAAATTTCTTCTACTTCTCAGTCCCAGCTTCACACTCATTGTAATGTCAGCTCAATAATTTCCTCATACATCCCCATATTTGCCTCCTCTAGCATGGATCTCACTCTCCATACATTTCCCAATACATGGACAACACCTGAACTCGTAGAACATGTTACAGTAGGGTCGGGATATATCACGAGATACGGTTCAAGGATGTTCGCTATATACTAACTCGTGATATAAAATTACATGTAATCAATGGGGAAAATAGGGTTAGGTTCTGGAGGCCAATAAAAATGACTAAACTTGACATAAAATGGCACTGTCTAAAGTTAGCAGAATATAAATTACATTGCTGGAATCCTTGCAAGACAGCAAATAATTTGAATGTAGACATCATATATTTTGCACAAGAGATAAAAATTTTAGTACTATGAACTAAAATTTACAGTACTAAGTAGTACAGTGTAGTCGCAGTTTACGCGGTCAATTAAACCCATGGAGGTCCGCGTAAAACAAGAAACGCATAAACGAAATAACAGAACATATAGGATTAATTGAAATAGAGATTGGGCCGATCCCCAGACTACCCTTTTTCCCGACACAAAACATACGTTGCAGTAAAAATAACATCTTAATTTTATGATGGTATGCACACAATTAATATTTAAGAGAGATATCAATAATATTAGGGTTTTTTAACATTTACGTTAGTAGAAAAGATGGCTGGGCAAACGGGGATGGGGGGGGTTGGTTCCGGGGCAGAGGGCAGATTATTGGCCCTCACCTGTATCACCTGTATCACTATCCACCACAGAGGCTTGCAGGGCCTCTTTGTCAAACCCCTCAAAGTCCATATCCTCACTATCACTGACTTGGGCTGGCTATGGTGGGTGAAGAACTCGGTAATGTTTTGTTGACTGGGCGACCTAGTGCGCACCTTGCCCGCGCCACTTCCCGTGCAAATGATGGAATGAACCACATAACTAATAATTGCTGGTCTGGCCAGGTGCTGTGTAAATGACCAAACGAGTAAAGGAAATCCACGTAAATTGAGACTATACTGTATTAAAGGAATTCCAGCAATGTTAATTATATTCTCTTAAGTCAATTCATTGACATTTTATAAGAAAAAAATGTAAACTACCCCTATATGACAGATAAATAAATACCATTAGGTAACCGTTGTCCGCACTCCCGGCCCAGCTGTCATAATACAGTAAGACTGAATGTGGTTTTAGGCTTAAAACCTTTATCTTATAAAATGTCACAGACTAAGTTAGCAGAATATAAATTGCACTGCTGGAATACTTGCAAGACAGCAAATAATTTGAATGTAGACATATTTTGCACAAAAATACAAATTTCAACTCGTATTCTTGGGACTATTTAGGGGATTTGTAGGAGTGTTTCTGACTTCATACGGTGTTTGGCTTTATGTGAGGTCCCAGGAACATAACCCACCTAAGTTGTGAGTACTGTAAATAAGTTTATCGCCATACCTGTATATTGGAAAATTTTGATAATATTGGTAGTAGTGATAAATTTGAAATATTTCCTGCCCAATTTTCCTCGCAAAAAAATCGATATATATAGGAAACTGTCGATAATTTGGGGAGCCACGATATAATTTTTATATATATATAAAGTTGCTATATATCCCTACCCTACTGTACCACTATAATACACCTCAAATGTAGCAAAATATTTTTCTGCAAGGCAAAATCTCTATCCTGTACTGTATAGTATAGTATAGTATACTACAGTTTGCAAGGCCAGCTTTCAAGTTGCTTTGTATGTGTGGTGATATGCCTGCCATCTTGGAAGTATTTTGGAGGAGGGAGGAGCATTAGTCACCAAGCATCTCTAGCTACTGTTGTACTGTATGTACCACAATCTATAATCTTTATGTTGCACTTGTGGCCTCTACTAATTCTGTGCATACAGTATTACAATGGTTCCCAAGCACTCAAGGTACCCTTCTTGTACAGTAGTGCCACAGGAAACAAGTAGGAAAATCTAAACTAGGAGGGGGGAAAATCTCTATAGAAATCTGCCAACCCACCACCCATCATTATCTCCAAAGTATTTACAAGGTGAATTTGCTGATGTCAATCTTTACACTTTGAAATACATTATTAAGACATTTCAAGGTTAATTATATAATTTACAGATGGTGGGAGTTGTACAGTTTTAAAAATGGGGATGACATTTGCCAAAAAGAAACCGGTTTCTCAGAAACACCTTTTTAATACACAGGTATGTTTGGAAAAGAAAAGATGAAGCAAAATATGAAGAAGTCTCTGAATAATAACAGTAGATGAGAGGATCAGAGGAATTGTGAAAAAAGCATGTGGTAAAAGGAATGATGACAGAAGAAGACCACTACATAGTGTATCCCAAACTCTTCATGAGAATGAGATTGAATTATGTTCAAGTCAAAAAGAGAAGGGACCAAGGCAATAAAGGCAGAACGGAGAGAGCTGGAGGAAATAGTGATTAGACAAGGACATATTCAGAGGTCAAGAAGACAGGCAAGGCAGCAAAAGATGAATATGTATAATTAGGATTAAAAAGTTATGGGAGAATAGCATGATGGAACCAAGAAGTAAAATAGGCAGTGGCAAGGAAAATATATTTATCCATTTAACTACGGTATACCAACACATGAGCAGGGAATTAAAGGACAAATATTGTATGACAGTATTTTAAAAAAGAAAAGGCTGAAGATTATTAAGTAGATATTTTGTAGGTAGCTAACAATAAAAGACAAAGGGGAATGAAAAAGAGTAACAGCATTACAATCAAATAGAGTACACCATTATCAACAGCAGAATAAAATACACAGAAGACTAAGAGAAAATAGAAAGATCATGTGAAAAAATTATTTTCAGGTTAATACTACACCCAATGATGGAAAAGAAGCATGTGTCTCATTTTGGAGGATGGAGGATTGGAGAAACGTGTGAAAATCACAAGGGAATATCTAGTGTAAAGATAAAAGTGGCAGGAAATACAATAAAATTTAAGAAGGCACTGGGAGTTGATGGTATCATGACAGAAGAGTTGAAACTTGGAAATGAAAAAATAAAACGTATCCTAAAAGTACCCTGTATTATACTATATGCCAATACTGTACAGTAATGAGGTCGAGTGAAAAACTAATATAAAGAAGGAAGGTCCAATAGGTATGGCTGCCAGTAAAGAGTTACATCACACTGTATACTAAGCCTCAGGTCCACAAGTATGTAGTATAGCTGTAACTGCATTCACTCATTTTTACTTCCCAAAATTATAGTTAGGTACTCATTTACAGCCGAGTGGACTGGGAGTGCCCTGAGATTGAAAGAGTGATCATAAGGAGAGGAAAACATCTGGTAGGGTTGTAATTAACAGTATGGAAAATACAGAACCCAGGATACATGAGGAAATGGGAGGGTTTAGAGAGGGTATGGGATGTATAAACCAGCAACATACAAGTATTTCTCAGTTCACAAGCATTCACATACAATTACATTTTTACACAATTCACCACAAAATACAATGCATGTCATATGACAAATTTAGAGAACTGGCACAGCAAGTTGAGCCTAGATCCTATTCCCTAGTTATACAGTATATTGTATATTGATTTCAGAATTTTTTCATGAATGAAAAAGTTTAATGACAAAATTAATGATATGGAATTCCTTTGTCAGCCTGTTTCCACAATAGCCCCTTTTCGGTGAATAAAAAAGTGGGTTACTCTTTCAGCAATAACTTTAAACAAATTTTAAAAACAGTGCAAATAAGAGAGAAACTGACAATTAGTACCTATGGATCAAATATCAAATAACAATACTGTATATTGCATTTTCCTAAATTTTAAATGAATATGAGTGTTTCCCACAGGGTAGTTTGTTCTGGAAATGTACATTAAAGTCCACCCTACCTGGCCTCCCACCCACCCCCATCTCTTAACAAAAACCCGGCGCAGTCTGGCATCGTTGACAACACCCGATCAGGTTCACCGACTCAGAATGCAACCAGACCACTTTTTTACATCATTTTTGTGGGCCATTTCAGGCGGAACATGAGAGCATTCACAGCATTTGTTATGCTCTCCCGGAGCTGAAGTCTCAAGCTGGAAAGGTAGAGCCACTCAGGCGTGTGGTCAAGGTGTACCATCAAGAGCCACAATTCCTCCCATGATTACATGTTTACTGTACAGCTCCGAAGCTGCTAATGTTGGTCCTTAATCTACAGATCACTTATTTAGTAGGTTAAAATATTTCCTGGTTATATTGCAAATACATATGATTATAATTAATCGCAACCTAATTTCAAAAGCTGATTTTGTGCAAGTCTAAAGAAAATTTGGTGAAGCTCCTGCACTAATATAAATGCAAATGTTGTTAAAATCATCTGAGTACAGTAACTCCACTTTAGTTTTCAGCTCAATGGCCTCCTCCCATTCCGAATACAAATTAGCTCTAAAGTGAAGTGGGGCAAATTATTGAACTAAAATAAAAAGTAAATTCTATAAAAGGTCCATATACTTTATATAAAAACATCGTTATACCCACACAAGTAATATTACCAGTAATCCTATTTAACTGTTGAATACTGTAAAGTAAAGTACATAAGTCAAAGTTGACCAGGATGAGGATATTAAAACAAAACAATTAAGATGCCAAACAAAAAGCATTCTTGACATATTTCCATCACTCAGACCTACCAGAGAAATATTTTTGAGATCAGGCAACATTCGACACACTCTATCAATAACATACAACTAAAACTGTGGGGGTTTAAATTACAATGCACTTTACAGTTTTTCATATTACCAGTACGTTCATTTACTAATTCTTTCTCATCCAATACCAGACGTGACGTCTGTTACGTTAACATGGAAAATAAGAGACATTCAAATTAAAAATATAAACTCATTAAAAGTCTAAATATGGTACTCTGTACATCCCATTTTCTAAACAATAAAAAAAATTTAATTATACATATTATATACAGGAAACTTGTGTAATGAACAAAGAAAATATAAATAAACATACTTTAATCCTCGTTACATAATAATCCTTTTCAAGCTCAACAATGGGAGCACTCATTTAACCCTACCTCATCATTTGCAACAACCCTCACTCCACCCTCACAAAAACTCACTTCCCACCATCATGTAGCAGTAAAAAGGCCCGACTGGATAGTGATACCTGTTTATAAAATCAATGGTGTTCTCTTCCAGTTTTCAAGTGCAAGATAACTACAATTGTACTATTGATTTAATAACTAAATATGCTCTTATTTTATTCTTAATAAGCTACTTAAAAGAGGTACTGTACAGTGCTTTACTGTCAACAATTAGGAAATCGGTATCCTGTACCACTACTGTACTGTACATCAGAAGTAACAAGTCTATAATCAAATGTCATAAACATTTATCAAGTACAATGTAAATACTGTAACAACACTTACTATTCTAAATGAACTCAAACTAATCACAAGCTAATTTATGCAATTACCTAAGGCCCTTCCCATAAAACCTACTGAAGCATGTACTGTGTAACAGGTGAGTCTCATGAGTGGCTAAAATGGACCTACCTCACAAAAAGTTGTTCCTGGTTGTTCACGCGCCATGAAACCACAGTTGCACCTGTTGGGAAAAAATCCTGTTTTACATCCTTTTCAAACTTCAATAACACCTCTCTCTCCCTATAGGCACCAAAATGTGAAGGTGGTATAAGGTGTTATGGCAAATTAAATAAACTCATGAACAATCCAGAAGATGAATCCACATCCCTGGACAAGTTAATACCCATTCATACATGGGCTGTGCAGTATGGCAAGATCCTGAAACTTATGATAAAACCAAACTTAACAAAAGCTTAACCCTGAATCTACAGAATAAAGAAAAAATAAATTTCCATTAGATATATTATATATGCCCCTGATGGACTATTAAACTTGTAAAATCATACCCATAGAAAGCAAGTGTGTAAACATGGTTGAAATCTAAATAGTACTGGATGATCTCTTCGAGACTATTGACCTTTAACCTATTTCAATGAGCCAAATTCTTTAAATTTCTGGAAAACATACAGTGCTGTATCTGAAAAATGTGACTAATCCTGAAATCCCATTTCACAACCAAGGGTGGATCGAGTGACTCGTGTGCAGTAAACAATTTGAGAAGGGCTCCAAAAACCCCTAGCATATGTGACAATCTAAATTCTAAAGAATTATCCATCTCTTCCAACTCAACCAAAGACCCATCACACTATTGACAATCCATAATGTCATTGGACAACATGACCAATGCTACCCGGTTCCTGCTCAGCTGAAAACTCTTGAGCCTAGGGCAGGAGAGAGATCAGAGTAGTCAGATCCAATCTTGTTTATAAAATGATTTTCAGGATTAATCCCTCATTCATAACTTATGCAATGGATCAACACTCGCCAGACTCAACTATTTAAAGCCAACCTGTACACAATGGAGGACAGAGGCAGTAAGCCTCAGAGTTAGCAAAACATACTCCTTTTCATTGAAACTGGCATACTGTACGTATGGTTTCTAATTGTTTCTGTTCAATGAGGCTGGTATACATACAGTCCCCACTAACTCAATACTTAAAACTTGATATGTTAGGATATTTTTATATTATTTGCCAAGGTAGAATCGGTGAGACTTCGTGATTTGAAAAGATTAAATAATTCCCAAAACCCCTAAATACCCTGTACTGTAATTCATGTGGCTTCCTTTACACTGTATAACAGATGTATTCCCATGAAAGAATATATTCCACTCATCTTATTCACTAGTGCACACAAAACAAAATTGAAAAGAACAAGGCATGATTGTAAGCAAAATATGAACCATATGAATCAGTGTGAAAATGCAAGATCAGTAAGTGCCCATGAAACTTGAATTTTGTCAAGCACCTTTGCAGTTTCAATAGCAATACTGTGGACGGTATAGCGCTTGGACGATCTACCGTACTTCCCGAGTACCCGTGTTAAAACTGTTTTTGTTAGCCATGGCTTCCAAAGATCTTCAAGAGCCTCAGTACCTCAAGGAGAATAGTACAGTAGTACTATAAATTAGTGACCAAAAAAAAGTTTTAGTCCATGGAAGGTAAGAACTATAGTGCAACTCTTCATAACAAAAAACAGGTAATTCAACTACAGTACCAGTATCTTTATATTTTGTACATTCAGCTTAATTTCAAAGTACAATAAGTGTAGACTATACTGTACAGTAGTCTCGATTTACGAGGATTTGGTTTACGCGTTTGGTCATTTATGTGGCACCTGGCCAGACCGACAATTTTTATTTACACGGGAAGCGGCGCGGGCAGGGTGCGCACAAGGTCGCCCAGTCAACAAAACATTATCGAGTTCTTCACCCGCCACCCACTACAGCCGGCCCAAGTCAGTGATAGTGAGGATATGGACTTTGAGGGGTTTGACAAAGAGGTCCTGCTAGCCTCTGTGGTGGATAGTGATACAATTGATACAAGTGATACAGGTGAGGGCCAATAATCTGCCCTCTGCCTCAGAACCAACCCCCCATCCCAGTGTGCCCAGCCATCTTTTCTATTAATGTAAGTGTTAAAAAACCTAATATTATTGATATTTCTCTTAATTATTAATTGTGTGTGCATACCATCATAAAATTAAGATGTCACTTTTACTACAGCGTACGTAATATGTCAGAAAAAGTGTTGTTTGGGGGTCGGCTCAGTCTCTATTTCAATTACAGTCAACCCTCGCTTTACGCGGTGCCACTTTACGCGTTTCCACGTTTACGTGGTATCCTGCCGAAACCGGAATGCTCACTTTCCGCGGTGTGTGTACCCTTTTACTCGGAGAGCGGCGCGAGCAGGATGCGCACAAGGTCGCCCAGTCATCAAAACATTACCGAGTTCTTCACCCGCCACCCACCACAGCCGGCCTAAGTCAGTGATAATGATAGTGAGGATATGGACTTATATGGACTTTGAGGGGTTTGACAAAGAGGCCCTGCAAGCCTCTGTGGTGGATAGTGATACAATTGATACAGGTGAGGGCCAATAATCTGCCCTCTGCTTCAGAACCAACCCCCCATCCCCGTGTGCCCAGCCATCTTTTCTATTAATGTAAGTGTTAAAAAACCTAATATTATTGATATTTCTCTTAATTATTAATTGTGTGCACATACCATCATAAAATTAAGAAGTTATTTTTACTACAACGTAGGTATTGTGTCTGAAAAAGTGGAGTTTGGGGGTCGGCCCGGTTTCTATTTCAATTAATCCCATATGTTATGTTATGTTCACTTTACGCGGGCCGCCGTGGGTTGAATTAACTGCGTAAAGCGAGGGTTCACTGTAATCCCACATGTTCTGTTATTTCATTTACGCATTTCTCGTTTTACGCGGACCTCCATGGGTTCAATTGACCGTGTAAATGCAGACTATACTGTCCATTAATCTTAAGAGAGTTAGTTTGTTATGTTAGGCTTCCCAGTATTAAACACCAAAACACAAGTCCCATAAAATCACAAATTAGGTTCCTGAAAAACAATAAGTTAAATGAATTTCCGTAGAGCAAATACAAGAACATAGAGGAAAAATAGGGTTTGGTTCCGCAATGATAAGAAAACCCCAATATTATATGCCAAAAACATGAATTCCGTTCACAAATCACAAAACCCTACTAAACTAATGATAAATAGTCAACAACACATTAATAAAACAATATCTAGATGAAAATATGCAGCTAAAACCATTAAGGATGCCAAAGGAAAGTTTAAACACAGTCTCCATTTGCATAGACGCTAGCTGTATCACGTGTGGCTGCCCTCAAACCTCGCCACAGTAACCCAGCCCATCTGGGGACGCTGCCTCTGCTGACCCTTAACAACACTCCTCCTACCATTCTCACACACAAATAAATGTTTATTCCCTTTATGTTTTTTACATTATGATCATTATTTCCATTACCTTTTTTGTACATTAGGTATGAAGGATTGCATGTAAATGAGTAAAAAGAAAAAGTGAAGTTAAATTACCTACCCAAAATTACAAGTAGAAAAATAACCATCACATAACTCCCCCAGGTGATCCTGCCAATGCTAACTGATGCACAGAAGAATGTTTATTCCCCTTGTTTCTGACTTTATGATAATTATATATATATTTTGTTTTCTGCATATTCTGAATAAAAAAATAATATATGAAAAAGGTGATGTTTATCTACCTGAAATTAGGAGTTGAAAAATATCCGTAACTCATACCCCAACCTGGGAGGGAAGAGGGCTAGTGGGGATGTAGCTACCCCAGCTGATTCCTAGGGGTACTTACTTTCAAACCCATGCAAGTTATTGACATATAAATAATATAAATTACCCAGTAGTAATAATGTACCCAATTCAATGGCAACCCAGTAACTGTCGTTGTACTATAAACCATTTTCACCAATATTTATAAGTCTCACTCAAATTGTTTGAGTCCTGTTTCAGATTTTCAATACCACTAAGACAAGGAGTTCCTGACTTATGAGTGGGATAGTTGAAATTATTGCCGAGTATGTACCCAAACTGCATTTCATTAATTTCTATCCTGTAGTTTCTACATTCTAGTCCAGTGCATCACCTTCTCCCTTTTAAGTACCGGTACAATACTTACTATCAAACTCTTCAGCTAGTCAGATAGATACAGTAAAAGTCCAAAAATCCGGACTGCTTGGGGATTGGGTCGGTCCGGATTTTCGGATTTTCCGGATTCTCAGGCAGTACTTTTAAAACTAAAATTTAAGGAGGAATAAAGAAGAGATGAACAGGTACATTTTGATAGTTTATTCATTAGCAAATATAGCATGCTTCATTTATCAAAACGAGCAGTTTTAACGAAAAAGCTGTGAATTCTAGAATTTTATTCTTGGCCTTTTTGATATCATAAATTGTAGACTTTCCAATGTTGTATTTTCCATTAGAACAGTATTGCTCACACCACGTACTAGTTTCTTAATTATTTCAAGTTTGTCACTCAATTTCAACGTGTTCTTCTTTCTCTTCACACAACGAAGTTTATCTACTTTAGGAGCCATTATTATGGGCTTGTGCAGTAATCTGTAAATGGAAAGAGTAAGACTCAAAATATTGTTCTATTCATACTGTGCTTGATATAATACATTCACGGAAATGTAATATTTTTGCTAAAATGATGTCCGTATTACAGTGGAAAGTGGGATCAAATCGTGACGAAAACAATGACTTGCGCTTTCTTTCGTTCAAAAGATGTTACCGTAATCACTTTTCGAATGGTTTAGTTAAAAAACTGTTGTATTGTATTACAATAATATCCTAATTGACTTGAATAAATATTACGATACCATATTTCTGAATATTTTCATTAAAATCCATCAAAATCATTTTCCTTGTCATCGTCTGCAGCACCAAACAGCTTCTCCCAGTCCTCTCCTTGAACAGGGCTAGAGGGTACGTGTTTTTCGAATCGTTTTCAGTTAAAAACTATTACATCACACATATATTTTACCTTAACTGCGCCTGAATGAATATATTCTCGGAAATAAATAGTAGTTTTGCTGAAACGTGATGTATTTCAATGTAAAATAGGATAAAATACATGAAGGAAACAAAAGACTTTACCTAAGCTTCCGATGTTCTTGAGATGTTACTCGTTTTTTTAATAGTTTTCGGTTAAAATTCTGTTATATTACAATGATATTCTATTCATACTGTGCTTGATATAATACATTCACGGAAATGTAATATTTTTGTTGAAATTACGTACGTATTAAAGTGGAAAGTGGGATAAAATCGTGACGAAAACAATGACTAGCTTTCTTTCGTTCAAAAGATGTTACCGTAATCACTTTTTGAATGGTTTAGTTAAAAAACTGTTGTATTACAATAATATTCCCTCATAATTGACTTGAATAAATACTTGAATGGAAATATACAATATTTTTGTTGAAACTACCCACGTTTCAGTGTAAAGTGTTGTAATAATAAATGGTAAACAACTTGCCTTGGGCACTCGTGTTTCAGTTTATAGGACGTAGAGCGTTTTTACTGAAGGTTTTGTTGTTCGCTTACCCTCAAAAACGTGGGTCGAACTATAAACGAGGAATATCATAAATTAACGATTTCTTGGTCAAAAAATCAGGGTCGACAGATAAACGAGGGGGGGTTTATAGATGAGTATATCCGGTATGTTGTCACAGTTTGATTGCTCGTTTTAAAGTGGAGACCACGTGGTCGCTTGTTGTCGCTGTGCAGCTGTGGCGCTCACGCATGCGCACATACACACAAAAGCCCGCAAAAAAAAAATAATAATAATTAGTTTTCCAAAAGTCCGGATTCTCGGGTGGTCCGGATTTTTGGACTTTTACTGTAAAACAATTCTGGGACGAGCTAATCCAGACATACTGGCAGCCTTTCCATTCTTCATTTGTATCACTTTCTTCGCCCATTCTCTTTTAAACTTTGGGATGGTCCCTGTACTGTACTGTACTGTACTGTACTGTCTATGCTGCCTCAAGGATGCCCATCCCATTCAAAATCATCATTCAGCGTATGATTACAGTACTGTATTTTCTCTAAGTTCTCACTCTCTTCAAACACTATTTCCCTTCCTATTCTGTATACCTCACCTCTAGCAGCTACACTATTCAGCTTGTCTGCAAATGTATCCTATTAATGATTCTTCAGCCTTGTAAACCTCTCTTCTGGCCCTCCACTTGACCCCCACACTCTCCCCTATCACCAACCATCTTCCAGGCATTTTACATTCTTCTTTTCTTCTTTATTACTCTGTCCACTTCATTATTCCACCATGTTACTGGAAGACTGGCTGCACTTTTTGTTCAGCCATACAACTTATCACTCACACTTGACAAAATATCCTTTAATATGGTTTATATACATGTATTAACTGTATACCTACATTGTCTAATTACATGCTGAACTGTATACATACATTGTCTATAATAATAATTACAGTACATTATTATTATAACTCGAGACACAACTCCTCACACTCGCTGGTCTTATCCACTCTTCTCCACTTGACATAAAATGCTTCCTTTGCATGTCAAGCCATCAGATTTCTACACGTTCCTCAGAACAAACAGCTTATTTCTTTCCCTGGTCCTTTTTCTTTAAGCAATGTCACACACAAGCAATCTGTACTTACTAGTAATCAAGCTTGCTGATCCCCCCTTCAAATAAGTTTCCTGTACTTAAAGGGCATCGATACTGTACCATAATTCAACTGTGTCTTGTATCTGGCAGTTTTTTTCTTTCTTTTTGAAAACAAGAGCTTCATGGCCGGAAAAAAGTTCTCCTCGAGTAATATAACTCATAAAAACACACCACTTCATGCCATGTCTCATAAATATCGAAAAATTTGATGTGGATTATTTCAGGAATCAATTACCAAGGAACAGAACAAATTTACATACTGCAGATACTGTACATAAATTCCCAAAGATTTATCTTTAAAATTCAAGAAAATACTAAAGCAGATGCCTTTCAACAGTGCCACAAATCAGCTTCACTATGTCCAATAAACCAAATTACATATTGCAAAATCATAAGTACAGTAAGTTCAATTAGGCATTAAATGGATCAAACCAGTAAATACAAAATTAATTTGAATCAAACCAAAAGGTACCGGCACCTCCCTGTAAGAAATACCAAATAACCCTGTCCAGTATAGTACAGTACTTCTTATAAAAATAAAAAATGTACCACGAATAAAGTTACTTTATCACATCACATGAGTCTTCTGCAAAGATAAATTTGAGAAACTTTTGATAGAATAGTGCTGATAAGAGAGATCCCAGATTTATCTTCTGGTTTACAATACAGTACCAATAAATGTAACACCAAAATAATTGTACTGTAATACTCTCAGTGTTATACTGTACAGTACTAAATATAACCCCAACAGTCTTAAGTGTTAAAATGCACCGCCAAGAGTCAACACCAGCAGCACTAATAGCACTTCTAATGACTCATTGAAAGCAAATGGAAAGACGATTACATGAACATAACCAGCACTCGGCTATGAAATAACGCCACCTAACAATTCCCTAGATAATATCATAACAGACAACGAAGACCAGCCATCATTACTACCCAACTCACACAGCCCACTGTAGCTGGGAGCTCCTGAATCAATAGCAGACGAGGAACTGACGGAGTAAAAAAGGGGGGAGAACTGCAGCAGGAGCCAGACAGAGAGCAAAAACTGTGTCACCGTCTCCTCTCTGCCTTAAACTCCGCTCCAGGGAAGAACTAGGGATAAGGAGAAATGTACCAAGATATTAAGATTAAACAGGGATATACAGTACACTCAGACTATTAAAGAGTACCGGTATACAGACTACATACTATACATGAATGCTCTTATTTCAGGAGTTTCATATCTTACACCAAAATAATCAGGACAACTAGCTACGGTAGTTTAAGATTATTAGCAGCTAGGGTTGAAGATCAGAATGATAATTAACTATTTTAAAATGCCTACCAGATAAACAACAGATACATGCATGAGTCAGTGAGAAGGCTAAGGAATTATGCAACACCACAGGGAATCATTATAAATTTCTTCTTCAAATGCATTGGCAGCTGGGAATATCTTTCCCAACGAGTGTTGACTGGACACATGAATTTACAGTACCCTTCCAGGTACCAACTGCCAGGTGATGTGTGAACAGTTCGTGTGATGCCAGAGCTCAACGGCTCCCTGCTTTAATTGCACCTTTTATTTCCAATCTTCCTTTCAAGGGTGATCTGTACTACAAAAATACAATATAATAATGGTTAGTCAGCCTTATTAGTCAGTCCACCCACCAATATTCAAGGTGACCCTGGATCTTTGCCTGAAGTCAGTGCAAGACATTACATGAATGAGCTAACAAAAATCAAGGTAACAACGTTAATTTAGCAATGAAATCAAATGCAGTTATTTCTTCAATCATAATCAGTGTAAATAGATTCTGGATGGGGTCTCAACAACAAAGTCAATATCACTCCTAAAGTCTACACTTAGGAGACAACCATATTTATTCAGTCAAATCATCATGAAAGTCCACATTGGGACAGCATGTACAAACACACTGCATAAAATGAAGTATACTGGTATCTTCCTGGGATTTTGATGAACAGAGTACATCGCAGAATGGTTGAGCCATTTGACACACATGTGTGGAGCCCATAAACGTTTGGCAGGCCTATTGAACCTTGGAAAGGGATCACCAGTGACAATTCTTTGAACTGTGTATCAGGGGTGGCCAAACAGCTGCTCTTTGACACTATGTGAGGCTCGCCTCCTTTTTGCGTCATAATTAATATAAAGGGTACCGGAGACGCGCATGCGTGCCATGGGTGTCAACAAAGGCTGTAAGAGACTGCTCCTTAAAGGTCGTATTTCTGACGAATTCAGCGAGTCTACTAATCCCAGTCTGTGCAGAGAACTATAGTAAGACCCAGTTATCACCACAGTGGCATCTCTTTTTTTTAACCTTTGGACTGTCATTTTTGTTTGATAAAAACATCTGATCCTACCACCCGGTCCCTCTGGTCGAAGATTTTTAAGTTTGCGTGTGAGCAATGTGAAGTGTGGCACAGCAGTGACGTTTTAACCACTCCACCTCAAACAGGCCAAACTATCTACCTGACTGCAGTGTTGCCAACGTGCCCTATGCTCACCGTTAAACGCTCCTGTTCGTTGGAGACAGGGGCAATAGGTGCCTTTCATCTTGAAGACAAGTCTAAGAAGCAGAAACCTCAGAAGTCAGGGTCTCTAGCAGGGGCTATGGCTCCCCCTCGCACCCCGTCAGGGGCTATAGAGGGTGACCTTCTGTCGTTGGGGTCCCCAAGTGAGCTTACATGTGGCTCAATGACCAACCCTCCGCCAAAGATGGACATAGGGGATTCCCTTCATCTCCCTGCCCCGTAGCGCCTTTCCTCGGGACTTGCCTCTGAGCAGACGGACGACCTGGTTCTTTCATCACTGCTCTCCACTTTGCCTCAGCCGAGGTCCTACAGCCGTAATAGTCACCACACAAATGGACGAGACGGTACACCTGCTCACTCAAGTGGGCTTTCCTGCGCCACGTATCCTGGGAGATCCCTATCGACGATCTTCGCCCTCTCCTCCCACAGCCACTCGACATGGATCGCCGCATCAACCCGGTCTCCCTACGTCCCCCCAACGAACTCATCAGCTGGTGGGTGGGACCCTTTCCCGAAGGTGAATGTAGGACCTATTCAAAACTGTCCTCTCGACCGATTTATCGGAACCCCGAAAATCTGTGGTCGTTGCCAATAGTGGAAACACCACACTTGGGAGTGCACGAGGATGGTCGCCTGCGGTTTCTGTGCAGGTCCTCACGACAGTGGAATGCAAATAGAAAATTCAGAACAAAATCACAGTTGTTCCACGATGTGTCAACTGCCCACAGCGTCCTGGCACTCACCCAGGGAAAACTTACCTTGTTCCACTGCCCTCGTCTCTGACGAAGCCCGCCAACTAAACCTCACTCCTATCCACCTCTGCCCCTTCCATCCACCAAGGATTTCCCATTGATCTCCTCTCCCCTACCATCCCCCCTATCACCCATCCTTCCCTCTCCCTACCCTTCTTAGAATAAGGTCGTTGCCGGCCCAGCCACACAGTCACCACCACCTCCTACCCACCTGGACCCCAGCTGTCTTTCACCAGCACCACCACCTCTTGCTCACCTGAACCCTCACCGTCCCTACCACCACCACATGCCCAGTCAGGCCCTCGCCAATTCATGCCACCACCTCCAGCACAGGTACACCAAGTTGGTTCTATGGAAACGATCACTCTCCAAGCAAATCAACCTTCTCTCTGCCCAACTCAACTCGTTTATGGAGACAATTGCAACATTGCAGAGGCAACAACAACTCATTCTGGACACCCTGACCCAAGAGGGGCACACTTTGCAAGCCCTGTGACCCACCTACTTCCTTCTCCCGAAATGGAGGATCCATCCCTCGCTCTCCCACTCCTCCCTCTCCATTATCCTCAACAGAATTTGATACCTCATCCCCCCAACTCTTCATCTCACACCGGAGGCAGCTCCCTCCTCTGCTTACAATGGAACATCCAGGGACTTAGACCGCACCCAGTTTGTGCTCTCCCATCAAGTTGATGTCGCTCTACTTCAGGAAGCCATCACAGACGATGTTACTCCACTCCGCCTCTTTGGCTATACTGTTTACACCCTGCCTCGGTACCGTGGGCAGGCTCGTGGCCTCCTCACCCTTGTCAGTAACACCATTCCATCTGTTCGTCTCCATTCACCTGACTCACTTGAACCCCGTCTAAATTACTTTCTGTCCCTCTTACTCTTGGTGACCAGACCCTTCGTATAGTCAATGTTCATTTCAAGAGTGATTCTCTGGCCCCCAGGTTCTTCACGACCTCCATGATGGGGTTCCCACTATTGTTCTTGGCGACTTTAATGCCTGCCATTCCACTCTTACTCCGGATCATCCCACTCCATGTACCCTTAACAGATCACATCTCTCACAGTTTCTTAATGGGGATGATGATGTTCGCTTTATTTGTCCTGACGATCCTACTCGCCTCCCCCATAGTTTCCTTGATGTTGGCTTACTACTGAACGGTCATACCTCCTTTCATCCTACAGTTTGCACCGAGTCTGCTCCTTATCGATCCCCTCGCTTTCACCTCACACAAGATGCTGTTCCTTCCTTTATCCAATACCTTTCTACCTGGGCAGATTCCTATGTTCTGACTTTGTTGATGCCGTGTATGACTGTTAATCGCGCTGCCCACCCTACACCCTCCCCGTCACCCAAGAAGTGCCACCAACTACTGGTATCGTATCCCTGCCAGGAGACATCTCCAGCAGGTAACCTGTTATCTCCACTCTGCCATATGGAGGTCTCGGTCTCCAGAGGACTGGGAAGACTTAAAAAACTTGAGCTCCTTTGCAACTCAGGAGTGTCATCAGATTCGTGAGGCAGACTGGCTATCCTTCACGGGATCTCTATCGTTCCAGTCGTCACCCTCCTATGTATGGAATTGGATTAATGCTATACGGGGTACTCGACGGAAGCCTCCTCCCCATCCTGGCCCCGCCTCCCTTGCCTGCTCTTTAATGGAGGACTGGGCACGAGCTTCCTCCCCTGAGGCACTTCCAGATCTGATGCAGGAGGCAGTGCAGGCTCGCATCGATGCATCTGAGCCTGTTGTTCGTGTTGCTCTTACCTCCCCTGCCCCCACTGATCATCCCATCACACAGTTCGAGCTTGACAGTGCTCGTCGCTCTAGAAAAGACACCTCTCCTGGGGATGATCAAATAACCTACTCCGTCCTCAACGCCTGTACTAATATTCCTAACGGCCCCTTGCTCGCTCTCTACAATATGTCTTATGAACAGGGGGTTCTCCCGTCTAACTGGAAAAATGCCACTATTATCCCCATCCCTAAGCCGGGAGATCCTGGGAAATACCGGCCCATTAGTCTTACCTCCTGTGTTTGCAAGATGATGGAGAGGATACTCCATCATCGCCTTCTTCACACCATAGGCGGCTTCCACAGCTCCCTCAATTGTTTCATACAACATCGCAGCACAGCACACTCCATTGCTTCCCTTTATTGCAATCAGACTGCCCGCGTCTCCGTCTTCCTTGATATCAAGGGAGCTTTTGATGCGGCTCAGCATGCCCTCATTTTAGCTGAACTTGCGCGGTTAAAGGGAGACTTCTTCGATGGGTCGCCTATTACCTCACTGGACGTCAGGCCCAGGTTCGCGTTGAAGGCTCTATATCTCCTGTTCAAGAAATGAACCTCGGCACCCCTCAAGGTGGATTCCCGAGTCCCACCTTGTTTAACACTCAAGCACTCCATTGCATCTCTCCCGTAGCCGACAGAAATTGTACACTCAGGATATGCCGACTATGTCTTCCTCCAAGCCCGACTACCTTGATCTGGTCTCCAGAGTGTGTGATTCACTTGGTTTCCTTCTTTCAACTGCGAAAACAAAAGCCATGTGGCACGGTCATGTTATACCCCCCCACCCCTCTTATAAGGAACGCCCTTGGACTGGGTTATCGAGACAAAATACCTGGGTAGGTATGTAACTCGCACACGGCAGATCCCTGAAGTCCACTATCTTCGAGACATGCTTTCGGCGTCTCGCTCCCCTCTCTACCATGTGCAGGGGTTCCCCTGGTGCCACCATCCCTGTACTTCGCACCATGTACAAGTCCTTTGTCAGTTCCTGTGTCGACTACTCCGCCCCTGCCCTCATCAACATTAGTAGGACTGCTGTCAACTGTCTCGAGTTATCCAGAGGAAAGCTGCTCGTATCATCCTTGGGGCTCCTCAGTGGACACGCTCTACTCCTTTATATACCAAACTTGGTCTTTCCCCCTTACAGGATCGTGTCCAGGAGTTTTACCTAAAAACTACCGTTTACATTCTACGGGATCCTCGGGGCAACTATGTCTAAGCCAACTTGACTCCTGCAGTCCGAGGCTGACCTCCATCTAGAAGACAGTGGCGAGGGTCACTCATCCGAGCCCTTCAGGAGCACGACCTCCTGCCTGATATTGTTGTCACCCTACTGTTGGTTCGTCTCCTTCTCCCTGGCTGTATTTTCAACCTGAAGTAATTGCCCTCGGTGGACTGCTCCCGAAATCCCAGGTGAACCCTGTTATTCTCTGCAAATGCCACCTATCCAGGATCGCCTACTGGTCCCCAGGTAAGGTCGTCCTCTACACTGATGGCTCTGTTGACCTCGTTACAGGTAGGGCAAGGGATGGTGTCCACAACTCCCGTCCCGATGACCCTGAGCCTATCAAACTTTCTCTTAAGAGTTTCTGACGGGGCATCCTCCACTCAGGCTGAACTGATAGCCCTCCTTGCTGCCCTTCTCGCTGAGGAAGAAGCAGATGGTTTCTGCCCCTTGCTTGTCTGCTGCAATTCCAGGTCTGCTCTCAACAGGATTGAATTTGGATCAGGGGAGAATAAGGACCTCATCCTCCGAATACGAGGGTTAACATCCACACTTCAGGATGCAGGCCATACTGTGACATTCCTATGGATACCCAGTCATGTCGGTATCTTGGGGAAAGAGGTAGCAGATGGCCTTGCCAAGACTGGCTGCAACAAAGCCACATCTGACTACGTTGTTCCTCGAACACTTTTACAGCTTAGGACCCAAATTCGCCACAAACAGAGAGAAGCTCAGGAAGCAGCTACCCTCCTGGACTCCCTGCCCACCGACCTCTCGTATGTCTATGGGAAAGAGTAGCGGAAAAGGGACGTGATTGCTGCCTGTATCATCATTGGGTATAACTTTGCTTGGGAGATGGATATCTCCACATCCCCTGAGCCTCTCTCGGTCCTTGTAATTCAGTTGCCTCTGAAGATGTCTTGAATAAAGACGAAAGCTAAGGTGCTCCGTTGTTCCCATTTTCCCGTGTAATTTTATCAAGATTTATCTTATCCAAATTTTCATTGTGGATTTACATGAAATAATATATATATATATATATATATATATATATATATATATATATATATATATATATATATATATATATATATATACAGTGACCCCTCGGTTAACGAACTCAATCCGTTCCAGAAGGTCGTTCGTTAACCGAAACCATTGTTTCAATGGGTTTTTGGGTAATTGGTTCCAGCGCACCGAAAATTTCCTAAATTCAACAAAAATGGTAGAAAAGTTCACTTACTTTGAGGTGTATTTGTAGAAGGCTCCTGGATGATGATGATGATGATGGGATTTAGAATGGGGGTGGAGGAGAAGGAAGAAGAGAAGGCATTGGGGTGGAAGAGAAGTCACCCCATGGCGCCATTTCACCCATAAAATTTTAGCTCTCTTGGTGTAATTCAAGATTATTTTCTTTAAATCAACACTGCACTGCATTATATATTGTCAATATGTAAAATATATTTCAAAATGACCAATAATTTGCTTGGAAACACAGAAAAAAAGCATTTAGTTGAAGAGAGTCTCAAGCAAGATGTTACCTCCAGTGAAAACAGAGAGACTAACGCCTGTTTGCTGTGTTAAGAGGCTGGATGCCGCGCATTAAACTAGTCACTTTACCTTCAATTATGTTCAATAATTGTTAAAATGACTAAAAAAATTTAATATTAAACTTTTAAAATTATTGAATAGTATAAACTTCTTGATATTTACTAAAATAGTAAGGAATTTAAGCCCTAGAACCGATTAATGTATTGGCGGACTGAAACTAAAGCTGGTTGCCTGGTCAGTGCAAGCGAAAACATGTTGAGGTCGGTTCGTAAGAAATTCGTTAACCGAATTTTTGTTCGTTAACCGAATTGAAGATCCTTATGGAAGGCAGTTCGTTAACCGAAATTTCGTTAACCGAGGCGTTCGTTAAACGAGGGGTCACTGTATATATATTCATATATATATATATATATATATATATATATATATATATATATATATATATATATATATATATATATAATTAACAAAGTTGGGTAATAATGATTTATATGATAATAAACAGGCACACTGATTTTTCGGTGCAACTATACTGTGTCGTCTACAAAGGTATACTTTTATCCTCTTCACCATCTTTAGTCTGACCTAACCTAACCCGAATATCTTGTAGACCTCTCACTATTGTAGCACCAAATTTTCTAAAACTTTCAGATGATGTCCTTCAAACAAAAAATCCTGGATTTACATAAGACAGTACATTATACCTCCTTATTGATATACACCAGTACTGTAAAATAATGAATTAGAATTATACAGTATAAATTTACATTTAGGAAAAAGGTTTGGAAGTTTCTGAAGCAGATGGTTAACAGCAGCAGTTGTTTGATATTAAGTTTTCCAAAGATATTCCTTAGATGATAGTAAGTAATAAAAACAATACAACTTTTTATTTTAATTATAAGCACTTTTTTAGTTTTTCTCTACCTGCAATCATAAATCACAATAAATGAGGGAAATTGCAGGGTAAAACAGCAAAAGAAAATGATCATGACACTAAAATGATGTCTCTGAGTGCTTTGTACACATAGAAATTTATTATTTACTGTAAATATTCCCCTGAAAAATCTTTCGTGTCAGTGCGCGGTGTAATCCACTCTGGTTAATTTCCGTACCACAACCGATCTGCTCAACCCAAGCGTACAATCACATCCACAAAAAATTTCAATTACACCCTGCCGCTTCAAGAAAGTCGCTTTCATTGGTACCAAATATCAAGGTAAGAACTTTAAGTATTATTTCTCTTGTTGCCACTACACAAATACAGTATCAGTAATTTTATAGTTGCAATAAATAATTTTAACAACTCGATGACATTTTTCTTTAATGGCATTTCTGGCGAAAATCACATTTATCGGGATATTTTACATTTTATTATGTGTGTTCGTACGTGGCTGTATACACCCAGAACATCCAACAATGTGGTGGGGTACACACCCAGAACATCGAACAAAGTCGCCCCCCCCCCCCCCCCCCCCCCCCCCCAGTTAGTGTAGATTCAAATGTTTTTCTGATGAATTTTGAACACTTTTTACCTTGATTTATATTGCAAGTCTCTAGATTCTGAGACGGGAGGGAGGGAGGGGGCTTATCTCAGAAACTATTGATATTACACCAAAAATGATTGTCAAATTCATTCATAACAGATTAAAAAAACAATGGAAAAACAGTTTTAAGTTCGATTTCAAACAGTGGCAGCAAGTGAAAATTTACTGAACTTTTTGTTTAAAATGAAAGGAGGGGGGTCCAAGAGGCAGAGGAAGTTAGGCATGTTTCTATGGTTGGTAGGTCAGGTTCTATTAAGTTATGTGCATTGTCATGTCAGTTTTATTCTTTTCATCCAAAGAATATCTGTGGAAAAAATTAACTTAATCAAACAACTCATTCTGGTGTCGGCCATCTGCTCCAGGATTTACCAAAGGATCAATAATAATAAAAACAAAATCACAAGTGCAAAAATTAATTTACCTTCCACTACTTTACATTCTATTGAAAATATCACAGGGTTTTGCTGCCGTAAGTGTGCACAACACCAACATGATTTTCATCCAAATATATTATCCAATTAGTACAATGACCTTTAGCAGAGCCCAGACACCAAGGGCTGGAGAGGCTGCTTTATTTACCTGTCACCTGAATTACCTCACTAGAAACTATAACTACACCAACACCCACCCAACTAGTCTATGATCATTAAATAGGATATTGCAAAGTTGGTGGACAGATAAGGCAATTTGGCTAGCTGTCTAAAAAGCTGTAAGCTACAGGCAATGATACAGTGTGGTCATTCTCAAACTGCGTATAGTTTGGCAACAATTTAAAAGCTATGAATAAAAACTACAAAAAGCCACAAGAGACCGTTATGCTTAGCCTGTCAAAGGTTTATGAGAGCTGAGAGTTATCCCTGAAGACCATCTTACGCCCAACCCCTCCCCACCATGGGAAAAAAATAGGTCTCCCTTGGTCTTTCTACGTTAGTAATTTCCCTAATTTGATATGTTGAAACGTGACACGCCACTCTCCGAAATCCTCTTGACCTGCTTTATTAGATTTAAACATCTCAACAGGGGACAGATTTTGCGTTTTCCTGAATTTCCTTTGTTTCGACAAGCCGGGCGTTCAAAGTGTTGACAAAAAACTCGCCACACCACCAGACCAAAATCACGCGCGGGCGTCTCATGTTCCTACGCTCCTTCCTGTCATTCTAACACCTTCCCGCGACTCCTCAAATGCCATTATTTCTACCCAAAGATATCCTGCAGGATACATCCAAGGATGTAAGAAACGATAAAGATATGAAGACTTACCGTGTAAATTGACGGTGCATGTGGTATTGTTGCCGCGGTCGAGCACTACCACACTCGTCGCTGGCGCCGCCATCTCGGCTACTGAGCGTGAACCGTCTGCTGCACCCTTTTCCCGCCTCTGCTTGCGATTCCATTTCAACATATAATAAATATTTGTAATTTAAGTTTGAAAAAATAACCATCCATAATTATATAATATATTGTCTAAAAATACATATATTATTTATAAACACAAAAAACTTGAACAGAAAGATGTTAATTGAATCGCCATTTTTTTTTTTAGATCTATTGCCTTGGGGACATGTGAGGACGAAAAGGGTATGATTTTAGGAAAACCCCTTTTTTTTATTCTAATCTTCCTTCATATTCAATCTAATGTGAACTTACTCCCACCCTCCCTTCCCTGTTTTCTTTTTATTTCTTTTATCCTCTTCACCAAATGATCGGCTAGTTAGCCCTCTCATTGGCCCTCACTCCTTCCTTTCTGCTAGTTGAAAAATAAAAAAAGAGGTTCAAGTGTTATTATATAGAATTTCTATGACATTTTTGCAGAAACTTGGACTCCCTTTAGATAAGAAACCGGAAAATAATGAGTCGCTATGAGCGGTCGCGGGCGCTTGTCTCCTTCACCCCCTCAGTCCACCTCGAGGTGCAGATTACGTGCTGTAGAGGCGCCGTTGCCTACCTTCTTTTTTATACGTTTACTTTTATCCTCTTCACCACTGATCGGCTCGTTAGCCGCTTGGGCGATCGGTTACGTCTCTGTTACGCACTGTTGGCAAGTACTGGGCATGCACCGGCTCCTGAATGTATCTGAACCTGCCCCAGTGTTGGTCAATTCTGGTCTTGAAAGAGCTCACACTCGGTGCCGTCACCACACTCTCTGACCCAGTTCGTGTTTCTGCAAATAGAGGTTTGTCGCCGGTAATTCTTCAGCACCCTACCTCCCAAAAAGCATGAGATAGGCCCAGGGGAAGAGACCGTAATTTGGCTACTTCACCGGTGTTTTTAAAAGAACATTTCTGAAACTAAAATCATAGTTAGAGGAGAATGTAGATGAATATATAGATGAGGAATTCTTAAAGATTAAGCCGAAGATAAAAGTGTGATGGTCTCGGGTTGATAACTTCAAAGCGCTGGAGTAAAACTTTGCGGTAGTGAAAACATTGGAAGACATTAATCAAGATGCCAGTTATGATTGCTTAACAACTGATGAAGCTATTGTACAACTCTGCAGAAGTCAATAAAGTTGGAATTCTGTTTGGCCTTGGCTATATGATAAATCTCTTGATATTTTCTCATACTGTGTTCAAGTATTGACAAAGTCCAACTCTTATTATTGCAGCTGCTGCAGTTCAAGAAGCTCTGATTTTTTTAAGCCTGTTAACAGTAATTGCATTAATTCAATTTATACCTCCACAATTGAGAATGGAATGAAAGAACTATATCCCAATGCTGCTATGACATCACTTGGTGCTGACTCTTCCAATTACCTCTTGTTCATGTGAACGTTCATTCTTTTTGAACTTTGTAAGGAACTTTGCTGCACAACGACGCGAACCAGAGTGATTGATCCGATGGGTTTGGCTAGTTAATCAGAAAGAATTTAACCAGATTTGCATACGGTGGTTGATTATGGAATCGCGGTTCACACCGTAGTATATCATCTCATATTACCGCATGTATCCTTAAAAATAAGTACACTATTACATTTTGTTAGTATATACTGGAAATTTATGTTTAATGAAAATCCCACCAATTTTTGTTCGTGTATGACGCCTCTGGAAAATACTTCTCGCAGGGGGTCTTCCAGTAGAAACTGCGGAATTAACAGCAACACTTCAAAGGACCCCTATGGACAAGACTATAACAAATAAAAGAGGGATACGACGCAGACCGCCGGCCTCCCTCCCCTGACGTGGTCATCAATAATTGTGAAGGCTGTCATATGTGCATAATTAGCTCTGGCAAACAGACTTGTTCAAGCTACATGGACTTCTTTCCCATATAAGTACATGCGTTTCTCACTGACCACGATATCCATGGCCGAGGCTCCTTTACGTATCCCATTCCTCATACAAGTCACTTGTCGACAACACAAGGTTATACGAAAAAATTCCTTATGTAATTTAAAATAAAACTGTGGATGGAAAAAATATCTGGACGGGGTAGACGATATTTTATTAGGAAACCAAAGGAGGGCCACCAGACTGGTGCCTGCACTTCGGCATCTCAGCTGCACTGAGAGATTGGAGCGCCTGAACTTGCCTAGCTTATACTACAGACGGGCAAGGGGTGACCTAGTTGAGATGTATAAGCATCTCAGGGGGCACTACTCAGTTGATTGTCCTTACTTGGAGCTGGCGGACGCTCGCCCCACAAGGGGTCACAGCTCAAGATTGAAGAAGCCGCAAGTCCAGAAAACTGTGAGGGCAAATTTTTTTGAAATGAGGGTTGTAAACTCTTGGAACAATCTACCAGAAAGTGTTGTAACGGCACCGAGTGTGAGCTCTTTCAAGGCAAGACTTGACCATCACTGGAGCGGGTTCAGGTACATTCAGGAGCCGGTGCATGCCCAGTATTTGCCAACAGTGCGTGACAGAGACGTGACCGATCGCCCGGGCGGCTAGCGAGCCGATCTTTTGGTGAAGAAGATAAATGAAAAGGAAAAGTAATCAGAGACGTGACCGATCGCCCAAGCGGCTAACAAGCCGATCAGTGGTGAAGAGGATAAAAGTAAAAAGTAAAAAGTAAAAGAGAGTTGCAGACTTCTGTCCAACAACACAAAGTTAAATAGGGCTCAGAAAAGGCGAACCTCTGCAGTTGCTAAAGAGGAGAGCAGCAGTAGCAAGATACCACGAACGGTCAGAGACCCCAAAGCAACAGAATGTTTTCTATGTTAGGAAGAAGCTTCGGGAGATGACATAAGACATGCAATGACAATGAAACTTAATAAAAGATTGAATGATCGTGCGAGGACACTTAGCGATGAAAAACGCCTTGCCAAACTAAGTGCAGGAGATGTTGTGACACAAGAACTGAAGTATCACCCTCGCTGCCTGGCAGACCTGTACAACCGAGAAAGAACACACCGAAATGCTCATGAGCAAGAAGAAGCACAAGAGCTTCATCCGAACAAGGACGCATACCCAACTGCTTTCTCTGAACAGGTCACTTACATCACTCAGATGAAAGCTTCTAGTGCAGGTACTGAACCACCCATTTTCAGACTTGCTGACCTGGTCACACTCAACAGACAGAGACTTGAGCAGCTGGGTGTTGGATCGCCCGATGTTCATGCTACTCGACTGAAGGACCAGCTGCTTTTTCACATCCCCCAGCTGCAAGCTCATCACCAAGGAAGAGATATCCTACTTAGGCTAAGATTCAACTATAACCGGGCTAACTGGGAAAACTTCAAACAAGAATTAAACAACCCGCAACCCATACAATTACACAACAGGCACACTTCTCTAATAGACCAATCACTGGACACATGGTACGAGCACGTCAGCCAGGCCATGGAACACAACATACCCAAGACCACTCACCGAACATTACCACATGACCCTCAATACTCACACCAATCAAGAATCATACAGACACAATTTAGCAACCTAATGAAACTAATCACAAAACAAGGGTGGACACCAGAACACAGACGGCTATACAACATAATACACAAACAGCTAAAAAACATTTGAAAAGAAGCATACGACTGTTAGGTTCTGAATAATAAGTTCTATATACAGGAGAGAACACAAACACCTGTATAGTTTTGTAGGTTCGGTTTACTGGATAAGAGTATGTACACAGAGGAGAGCAGCGGTCTCCCTGGCTAAGCTCCTTAATCAACTGCTATAGGCGACGTATGGCAAGTGATACATTAGCAGCTTCCATACGTCGCCAGGCACATTAATTAAGCATGTGGGATATGGTAATAACATTGCCACACGCTGCTAGCTACATAAATGGAGCACATACATAATATACATACATAATATATAATCCAGCATACATAATATACATACACCTCCCTCCCCCCTATACGCTCATAGCAAAGTCTTGAGCGGACCTTTTCTTTTGGATCCGCTCTGAGCGTCGAGGGACTTCATCACTGGGAAGGGTATGGGACTCAACACTGGTGGCGGGGCCAGCAGAAGGCATTGTTACGGGTCGGAGAAAACGGCGGTTCCTCCACCACACACGACCACTAGGTAACCGCACCTGGTAGTCCCGTGACCTGCCGAGACCCATAACTACGCCTACTTTGTCCCAACGTAGGGAGGTCGGGTCCTGAACACGGACTTGGGTGCCGACACTCAACCTGGGGAGAGAACGGGCGTGGTCATTGCAGCGGGCGACGACGTCCTGAACACGTTCGGCGGCTCGGCGATCACAATCCTCTGTCTTGGCCTGCCACTCCTTGGAGAAGGATTGAGGGTGAGCAGGGACACAAGAACGAAGGGGGCGTCCATACAAAACCTGGGCAGGGGAGCGTCCGGTGTAGTTAGGTGTGTTGCGGAGTTCAAGAAGACCCCTGTCGAAGGCCTCGCAGTCAATGTTCCCAGAAGGGGCCACCTTAAGGATGAGGTGCTTCAGGGATTTGACAGCAGCCTCAGCGTGGCCGTTGGACTGCGGGTAATGGAGCGATGACAACACATGCCGGACTCCCCATCGGTCAAGGAACACAGCAAAGTCCCGGCTTGTGAACTGAGGCCCTCCGTCGGTTCGCAGGCGTACAGGAACGCCCACGTCACGGAAGTAGTGGCGGAACTTGCTGATGGTGGCGGCAGACGTCGTGTCATTACCGCACTTGATGACAACCGGCCAACCAGAGACGGTCGACGATAACGAGGAAGGACTTTCCTGACACACAGAAAAAGTCGGCCGACACAGACTCAAAGGGGCGGGTGGGGTTGTCGTCACTCATAAAGGGTTCCTGCTGCTGGCTGGGTTGTAATACTTGGCAGGGCTCACACGCACGGACAACATTGGAGATGTCGGAGTTGATGCCGGGCCAGAACACAGTCTGTCGTGCACGTCGTTTGGTGGCCTCAGCTCCACGGTGACTGTCGTGAAGGCGGGCCAAGGCGTGGGGACGTGATGCAGCAGGGACAACTACACGTGCTCCGTACAGAACAAGGTCTCCGTCGCAGTAGAGTTCATCGCGGAGTTTCCAATATGGGAGCAGGGTGTTGTGAAGATCGTAGCGGTTGCTAGGAAATCCATTCCTCACACACTCGACGAGTCGGACATAGGAAGGGTCATCTCGGGCCGCTGTTCGAAGGTCCTCCATTGCCTTGTCGTCATCTGGTGACAGGTCCGAACGAAGGGATTGGACGGCATGGAGAGTGACCACAGTCCTGACGGAAAGAGCGAGGTCGGCGTCGAGTACATGGTCTTCTGGAGTAGGGCGGCTGACAGGAGAGCGGGATAAGGCATCAGGGATGCAGAGCTCCTTACCAGCACGCCACACTGCAGTGAAGATGTACGCCGAGAGCTTCTCTTTCAGACGCTGGAGGCGAGGGTTCTCAACGGCGTCTAGCGTGTAGTGGTTGAGGATCGGGACAAGCGGGCGATGGTCGGTCACTAGGTGAAAGTATTGCAGGCCTATGAGGTAAAACCTGCACTTGGACATCGCCCAAACCACAGCCAACAGCTCCAACTCAATAGTGGCGTAGCGCGTCTCAGTGTCAGAGAGGAAACGCGAGCCACACTGGACGAGCCGGAACTGCCCTCCACCATGATCCTGCAGTAGGGCGTATCCCACGCCATACAAGCGTGAGGCATCTGTCTGCAGAACTGTCGGCAAGGCTGGGTCAAACGTGGCGAGGACAGGTGGACGAGACAGGGCCTGTTTCACTTGCTGGAAGGCCTTGTCGTGGTCGGGGGTCCACAGGAATGTCCTCTTGGGGCTCATCAGGGGGCGAAGTGGTTGAGCAGCTGCGGAGATGTCCGACGAAAACTCTGCTAACTGGTTGACGAGACCGATGAAGGACCTCAAGTCGGTCAGGTTAGCAGGGGTGGGAAAATCCGTAATGGCGCGGACCTTTTCCGGGTCAGCTGCGATACCATTCCCTGAGAGGGTGTACCCACAAAAGTCAACTGAAGAGCTGGCCAGAACAAACTTGTCGGCATTTAGGGTAATGCCGTGCTTCCGGCACCTGTTGAGTACCTCGTAGATACGGCAGAGGTGATCCATATAATCCTCGTCGTACACGAGTATGTCGTCGACCACTTTCACGCAGTTTGCCAGACCTTGTAGAGCCATATCACCTCGAAGACAGAAAGCGTCTCCTGTAGCGGCGAATCCCATGGGGCCACGGCAATAACTGTAACGTCCATGCGGGGTGATGAAAGTTGTGAGTGGTCGGTCTTCTTCGGCAAGCTCTATCTGCCAGTATCCACACAGGGCGTCCATCGTCGTGAAGAAGCGCGCCTTCGGGTTCACACTGCGTATAGCTGCAAAGGGCGTGGGAGAAGGGTGCGCAGGACGAGACACCTGGTTGTTGAGCTTGGAAAGGTCGGTGGTGATCCGAACACCACCTTTAGGTTTTGCGACGACAACCATCGGGTGACACCATGGAGACGGGTCATCGCCGGTTGGTACAATAATTTCTTGGGCGACCATGGAGTCCAGCTCGTTTTTGACCGCCTCGCGGAAGGCCAGGGGAACCAGTCGAGGGGTGTAAATAGCGAATGGCTTCGCGTCGTCCCTCAGGTGGATCCTCATGGGGGCGCCTGCCATCTTCTTGAGAGGCTTGGATTCCAGAGCGGACTTGGTCACCAGAACGTCGCTGAATTCCTTCAGGAAGTACTTCCGAGCATCCGAAGGAGAGGTGTCACTGGCAAGAGGCAGGGGTAGGGCGGCAGCAGGGTCGTTGCTGCTCCCTTTTTGCACCCTGTTGGCGTGTTTTACCTCAAGAATAGGTTTGGGGAAGTCCTGGGAGATGATGGCCAACTCCTGACAATGTCTGTAGGACAGCAAAGGAGTCTGGACACCGTTATGCACATCAATCCAGGCTTGACACGACCTGTTGCCAAAGGTGACTTGTGCTTGGAGTGAACCCAGGGCCGGGGTCATCTGTGAACCATCTGCCATAAAGCGGAGATCCTTGGGGGGCGGTCCTAGATCACTTGGAGAGAGTCCCAAGCATTGCAAATGCTGGGGACCGATGACTGTAGCATCAGCGCCGGTGTCGGGCAACATCTGAAGACGGGATGAAGCACTGCGGTAGGTCACAATGACACTGATGTACTGGGGGACTTTGGTCCTGGGACGCTGGGGGGAGCACACATTCCTAATGTGGCTCGAGCGTTGTCAAGAGTCGTCGTACCTCTGATTGGAAGACTGTGGGCGGCCCTCTCTGGTGGAAGGGGGCTGAAGCTTCCGCCGACGCGGTCCCTTGGGTTTGTTGGAAGGGCAACACTTGTCATAGTGGCCCAGACGCCCACACACATTGCACTGGACGCGTTTGGCTGGGCACCGTACTGTGAGTGACCAGTGGCCCTTACGGTCACAACTGTTGCAGGTAGACTGAGCAGCTGGACACACCTGTGTTCCGTGCTGCTTACCACAGTTGTTGCAAAATAAACCGGGCGTGGACGTGGTGGGCGAAGGCGTAGGAACAGACTTCTTGTCCTTCTTGTACCGGGACACAGCGCGTACAGCTGTAGGGGGAGCACGGATGGCAGAGGTGGCACACCTTGCAGCCTCATAGGAGCGACATATCGTCGACACATCCTTAAGAGAAGAGGAAGAGTCGAGGGAGGTGAGGCGTTGGACAAGTTCCTCGTCCTTAACACCCATCAGGATCACCTGCCTCAACTGGGTCTCCTCGCACTGCTGGTGGTGGCCTGGACATATATTTACCTCTTCCGAGGCTCTCTTAAGACGTACGTAAAAGGCGTCAAAAGACTCACCCTCCAACTGTCTGCAGCTAAACAATTCCCTCCTGCGCAGAGCTTCATTCTGCTGTCCTTTGATGTGCCGTTGTAGAACGTCCAGTACCTCCTCTACAGACAGCGAAGAGGTTGGGGGTACCTGCAACGTATGTTCCAAGACACGCTGAATTTCCAAGGACAGGCACATACGCAGCTGGATGAGTTGTTTAGGCTGTGACAAACTCTGGAGATCCACCATTGCGGAATAATCAGTCCACCGTCGCCGCCATTCACGAAAAGTCTGGAAATTCACATCAGGCTTCAAGATGGGCGGTGTTTGAGCTGCTGCTTTAGGTGGGGCTGGGGGGTGTGAAGGAAGCATGGATGAGGTATCTGAACCAGTCAGTACCGAGGCAGTGTTAGAGCCAGGGGCTTGGTTAACAGTGAGGCGAGATATCAAGGCTTCAAACCGTTCACTGTCTTCCAATCTCCGTTGGTTGTCTCGTTCTGCCTCTGCTTGCCTTCTGTGCTCATCCGCCAAACGTCTGTGGGCTTCATCCTCGCGTTTCTCATCTCTCATAAACTTCAGTAAAGCAATTATCTCTGGAGACAACGCTGAATATTGAGGTGAGGGACTGCGCGATGTGGGGGCTGGAGCGTCGTGGCCGGCCTGGTCATCCATCTCTGCGGGGCTATCACCCGCCTGACTCATCCAGACGCTGGGTCCACGGCTACGTAAGGCGTGAGACATAACTACTTCATCTGTGTACTATGTCTTAAATCAGTGTTGACCGGTCAGCCCGTCGTATCAACAAGATTTCAGACAAAAAAATTAATTAAATACACAGATAAGTAGATTATATATATAAAATATATATAAGGAAGCCGCGCGGTCAGCGAGTGTTAGTACATGTATGTGTGTGAGTGTGTGTCCCGGGCGGGCAAAGCGTCTCGCCCCAGCTGTGAGGGGGGGTGGAGGCGGCGCTGTGAGGGGGTGGAGGGAGAGGCGCGGCGACTCCCAGTCAGTCCAGTTACCCTCAGAACGCGGTCAGAGACGGGTGCACTGAACTCTACTCCTTACAAATGCCCAGAACGTGCCGTATACCTTGGGAGTCCTTTAGAACAAGGTCACACATGAATGGCACGAACACACAATGCACTAAACACTTCACAGAAAATCACTGACACTGCTCAAAGTTGCTAAATTCTTCGAGGAGAGGTGACGCGCGGGAGTTGACCCAAGCGAGAGCCGGCTTTCCACAAACTTTGCACTATCACTTGTAATTATCCAGTAAGACTACGCACTGCGCCATGTTAGGTTCTGAATAATAAGTTCTATATACAGGAGAGAACACAAACACCGGTATAGTTTTGTAGGTTCGGTTTACTGGATAAGAGTATGTACACAGAGGAGAGCAGCGGTCTCCCTGGCTAAGCTCCTTAATCAACTGCTATAGGCGACGTATGGCAAGTGATACATTAGCAGCTTCCATACGTCGCCAGGCACATTAATTAAGCATGTGGGATATGGTAATAACATTGCCACACGCTGCTAGCTACATAAATGGAGCACATACATAATATACATACATAATATATAATCCAGCATACATAATATACATACAACGACAGGAACTGGCAAAAGCTGATTTCAGAAACGGAAGGAAACTACCATAAACTGAACCAGTTCTAGCAGGAAATAAAGCACTTAATGGGAACCTCCAGCAACGAGAATAACTATATACCTGTAGTAAACAGTGACCATGTCAAATTAACAGATCCAACCGAGCAAGAACCGGAATTTAGATCTTTCTGGAGTAAGATCTTTCAAATAACCAACGAAGAAAACTTAAAATTCTGCACGATCACAGAGAGGGAAGTATCCAACCATATGTCGCAAATAACCCACATCCGGCCCCACGATCGACCTGAATACACTGGATTTCCCGTTCTTGCCTCGCAAGCGAGATGTCACGGGTTCGATTCCCGGGCCGGTGGAAGTTGTTTGGACTTACTTCCTTGCCCCCATTAGTCCCTGTTCACCTAGCAGTAAAGTAGGTACCCGGTGTAAATCGAAAATTGCGAATTCGTATTCAGGGAAAGTTGTTGGAGCTTCCAATAACTTCATGACATAAAACCACTGACTCTTCAGGCTTCTACGCCCTTGACTCTTCAGGCTTCTACGCCCTTAACTCGTGAGACATAAAGGCAAGCATGAACTTAGCATGCTTCCCTGTTGGGCGCTGTAAACGCTTCTGCGCTTCACCTTACACAAGGATGTAGGGGGGTGCCCAATAAAAAAGAAAAAAAAAAAAAAAAAAAAAAATTACACTGGATGACATGTCCCCACAAACCAAACCAATCACAGTGGACGAAATAGGAAGAACTATCAACAGTTTTAAGAACAAGGCTCCTGGAGTCAGTAAAATAAATAAACTCATTTTACAGCAATTACCAAACAACATGGTGTTTCTACTAAGAAATATATTCAATGCATCCATAACTTCAGGCCACTACCCAAAAAAATTTAAGACAGCAATTATCAGACTGATACCAAAACCAGGAAAAGCCCCCACAGCAGTAGAAAACTACAGACCAATCTCTCTATTAGAAAGTCCGGGAAAATTTTTTGAAAAATAATTAACCACCGATTAAGAACACACCTGGAACTAGAATACAAATACAACCCTAGACACCACGGATTTAGGAAACATAGAGGAACAAACACAGCCATAGCCCTTATATACGAAAGTATAGCAAACGCAATGCATAATAAAGAACAGTGCAACATAGTATTAAGAGATGTGGCAAAAGCGTTCGATAAGGTCTGGCACTTAGGACTTAAATATAAAATAACCAATCAAGAACTACCTAACAACTTCAACTCTCTTCTTTGTAATTTCTTAGACAATAGAGAAGCACACATTATAATAGGCAATCACAAAGGCCCAAGCTTCAGACTTTATAGTGGAGTACTTCAAGGAAATAACTTATCCCCAACTCTTTACACAATCTACACTTCAGACATGCCGCCACCAATTCACGGTAAATACATTGCATATGCTGATGATGTCACCCAGATCATCCGCCATCCAGGCAAGGCCAAACAGATGATGTCATTAAAAACAGCTCGCGCCATAATACAAATCAATAATTACAAGAAATGGAAAATAAAAACTAATACACAGAAACTGAAAATCATACACATTTCAAGGATAAACCCAGCACCAATCACAATAAACAACGAAGAAATACAATACTCAAACGAAGGAAAAATACTGGGGCTAACAATAACAAGAACAGGAATAAATAAACACATAACAGAACATAATAGACTAGCCCATATACGTACAGCATACAAAACTAAGAAGATTCGGTAAAATGGAAGAGAAAATACAACTACTGTACTAGTCCGCCCCCATCTTGAATACCCGCCAATACCATTAAACACGATCAGCCTTACCAACCAATTAAAACTCCAGGCAACATAAAACAAAGCCATCCGCAGAGCCTCCAAACAACGTCCCTCATACACAACCAAAATAAAAGAGCCTCACGAAAAATACAACATTTTGCCATTAAACATAAGTACATACAGACAAGCACAAGGAGTATGGTACAAACTAGAAGTCATGGAAGACGAGATATATACTCAACTAAAGACAGAGGACACCACAAGATCACACAACTGGTGGCCTAAAAGCCTTCTCTATATCCCTCAAGAGCCAGAACTACTGTACACTAAACAGTAGACAAATAACACATCCTTCTCTACACCTCCTTTTGACTAACACTAACAAGCACCCTAGAGCCAGACCCATTATACACCACCAGGATAAATAACTTCTTGACGCCAGTCACACCTTATTTTCGACCATAATATTAAAAATAAAAGATGAGTGTGTTCTACTAGTTACACAAGGACCTAGTAGACCTCTCCAACTAACACAATAACAAACATCTCCTTGCAAGCTAGTTAGCGCCCCCCCCCCCCCCCCCCTCCCGTCCCCTTTGAGCTCGGGCGACCTCTTGGTGCGGCCTTCACCACAGGTAATCGAATCATCTCTGCTAGGGGGATAGCCCACCTGCTCTTATTTTCTACTACTTTCCTTCTATCTTTCCTGTTCTCTCCCTTCCCATGACAAACCATTGCCATTTTATCTCCATTATCATCATCGTAAAGGTCATTCTACTCAACGCTCTCAAACAAACAAGATCTCCTCTCAACAAGTTCCTCACCACACAGCAACTCCCCAGCACTGCATTGTACATACAATATATATATATATATATATATATATATATATATATATATATATATATATATATATATATATATATATATATATTATGAAAATCCACAATGAAAACGTGGATAAGATAAATCTTGATAAAATCACACGGGAAAATGGAAACAACGGAGTACCTTAGCTTTCGTCTTTATTCAAGACATCTTCAGAGGCAACTGGATTACATGGACAGAGAGAGGCTTAAATATACAGGGTGACCTAAAAACATGAGGTCAGGTCAAAATGATGACATCCACTAATCCCCACACCAACACACACTAATACGCTACAGTAGCTATTATTTCGTTTTCAACATCTGCAAGCTTTGAAGGGTTGTCTTTTCTTCTTAATATTTGTTTTGGATATTCAGCGATTTCCTTTTATCAGTTTCTAGAATTTTGTAAGAAATTGAGAGAATTTTCGTGCCCCCCCCGTCTTCATAATTTTACCGAACTGATAACTCGCCCGAACAAAATGGTACTTAAACTTTCAATACATCATTGCAAATAACATTTATTAGGTATACAAAATCTTTATTATATGGAAATTCGAACTTAAGCAAAATTGTACTTTAAAATAACGTAAATTCGTCTATAGTCCGAATAATTTATATGTTAAGTTTAACATGTAAATTATTAAGGTTATACGACACATTAAGCAAGTACTGTACAGTACAGTAATTATGTTATTGTGGTTAGTAAAGGCTCTTGGAACACGCACAGCTGCTACGGGGGATAGTAGCTGTGCCAGTCAACAGTTGTACTGAGACGCATTATTATGCTAATGTATAAAACAGTATTATTTATATATTTATACTGGATAGCTTTATCAATTATGGGTTTCCCTAGATGTCCAGTAACGACCATCCCCCACGGACCCAGTGTTTGTACAGAAGGGAACCCCGAGTACCCGGGAACCCTACCACATTTGGTGGGGTCACACGACTCCCTGAACTTCTTTCTCACATCCAACATTGGTTCGTACCCGGAACGCTATAGTAAGAGGCAAGGGCGATACCGCTGTAACACAGTATAAATGTAATATGTAAACTAACCTAACATGATTACACAAAATTAGAAAAGCTACCTTTCAACTTCAGAGGATAATACATAAACAGTACTGAACCATACAACTGTAGAAGAACACTCCAATAGTAACTGCTATTATTGTTATAGTCCCACGGCTAATACTTATTTACCGTATTTTACCTTATGACCACCCACTAGAGGTGACCAGGCCGAGGGAAGGTCAGTGGCCTGTGTAGGTTTCCCTCCATTGTTGTTGATAATCTTGTCAAGGGCTATTTCGAAGCCTCGTATTGGTCTTGACTCCACAGCTTGGGCTGGTAGACCGTTCCATAAATCTACCACCTTCTGCGTGAAAAAATTATTTCCTTATACTGTGTTTGTTCTGCATGATAACTTGGTGAGCTTGTAGCTATGTCCTCGTGTAGGTGGTGCATGACATCACTATGGCCCCGTCTGTCCCGCCATCACACTCCCGCTGCCAGGGCCAGCTCATATCGGAGAAATTTGTTGTACCTTGAACTTAGGGTACGATACCACACTTAGGTGAACGCTAAACGAGTCCTGTGGTTCCCTTAAGCTTAAGCTGTACTAGACAGTGTCTTCAAAGTTTGTTGCCCTCTGGGCGTAAGTAATTAAAAGTCTAGTAGCAACAAATGACAAAGTGAATATAATTAAAGTAGGGTATAATACATCTACAGTACTGCGGAATGGTATGGCAACAATACTAGATAAAAAGCCAATAGCATATAATACACCAAGAGAAGTCGAGGGCAGGACCGACCTTGCAGACGAGCAACAGCAGGACGCCAGCGGCTGCAACCAACCATGCGAATCGCCACAAAGTCGTGCGTGACGCCATGTTGGGCACTACGTTCACATCCTCCCGTCTTTTTACTTGTCTCCACTGGTTAATTTCTACCTTAGACCAATAATTACATGTATTATTTTGGAAACTTTTTTTAATCTTTTTAGGGCAGACTTGTCCTTGATATTTACTATGAGAGGAATATAAGAAAATAGAATTGAATCTTGAATGTAGTATTATTATACAATATTATCTTCCGTTGTGATGAGAAGCTGATAGGCTATCTTATTGTGTTCATCTGTGGTTCTTATCTTTACCTCTCGCTTTCGTTCATTATATATATATATATATATATATATATATATATATATATATATATATATATATGCAAGTAAATCACTGTAGGTGCGCGTGATCTAGGTATATGCTGATAACCACCAGGAAAGAAGAAAACACGAAGTTCCCAAGCGCTTTCGTGTAATTCACATCTTCAGGGGTGAGTACAGACTAGTCTGTACTCACCCCTGAAGATGTGAATTACACGAAAGCGCTTGGGAACTTCGTGTTTTCTTCTTTCCTGGTGGTTATCAGCATATATATATATATATATATATATATATATATATATATATATATATATATATATATATATATATATATATATATATATATATATATATATATATATCATTCACACTCAGCTTCTATCTTGTTACCAGATTCATTCATTTATTCACCATATTTTATAGTTAATTAATTACGTCCATACTTTTCTTTCGTTTTCGTTTATCCATGCAACTACATTGCTCAAACAACAAATCAATATTAAATAAAATTCAATCAATGTATAGTTGATACTCGGGGGAGTAGTATGTTGGGGGCATAGGTGTTTGTCCTTCCTATAGTTTTCGGTAACAGTGCAGCAGTGACTGTAAAATTCAATCAGTAAAATTACCGTCCTCATATCTGAGGATTGGCAACCACTATCCTCCACTCGACGTTTGCGGGCTGTTTTTACCAATCCTCCATGATTTTCGATAACTTTCCCCACTAATGTATGCTATACTATTATCCTTGTCCACCACTTAATTAGAGATACCACTCCACTCCTTAAAAAACGGAATGGTATATACTCATAAAGACCTTAGTTGTTGAAGCACATGAATATACAAAGACAGCGATATTGTTAATATAAATTACCCTAAAAAAGAATCCAGTGAAAAATACATATTCTCTGTTACAATGATCCTGAAATTGTACTAAGCATCTTGAGAAGGTTCAGCCTAATACAGTGTAGGTTAATGTATTATTATTTTTTTTAAGTTGTCTTCGGCAAGAAGGGCGCTAACTTCAGTCAGGGATGCAAATTAAAAACAAATAAATATAGCGACGATAAAACAGGTAGCTGGCTTAAATAGAGGGGTTAGTAGGAGGAACCTTAACGAAATAAGAGGCCTCAGACGATCCTTGATAGAACAGGGGCCGTCTAAAAAATCTGGCCAAAACCCACTTTCCAGAATGGCACACAGGCCACCCATTAGCAGACACAATGGCTGACTTATAGGAAGTAAACCCACCTGAGAGATGATAGTGGAGTGGTTTTTTTCTAAGAGTCTAAATCTGTGATATTGTAACTTTCGTAAAGGTTGCAAATCTAGAGGTATGTGCAACGCCAGGGTCTTCAGAAAGTGCAACTACCTAATTGGTTTCCATAAATAAGTAACAAGACAATATCTAAAAAATAAGAAAAGTTAGAAATCGATAATTTAACGGTGGGGTGTTGGAAGCAACATCCTATACTGCTGTACAGTATACTGTACAGCTGTTTACCAGGTTATGCAAATATGAGTACATATGTCTCAGCCCTTAATGAAGTAGATGAAGTCTTGAGAAACACTCAGAATCTAATTCAAAACAGATGCATAGACAGTACAAAGGAAAAAAACACGGAGTGTTCCCCACTAACAAAAGTTCGTAACATTATCAGTTGTGGGTTTCCTCTGTTCAGGCCTAATTTGGGGATCCTGATTCATTGATATGCGGTTATTTTGCCAATGTAGTGAATAAAAATGGCTTAAGAGTTATGTATTTTTTTCATCATTTCACAGATGTAAAAGGTTACTAAAAAAATTCTAACCCAAGACTCTACTGTACTGTACTTCAATCATTTTACCTATGGCTCAGTACAAAGGTGCAAACTCCCATGCTGTAGTACAAATTGATTTGGACCTACTGTAATATCACCAAAATCACAGATGAAACGGGTTCTTTGTAGTATGTATATCAAAAACATTGCTCTAAAATCACCGCTTCGGCCAGTCATTCAGGCAAAATTCCCAGGATTTATAATGTTAAAATAAAAACAAAACAAAATTAAATACTGAAGGACAGGAAGACCCAACAATGTTTTACGATTAGTTTATATTGTTAATGATGTTTTACTGATTGTATCTAGTATTTGTGAAAGGTGTTATATTCTTGTTCCGATTTTAATTGTTCCAAAGTACAAAAAAAAAAAAAAAAAAAGGATTTGATTATACGACTACCAACGATGTCTTACATTTCGCTGGTTCCCACCAGGTGCGTGTGAGCAGCAGGGAGAATGTCTGTTCTCGCTGGTGGGCAGTCAGCCGTGGCACCACCTTAAAACATTAAACTGGTCTGTAGCCCCTAAAGCAATATTTTTTTTTTCTTCGTTGCTCATTTAATACTGATTATTCTTTTACGCACTTAGAAATAAATAATAAGTATACTTAGAGTATTGTATAACGCATATACTGTATTCTACTATTTACAAAATAATCGTAATTCTATCATGTATAATTATCGAGATAAAAAAAACCAATGTGTTACAATGATAAGGATGAAGTAGAAATATTCTGAAAATTCCTTCATGGCTAAAAGGATATCAAAAACACGCCACGTGCTTAGGCAACGTACCTTTACTCTGTCTTGCATTTACACCTGTGGTGGTATCAGGCAACCAATTGTTTATCATAATTACACATATAAGGTTGTGAGAGAAATTAATGAGTAAGAAATATATTGTTCTATTTCAGGAAAGCCTTTGAGCGAAAAACACTAACGTTTGAACATTTACGAGTGGCCAAATCCCAGGCCCCACAAAAAGTCTCGCAATCCGGCTTACCCCAAGGTCAATTCCCAGAGTTTAAAAATCCAATTTTTATCAAACTTTGAAATATTATTGCATAAGAACGTCCCGTCACGTTTTTTGTTGCCTAAACGGGACAACTTTTTGTTCATGTTACGTGCATTTTAACAACCTTACATTAGCCATATTAATTAGCTTTCAGAACCTGCACGTTTACGGAATCCTTAAAAAATATGATTAATAGAACAGTTCAATGATATGGGTATAAAAATGGTTAGGGTAGGGTTAGGTTAAGTGACAAGTAAAAGTGCAGCACTTCTGAAGTCGTGCAGCCACACGTACAAGTATATGCCCAAATCCGAAATTCTCAAGTTGCGGTTCTCAATCAAATAGGATCTCGAAAACGAGCAGTGGGTACCCTTAAATGGGGGGGGGGGGGGGGGATTTAACAGCAGGTTGCCTACTGTCGCATTTGTGGACAGTTGAACAAGAGAATGGATGCAGGGCACACCACCCGGAATGCCTCTTTGTGAGTTGCAGGTTTAGCGGGCATTGTATTGTTTCTGTAGTGCCCCCAGTTGACCGTCATGCCAATGGAATCCACTGTCACAGGAGAATTTAAGTACTTTGTTCATAGTTTTGACCTTTGATTAATTAATCGTCCATAGGCTACAAACGGTCGCTTCCTTGATATTTCGAAACGAGGCGTATTCTAAGGAACAAGTGACATTAAGTGCTTTGTAATATAAGGGAAACACAATAGCAACTACACTTTTTCTTTCGCGCACCTAAGCTTGTAATGAAGCATGAGTTATCTTGTTGTTTCATAAAAACTTGACTGACAATAATCATTCTATAATCACTGCTAAATACATATAGTATGTAAATATTGTAGATACTTACGGAAACTTGAAACCATTCAGTCAAGTAAACGAGTTTATGTATCATTAAAAGATTGATGAATGTCAAGTTTAACTGTATGTCAATAAATCAAAAGACCATTGCAAGTACAGGAAATAATCAGAAGAGATAGACACAAAAAACTCTTGAGCCCGCAATATATAATGAATTTGTGCGTAAACGTGACAAAATTCACCAATATAACCTCCAAGAGAAGGTCACATTTGAGGTGACATTTTATAATTACCTTCAAACTTTTCACAATCAGCGCGCTTCGTTCGCTTTGACGAGTCTTACTTTGCGATCTTTCATACACAAATTACTTAACTATCTTCCAGTAATTTTTTTAGAAAATTACTAAAAATAATGGAAAATTATATGAAATTTTCATATTTATTCTTATTTTTGTAATTTAATTACAAATAAATGTGCAATTTCCATTATTTTTTGTAAACAATGTTGGGACGCATCTGACAGCACACTCCAGTCACAAAATAACTGGAGCGTGACCACACAAAGTTATGTTTTATGTCTGATAGTGGTTCCTATATAATTAAAATTTCAAATTTAATATATTTATAAAAAACACATGATATAAACTTTGTAATTAAACATTAACATCTCATCGGCATGATAGAGTTTGTGCTTATATTTCAAAGAAAATTATTACTGTTTATGTTTTGAAGGGTATCTATAGAAAATTGTCAATCTTCTTTGCTAATCGTAATGTTTAAATTTTCAAGACAAAAATTAATTACACTAGTAAATAAAAGAATAAAGGAACATTAAATGTCAAGAATAATATTTATGAAACATTTTATGTAGCATCACAAATACTGTTATAGCCAGTGCCGGATTAACCAAGAGGCACTGGCCTTGTAGTGGATTCCTCCCCTCAGGCCTCCCCGACTCTAAGGGGCTCCCAAATCCAAACATTCTCTTATGAATATTGAATGTGTTATTTTGCAGAAGCTTAATATTGATGAAATCATTGATAAATTTTAGTATATTTTGTTCTTGCTATATACATATTGTGGGGATGAGATGTTTGGTGTTCACTCAGGATGGGTTGGAGACAGGAAACTCACAATGTGCTCTCATGTATACATGTTGTATTGGATGTACAATGCAGCTTGGTGCTGAGGCAGCATGGTTACAAGCGTGATGTAGAGAGAGCTGGTTGGTGAGGGTGCTCAGAGGAGGACCAGCTTGTGGGTCGCCATGCCCGCCGGCGGGAGCGAGGACCACCAGGCAGGCGGAGGAGGAGGTGGTGTTGCTGGCTGGTTGGTGGAGGTAGAAAGAGACAGGTCACCACGAGGTCAGGTCTTAAATAGCGGGGGGTAGGCGTGGCTTAGTAGTTGACCCCCGCTCCGTGATGTAAGGCGGCGCTGGTTGACCTAGAACACGAGGCACACACTGTGGAATTCGTGGGGTCGGCTACGCAGCGACAACAGCGTTTGTAGGGGAGAAATCCACTACAATATACCTTGAAGGTAAGGGGCCCCAAGTTGATATGTGCCTCAGGCCCCTATTAAGCTTAATCCGGCCCTGTTTATAGCTTTGCCGAATTACTGGCATATAAGAATACGGTGAATACCGTAATTTGTGCAATTATCAACAAAGAATCACCATCAAAAACTCACCAAAATGCATTTCCCGGTACAAGTTAAAATATAAATTTAACATGTAACACTTTACCTACAGACCTACACAAAGAAACTCCCCCCCCCCCCCCTCCCCTGTCTGTTTGGTGTCGCCACATGGGCCAGGTTTTTCGACCCCAACATTAGACAAGAACTCTTGTGGGAACCTAGCTGCTTGGTTAACCCTGGAATTGAGCGTGGTTTGTGAAAAGCACAGATGCAGTTTAGCGTATTGTAGGCTGAGTAGCTTTGATGAGTGTCCCTTCCCATAGGCGGTAGAACTGGGGCTTCAATTCTGCGCAGACTTTGCAAGAGGCACATGTTTCTTTTAAATCTTCTGTTGGGTATGGGAGGTTTTTCTTATCTCACAAAGTGTAAGAGCCGAGTCACTCCAGGATGGCAGAGTCCATTGTGGATTTCAGTGAGAGTAGATGCAGGAAATGTTGAACAGCAAAATACTCTGGTCAGTGTATCAGGAGGCACATTTTCCTTTCCAGGGCGATACCGTATGGTGCAGCTGAAGGATGCTAGCTTCAACCTCCATTTTTGTATTTTATTACTCTTTAATTTAATTCGCCTTCTGCTGTCCAGCATAAATGCTACAGAGCGTTGGTCAGTGATCAGCACAAAATGACGCCTGGTTAGGAAAAGGCTCCAGGTACGCACTGCCTCTATAATGGCAGTAGCTTCTTTCTCTACAGCTGGGTAATGTACAGTAGCTCACTACCCTGAAAAGTCCTGGACATGAATGCAACAGGACAGCCACCTTGGCTCAAAACTGCTGAAATAGCTACTTCTGAGGCATCGCACTCCACTACAAATGGCAGGTCCTCATCGACTGATCATAGAGTTGCATCCACAAGTCGCTTTTTTAGGAGTTCAAATGCTGTCAAGGCTACTTCGCCCAGTAGGAACGTCTTATTTCTTACCAAAGGTTGAATCATGTCTGAAAAATTGGGGATCCGTTTGGCATAATAGACAAACATTCCCAGTGCCCTCCGCAGAGATCCTACGTTTGTGGGTGGCAGAAATTCTTGGAGCGGACGCATCCTCTTAGGGTCTGGCATTATGGTACCACTCCCTACACAATAGCCAAGAACATTGATGGAGGATACCGATTTTATGGATTTAGATTCATTGAGTGTCAAGTTTCTGCACGCAGCGACTTCGAGAATTTCCGAAGACGTTCGTCGTGTTCAGCCTGGGTATGTCCGGCAATTGTAATATTGTCCAAGCATGGGAAAGTATTCTTGAGATTTTCTTCTTCCACAAGCTTGTCCATCAAACGTTGAAAAACAGCAACTCCATTTGTGACACCAAATGGTATTCTACAGAACTGATACAATCTCCCATCAGCATCATAAGATAAGCATTTTTCAAGTCGAATGTAGAAAACACTCTGTTATTGGCAAGATTATTGACCATGTCGTCTATCCAAGGCAGTGGATAAGCATCTAGTTCCGTATATTGATTAATGGTCTGAAAGTAGTCAATGCAGGGTCTCTTCGTGTGTCTGTTAAGAGGATCTTTCACCACAACAACCTGGGTGTGCCATGGAGATGAGCTTGCTTCTGTGATACCTTCTGACCGTAAGTGAGATGTTTGTTGCTTAATGAACAAGCGGTTGAAGCATAGTTTATGTGGGAGATCTCGCACTGAGGATGGGCGTGAGAAGGGAAACTCACAATTGCGTTATATATATATATATATATATATATATATATATATATATATATATATATATATATATATATATATATATATATATATATATATATATATATATTGCAGTGATAGGGAGTTGCTGTGTGGTGAGGAGCTTGTTGGGAGGAGGTTTTGTCTGTTTGAGAGCGTTGAGTAGAATCATCTTCACGGCGAGGCTGGGGGTATTTATACAAGTCTGCCGGAAGTAAGCGGCGCTGCTGGCCAATCACTGCATAGTCCGAAAGCTAGGCTTGGGATGATAAAGTCGCAGCGGGGTCGGCTGGTCAGCGACAAATCGACGTTGTAGGGGAGAGTATCCACTACAATACTCCTCCTCCCCTCCGAGCATTGCAGGAAACTTGTTGTCGGCAGGGTTGTATTCCACATGCGAGACATAACGGGCGGGGGTGTGAACCACTCAGCCGCTACAGGTGACGACTCCGTCTAGTGACACGAAATCTGTGGGAGAAGCAAAGGGAGAAGGAGGGTTGTAGATAAGAGAAGGTTGAACGGCGGGAGGAACAGGCGAGGAAGGCGGTGCTTCTCTCGCGGCAGGTGCAAAGTCCTTGGGGGCGCCGGCTGGGGTATCTGGGTCAATAGAGCCGGATGCAGGAGCCTCATTAGAAGCAGGGTCCACGTCAGGAGCAGGGTCCATATCAGGAGCAGTAGGTACCGGAGGATGAAAAGAGGGTACCCAGAATTGTTGTGGGCGAGGTGGTGCTGTAAGAGGGAATTGTGGGCAGACTGGTGCAGGTGTGGCTTGTTGTGGGTAATGCTGGGCTCGTGGCCCATCGGGTAAGGTGGCCGGCTTCACTCGATTGATGCTGACTGTGTCGTGTCTGCCATTGCGAATGATCGTCAGGGACTTTGCTGACCGAGCATAAACCGGGAAGGGTACGTCGTAGGGGCGTTGAAGTGGGTTGCGGTGAGCATTGCGCCTGATGAAGACATACTCGGTGCTGAGTAGTGCAGAGGGGATGTGTTCAGGGCGATGGGAAGGCTGGAGTGGGGCAGTAGCTTTGAATGCAGAAACTGCTTGTCGAAGTGTTTACAGTAGGTCAGAAGTAAAGCATGAGATGTGCTGCTTGATAGTGCCGGAGGTTATGGCGCCTACCAATCCCCGTCGAAGTTGCTTCCTCGTGTAGTTGCAGGGAGCCTCACAGCGTCTGGCATTAGCACCAAAACGTTGATGGTACCAACAGAAGGTAGGTACACTATGCTGGGGGCTGGTGGTGGCATCTGAGGCAGGACGTGGGTGTTGGGGTCGGTAAGATACAGTGCGTGGGGCAGCTGCAGGCTTGGAGGAGTAGAGCTGCTCAAGGGTATCCATCCTGCGGTGTAGAGACTGTGGCAGGTCCCTCATGTCTTGTGAGGTGTTGCTCGTCTGGGGAGCGTTGACCAGGTTGACAAGATCGGAGGAAAGTGATGGTGTGGCCGCTGAGTTGTCCGCGGCAGCAAGGCGCACAGCAGTGTATTCATGGAATACTCTGTCTGCCGTAGCTGCATAGGTTGCCGAGGTAGTAGAGTAGTCCAATGCCGAGAGGACGAGACAAACTTCTGCAGGGGAGTATGAAGCTGGCGCAGGATAATGTAGGAAGCCTGTCTGTGTGGCGGGAATTCAGTCTCTGCATCTCGTCCCAGAGATGTGCAGGCGTTGAGTTGCCGAGGGAGAGACAGGTTAGGTCTTGCAGGAGACTGGTGTCAGGCTGCTGGTATCACCTCTTGAGAGCATCTCGTAGAGCTGCGAATTTGTTGTCACCTGGAGGGTTGGTGATGGTTTCTGAAACTTGTGTGCGACATCTGTGGGCAAGGAACAGAGCAGGACAACGTACTTCTGTTTGTCTGTAGTTGTTGAGCCGATGAGAGCTGCCTCCATGTGGATTAGCCAGTCTTCAATGTTGTGATTGAAGACTGGGAGTGTGATCCGTTTCTCATCCCTTCTTGTGAGTGTGTGTCACACTTATTGGGTAAGGATGAGGAATGCTACCCTCTTGCCAGGTGGACCCGCACGATCACGGTTTTCCTGGGAAGACTCGGCAGATGGATGGGTTCTTGCTCCAACCCACTTTCGTGTTCACAATATCCTGGGAGGGAGGTGAACAGTTACAGGGGGGACCGCAGAACGAATACACTTTTGAGGTTGCAGGTCCCTAGGCCAGAGCGAAAAAGAAAGGAAAATAGCTCAAACCACGTCTGGAATATCGCGCTATAGCTGCTCTCCAGTTGGAGTGTGGGTCACTCACACCACCAGTGGGGAGGGCAAACTAGTGCTCGATAAACCGAAAACACTAGAGATGTTGTCGATGATGTCAGTGGTGGGTAGTCTGGCTAACAATGGCAGCAGAGAGAGAGAGAGCGGTCTTCATAGCTCTGGGGGTATGGCAGCAGAGAGCGGTTTTCGCAGCTCCGGGGGTATGGCAGCAGAGAGCGGTCTTCACAGCTCCGGGGGTATGGCAGCAGAGAGCGGTCTTCACAGCTCCGGGGGTATGGCAGCAGAGAGCGGTCTTCCCAGCTCCGGGGGTATGGCAGCAGAGAGCGGTCTTCACAGCTCCGGGGGTATGGCAGCAGAAAGCAGTCTTCACAGCTCCGGGGGTATGGCAGCAGAAAGCAGTCTTCACAGCTCCGGGGGTATGGCAGCAGAGAGCGGTCTTCACAGCTCCGGGGGTCACGAATTGTAGTGTACTGTATGTGGCTAGTTGTAAGATTTTTCTATGTTTGTCTATCTTCTCTTTGATAGGCTCACATACATACATACACGTAGGAGAGCTCGTACTACTGATGGAGGCAAGAAGTGAAACTCACAATGCGTTCTCCGTATACTGTGTATATATATATATATATATATATATATATATATATATATATATATATATATATATATATATATATATATATATATATATATATATATATATATATATAATCAACGACCTCACCAGCAAGGAATCGAACCCTCGACCTACTGGGTGGCCCTAGGGAACGCTTACCGCGTGTTAAATGGACTAAAAATGAAGTATATATATATATATATATATATATATATATATATATATATATATATATATATATATATATATATATATATATATATATATATATATATATATATATATATATATATATATTGTATGTACAGTGCAGTGCTAGGGAGTTGCTGTGTGGTGAGGAGCTTGCTGAGAGGTCTTGTTGGGTGAGGAGCTTGTTGAGAGGTCTTGTTGGGTGAGGAGCTTGCTGAGAGGTCTTGTTGGGTGAGGAGCTTGCTGAGAGGTCTTGTTGGGTGAGGAGCTTGCTGAGAGGTCTTGTTGGGTGAGGAGCTTGCTGAGAGGTCTTGTTGGGTGAGGAGCTTGCTGAGAGGTCTTGTTGGGTGAGGAGCTTGCTGAGAGGTCTTGTTGGGTGAGGAGCTTGCTGAGAGGTCTTGTTGGGTGAGGAGCTTGTTGAGAGGTCTTGTTGGGTGAGGAGCTTGTTGAGAGGTCTTGTTGGGTGAGGAGCTTGTTGAGAGGTCTTGTTGGGTGAGGAGCTTGTTGAGAGGTCTTGTTGGGTGAGGAGCTTGTTGAGAGGTCTTGTTGGGTGAGGAGCTTGCTGAGAGGTCTTGTTGGGTGAGGAGCTTGCTGAGAGGTCTTGTTGGGTGAGGAGCTTGCTGAGAGGTCTTGTTGGGTGAGGAGCTTGCTGAGAGGTCTTGTTGGGTGAGGAGCTTGCTGAGAGGTCTTGTTGGGTGAGGAGCTTGTTGAGAGGTCTTGTTGGGTGAGGAGCTTGCTGAGAGGTCTTGTTGGGTGAGGAGCTTGCTGAGAGGTCTTGTTGGGTGAGGAGCTTGCTGAGAGGTCTTGTTGGGTGAGGAGCTTGTTGAGAGGTCTTGTTGGGTGAGGAGCTTGTTGAGAGGTCTTGTTGGGTGAGGAGCTTGCTGAGAGGTCTTGTTGGGTGAGGAGCTTGTTGAGAGGTCTTGTTGGGTGAGGAGCTTGCTGAGAGGTCTTGTTGGGTGAGGAGCTTGTTGAGAGGTCTTGTTGGGTGAGGAGCTTGCTGAGAGGTCTTGTTGGGTGAGGAGCTTGCTGAGAGGTCTTGTTGGGTGAGGAGCTTGCTGAGAGGTCTTGTTGGTTTGAGAGCGTTGAGTAAAATGACCTCCACGGCTTGGCTGAGGTGTATTTATATGATTCTCCAGGATCAGAGAAGAGAGGTGCGAAGTGAGCGGCGCCAATCACCGCGCAGTCCGCGAGTGAGGTCTGGTCTGTGAAACTCTTTGCTGATTGGCTGGTATCGGAAGGCAAGTGATCAGTCAGTAGTTGTAGGGGAGAGTATCCACTACACTTTCATGAATGTTCACTAGTCCAAGAAACTTGATGTAAACATCATGTGAACAAGTTTGCTAAGGTACATCATCATCGGATGGAACTAGTTGACATCATGAAGAATTATGACATATTATAATTATCTTGCTAGGTACATTTAATGCTTATTGATGTGTTTGTGCAAATGTTTCTATGTGACAGTGTCTGTTTGTATCATACTGTTCAGATGTAATCCCACTTCGATGATTCCCATCTGGACAATCATGTTTTCTGTGCAATTTTTGGCATCCCACTTGGACAATTCCCAGAAAGACAATTTTGAGATGGACAATTATAGCTTAAAATTGTCCATACATCACAAATTCTATTAGAAATACAGCTACTCCTCAACTTACGACCACCCGGACATACGACCGCCTCAGTCATACTAAAATTTTGTCAAATTACGTATTTTCGAGTCCCGACGTTAGTGATTGCGCGGTGTACTGACATAATTTTCGTTTGTAATTCACTTTAAAATAACTGGCAAGCTTAGAAGTGAGAGTTTTGTGGTGCTGAGAAGAAAACGAGACACCCATTTTAGATTTTTTATGTATTATTTCAGCATTTCGACTTACGACCTGGATTTGGGTCCTGAACCCCGTCGTAAGTCGAGGAGCAGCTGTAATGTGTTTATTATAGGAACATATTTTGAAATGTATTAAAATCAATAAATTATATGAATAAAATATGAATTATATTAATAAACTGTACAGTCTCTCCTCGACTTACAACATATTCGACTTACGACAACCCAGACAGACGGCAACCGTGGTCGTATAAGATATTTTTCACATTACGTGTTTTTAAGTCCCGACGTTAATGATCGCGCTGTGTACTGACAAAATTTTTGTTTGTAATTCCCTTTAAAATGGCAGGCAAGCTTAAAACTGAAAGTTCTCGTGGTGCTGAGAAGAAAAAGAGACACCAATTTTAGAATTTCTATGGTATATTATCTTCGCCTTTTCGACTTACGACCTGGTAATTAGGACGGAGCCCCGTCATAAGTCGAGGAGAGACTGTATGCATTATATGAATAAAATATGAATTGTTAAGATTACCAACCAAATATTGTTATTTCAATTGCTATCATTATTGTGATTATGATTACAGTACAGTATTTTAATTGTTATTACTTGTTATAAATTCAATAATTAAATGCCATTCATTTGCACTCAAATATTTCATGTTATGCCTGTACATATTTAATATTCATGTGACCTGTGGTCAGGTCACTTGACCTCAGGTGACCTCATAACAGCATCAAGGCTAAAACAGGTGGAAATAGTAAGGTCATTTAGTTAGATCATGAGTTTGGGGGAACAATCAGTAATTTTTTTAATTTTCAATGAACGTGTATTTGTAATATAAAAAAATATATGGCCTTGATCGTTCGACATCACATTCACCCATGTTGATTTTCCGGGTAATGAGTTGTGACAACCAAACAAAGGGCGTGCAAACAGTACCAGCCATGGCTGCTCCTGTACTTGACGTGTCTTGTCTTATTCAGTCAGTGTGGATGCTCTCATTTAATCCATTGCATTTATGTGCATCAAGCATAACTGGTAGTGTTGAACAGTTTTGTCTTGTCTTGTTTGCTTAGTGTGAAACCAGCATAACTTAAGACTCCTCCAGTACCACTTATTGGTAACACCTCTATTATTGCCAGCACTGGGCCTTTCATTAAAAAAATGTGATGTGATGTGTAGGTACCTTCTACGTATGGTCTACCAGTATACCCAAATCTAGGCTTGTGTCATCTAAATGTAGTTGCTGCACCCCTGTATTTACAGGTAGTCCCCGACTTATGACCACATGGACTTACGTCCATTGGTACTTACGACCTGCTCTGACCGTACCTCCGTCGGGACATACGACTGTGACCGTCGTGACCAAAAATATTTTCAAATGACGCGCGCATTTTCTATACCGAAATGTTTCCATCTCGGGCGAGAAGGTGGCGCGTCTCGGGTCGCCTCGTGGGTACACTCACTCAGTGGAGCGCTTAGTTGGTGTTTGGCTATCGTATTTTATACTGATCGCGCTGTGAACTTTCGTTATTATCGTATTTAATTGACTTTATAATGACTGGAAAGTGTAAAAGTGAGAGTGCTGGTGGTGTTCCACAGAAAAGGAGACAGGCAATTACTCTTGAGATGAAAATGATGATAATAACACAGTATGAGAATGGAAAAACAGTAGCAACAATCTCACGCGACCTAGGTTTCTCACACTCGACTATATCCACTATTCTGAAGGACAAGGAACGTATTCGTGAAGTAGTGAAAGGAACAACATCTATAAAGGGAACTATAATATCAAAGAGAAGACAAGGTCCTATTCACGATATGGAAAAATTATTGGTGATATGGATAGAAGACCAGATACAGAAGCGTGTACCCTTAAGCCTTCTAACCATACAGGCTGAAGCAAGAAGCCTGTTCCAAAGCCTGAAGGAGCAGGCAGGAGATGAATGTGAGCAAACCTTTACAGGAAGTCATGGGTGGTTTGATAGATTTAAAAAATGCTACAGTCTACATAATGTTAAGGTGAGTGGAGAGGCAGCTAGTGCCGATGTTGGTGCTGCCGAATCTTTTAAGGAGGAGTTAGATGATGTTATTGTGGAAGGGAATTATTTGCCTGAGCAAATATTCAATGTGAATGAGACTGGATTATTGTGGAAGCACATGCCTGAGCGGACATACATCCACAAAGAGGCGAAAACAATGCCCGAATTCAAGGCATTCAAGGACAGAATTACACTTCTGTTGGGGGGGAATGTTGCTGGTTTCAAGCTAAAGCCCTTCATGATCTATCATTCAGAGAACCCCAGGGCTTTTAAACATGTCAGCAAGCACACACTGCCAGTGTTTTATCGCAGTAATAAGAGAGCCTGGATGACCCTAGCACTGTTTGAGGATTGTTTCATGACTTGTTTCATTCCACGAGCCAAGAAGTATTGTCTGCAACAACAGATTCCATTCAAGATTTAACTGATTTTGGATAATGCTCCGGCACACCCACCACACCTGGACGACATGCACCCTGATGTTAAGGTAGTGTACATTCCACCTAACACTACCTCTATCATCCAACCCATGGATCAAGGTGCTATTGCTGCCTTTAAAGCGTATTATTTACGCACGACCTTCGCTCAGGCTGTTGCTGCTACTGAAGGTGAGAAAACGCTCAGAGAGTTTTGGAAGGAGTACAACATTTTGTCATGTATAAAGAACATTAGTGCAGTATGGGATCAGGTTACAAAACATTGCATGAATGGAATATGGAAGAAAATCCTGAAAAGATATGTGAACAGTTTCAAAGGATTTAATGAAAATGAAGTTATTTCGGATATTGGTAACAAGATAGTGGAGTTAGGTAAACAGCTGGAGTTAGAAATTGATAATGAAGATGTTGGACAGTTGGTTGAAAGTGTAGCAAGCTCAGTAACAAGGATCTTATTGAACTAGATGCGCAGAAAATTGCAGAGGAAGAAGAGAGACAAAATATAGAAGAAGAACCTGCACCCCCCAAAAAGTTTTCAGTGAAACATATGGCAGAGGCATTTGCTACAATTAATAAAGCAATGCAAATGTTTGATGGCATGGATCAAAATTATGAGCGTTATGCCAAAGTTGACAGAATGATCCAAGATGCACTTGCTTGCTACAGAGAAATTTATAATGAAAAGAAAAAGCAAACTGTGCAGTCTAAATTGGATATCTATTTCAAGAAGTCCCCCAGTGCTGTCTCCTCACGCCCCACCAGTGCTGCCTCTTCACTCCCTCAAGATGATCCAATACCTTCAACCAGCAAGTTTCCACAGCACATAAACCTGTCTGAAGAAAGCGACATTGATGACCCACCCATCCCTGTCTCCTCTTCTGCTTCTTCCAAATAATATAGTCTCCATGTATCCTGTAAATAGAAAATTATGGGGCCCTGTGCGCATTCAGCTGACTACATTTAAGGTAAGTGCTCAGTCACACTGTATCCATTCCTCATAATTTATTATGTTTAGTGTACTGTATTTCATTGTAGATTTTTAATTAAAAAAAAAAAATGAATTTCTATTTTATTTTTTTTTTATCTATGTCGGACTTATGACCTGGATTTGGGTCCCTAACCCCGTCGTAAGTTGGGGAGCACCTGTAGTGGCCATATCCTCATACAGTGAACCCTCACTTTACGTGGTTAATTCAACCCACAGGGTACCGCAGAAAGTGAGAAACGCGTAAAGTGAACAACATAACATATGGGATTAATTGAAATAGAGACCGGGCCGACCCCCAAACTCCACTTTTTCAGACACAATACCTACGTTGTAGTAAAAATAACTTCTTAATTTTATGATGGTATGCACACACAATTCATAATTAAGAGAAATATCAATAATATTAGGTTTTTTAACATTTACATTAGTAGAAAAGATCGCTGGGCACACGGGGGTGAGCGGTTGGTTCCGAGGCAGAGGGCAGATTATTGGCCCTCACCTGTATCACTTGCATCAATTGTATCACTATCCACCACAGAGGCTTGCAGGGCCTCTTTGTCAAACCCCTCAAAGTCCATATCCTCACTATAATTATCACTATCACTGACTTGGGCCAGCTGTGGTGGGTGGCGGGTGACGAACTCGGTAATGTTTTGATGACTGGGAGACCTTGTGCGCACCCTGCTCGCGCCGCTTACACAACATGGCGGATGGCGGGAGGTTTGGATCCAAAAATGGCGCGGCTCGCCAGCCGCTCTCCGCGTAAAGGGGTACACGCACCGCGGAATGTGAGCATTCCGGTTTCGGTAGGGCACCGCGTAAACGCGGAATGTGGGACCGCGTAAAGCGAGGGTTGACTGTACAGTATTCATAAGGCAGTGTCTGTGTGGATGGTTTGTGATCTCTAGCTACAGTTTTGAAGAGGTCTAAAATTTGACATGAAGATGCATATGCAGCCGAGAAGTGTCCTGAAGATGGAGTCCACTCATTAAAAGGACATCTAAACTATGGGTTGGGGTTGGGCCTGCTGAGGCTGATCCCCAATTTGACAAACACCCCACCTAAAAGTGATAGTGAGGTTAATGTTGCAAAATTTTTAGCATAGCTAATTTGCTGAATTGATGACCATAGTTGTTCATTATCTCTTCTTCCATTCCAATCAGGCAATAACATGCATCACCAATTAACTGGTCAGGTTTAAAATGAAGCAAGATTAGAATACATTAATCACAATCATAAAAGAAATACATACACCTATGCATCTAACTTTTTATTATTGTTCTCAAATTAACCCCTTGTGTACAGTATCGCCTCTGTGCTGATTAAAATCATCTGGAGTTAACCAAATAAAATATTAAAAGTGGCATCCTCATAGTGAAGGGGTTAACTAAAAAAAATATTAAATCATGATAATGTTTGTGTAATATTTACTTATTTTAAAATAATTTAGTAATGAGGAAGGTAAGCTAGGAAATCGGTGTAATACTGTACTAGAAAATTATTAGCTTTATTATATTTGTGAGAATTCACAGTTCATCAACAAAATTGTGAATGACCACACACAGATGAGTACAAAATCTAAATATGACAGAAATACAGTACAGTATAAGACAATTATTTTTATCTTAAATTTTCAGAATGCTACATTTTAGCTCATTAAGAAAAAACACTTTCTGCGGGAGGGGACCTTGCTCTTTCTGGAATAAAGTTATTTTTACTTAGATATGGTACTAAGAGCTGGTATTTTACCTAAAAGAACTCGGATTTCTTCTTCTCTAAAGGTTTCTTTTTCCTTTAGCTTGAGAATGATTTCTAGCAGCAGTTTATCAAGACTACATAACCCTGAATTGAGTCCCATCATGTCTATGGGATTCCTATAACTTGCATTAATATTATCAAGATAAAAATTCAGAGTGGCTAGTAGTTCGCTACTTGACTGAGGAAGATGATACATTTTCCCATGGTCAGTTGTCTCAGCTTGCATTATATCTCCCTTTAATTCACTTTCTAATACTGGTGAGTCTGCTAATTTTGAGACCACTACATCCTGGCATTTTTCAGCTGATTCTGAGGGCACAGATTCATCCTCAGTTATCACTCCACATTCTTCACTAGGTAGTAACTTCTCAGCTTTATGCACTTGATTTGCTTTAGTTTCAGTAGAACAACCAAGCAGTTTTGACCATGATTCTTCATCTTGAAGGTGGTTGTGCAAAAGAGCTATTTCTGCAGCATGGTACAGATGACACAGCTGCTGAAAACTTGTTGAAGGATTCTTACTCTCTTGCTCTGCCACTGTAGTTCCCAGAGTTGTCACATCATGGAATCCTGGAAGGAGGTTAAGTCAATATTACAGTAAATACCATTAAAATACCATGAGTTAGCCAGGTTGTGGCCAATATGGAGGCGGGCCAAAGCAGTCTCCCGGCGGCGCAACAGTCCCTGATATCCCCTGGCACTCAATACAGGATGATGTCGTGGAGCTTGTTTGCTCCAACAGCATCGCACCTGTGTTGCCGACTCAAGCAGATGGCAGCTCTTCATATCAGAGGCAGGAAGAGGGAAATGATGTGTCACAGGGTGAGAAGAATCTACTTTCACCACAGCTTTTCCCCCATATGGGCTGGAACCCAGCAAAATCTGACTTTCCAGTGTAAGATACTGCAGCTATAACTAAGGGATGGGGCAACGAGACACTAACTAACGCATGGAGAGCAGTACGAAAATCGCAAAAATTTTAAAATGCTATGAGGTTGGAATAAATAATCTTGAAGGCAAGTAAAATATTCGAAAGTTCTGCCGTAAAAATAGATGCCATAGTGGGGAGACTACCATCCCGACAGAATTCAGGAAAGACTACCCCAAAACTCACCCATGCATCCGACATAAGAACCATGTGTTTAGTAAGGTCACCCTGTGTACTTAAGCCTCTCTTGGTCCTTGTAATTCAGTTGCCTCTGAAGATGTCTTGAATAAAGACAAAAGCTAAGGTGCTCCATTGTTTCCCTTTTCCCTGTGCGATTTTATCAATATATATACAGGTTGTACCTCTCTAGTCCGGCAACCTCGGGACCTGACCGGTGCCAGACCATGGAAATTCACCCTTTTCCTGGATAGATAGTGACTTGTGCTTATGCCTGGAAGCACTAGCACCACTTTCTCTGCGTCATGGTCTCTTTGAAGACATATTGAAGGGTTAAATGTCGTACAGTAGCTTCTCAAATTTCGCGAATTTTTAATTCTTAATGTATTTTATTGGAACACACAAAAAAATAAATAAATGAAAATTTTGACGGCGGAAACTTGAATTTCGACGGGTTTGAACGGCCCGCCAATGCGCAGACGACGTGCATAATCGTGTAAACAGCGTCATTTCTCTTATGTACAAAAGATTCATTATTGTTTATTACTGCATGTCTTTTTTATTGAATTAATGTTTATGTGTGCAAAATGCGCAATACAATTCATTAATAATACGTAGAATATTAAAACACACGAGGAAATGACACAGCATTGTCTTCGTTGATTACAAAACCAGTGACTGACTGGTTCTACATATAAAACTGAAGAAAATAAGACCTTGGTTGTAGCTGTTAAAGCTTACGAAACCAGTGACTGATTGGTTCTACATATAAAACTGAAGAAAATAAGACCCTGAGTTTAGCTGTAGTAAAATTAATGTAAAAAATGATATGGTTGCTTGAAGTACCTGTAATGTTATTTAATGTTAATAAATGGAACAATACAAGTAGCTAACCATTAATGGTAAAAAAAAAAGTGAGACTGCGCGTATGTACGGTAAGTGCGCACATGTGAAAACATATCGTCATTACTCTACATAAGAATATGAAAGCAACACTTATTTACTGCTCATATATATTGAAGGGTTAAATGTTGCACTCTGTATAGACAAGCAGAGAGAGAGAGCAGCCGAACTGCCGGATGTAAACAAACCTTAATTTCCCGCGGCTTTTTTTTTTAAGGGGATTAGCCCACCCGGGCATAGGTCACTGACCCACATTGGGGCCTGAGGGGCAAAAATTTAATACTCCTGTAATAATAATAATAATGCAGATAAGAAAAAAAAAAAAAAAAAAAAAAAAGTCTGCCTATCTACCTATTGGACAAACTAAAATCGTTCCAGACCACGGGAGTTTCCGGACCACAGAATGCCTGACTAGAGAGGTACAACCTGTATATATATATATATATGGAATAACAGAACCTATGGGATTAATTGAAATAGAGACTGGGCCAACTCACAAACTCCACTTTTTCCGACACAATACCTATGTTGTAGTAAAAATAACCTCTTAATTTTATGATGGTATGCACACACAATTAATATTTAAGATAAATACAGTTGCCAGGTTAATGTCCATTCAAATAATGGACTCAACTCCCCCCCCCCCCTCTCTTCCCACGCTCTGATGATGGAAAAGGATTATTTCCGAAACGTGAGCAATTAAAAGAAGCCCTACTTAAAGATGTTTGTGTTTACCCTGGTTCTCCTCTTCATTATAAAACTACGTTTTCCACGTAACACTTTCATTACTGAAGCTATGTACATATATATATATATATATATATATATATATATATATATATATATATATATATATATATAAAATATATATATATATATATATATATATATATATATATATATATATATATATATATATATATATATATATATATATATAAAATAGTCTCGATTTATGCGGCACCTAGCCAGACTGACAATTTTTATTTACACGGTTCATTCCATCATTTACGAGGGAAGCGGCGCGGGCAGGGTGCACACATGGTCGCCCAGTCAACAAAACATTACCGAGCTCTTCACCCGCCACCCACCACAGCCGGCCCAAGTCAGTGATAGTGAGGATATGGACTTTGAGGGGTTTGACAAAGAGGCCCTGCAAGCCTCTGTGGTGGATAGTGATACAATTGATACAAGTGGCACAGGTGGGGGCCAATAATCTGCCCTCTGCCTCGGAACCAACCCCCCATCCCCGTGTGCCCAGCCATCTTTTCTACTAGCGTAAGTGTTAAAAAACCTAATATTATTGATATTTCTCTTAAATATTAATTGTGTGTGCATACCATCATAAAATTAAGATGATATTTTTACTACAACGTACGTATTGTGTCGGAAAAAGTGTAGTTTGGGGGTCGGCCCAGTCTCTATTTCAATTAATCCCATAAGTTCTGTTATTTCATTTATGCGTTTCTCGTTTTACGCGGACTTCCACGGATTCAATTGACCGCGTAAATGAAGACTATACTGTACCAATAATTAAGTTACAAAAAAAAAATATTGCCAAACCAGTAAATAAAAGTCAAATGAAAGTTTAACACAGTCGCCATTTGCATACATTCCTTGCTCCACCATAGAAATGAAGATTAGGAGGGAACGTTGCTAGTGAGCAACGTTCCCTCCCTTTATATGTTTGCCTTCAGGACAATTATTTCTTTTATCTTTTTTCACAATATGTATGTAGGACAGTGTGCGCATGTAACTGAGTAAAAATAAATGAAGAAAGTTATGTACATCTATCTGAAAATACGATTTGAAAATATAACACCTCACAGCCTGGCCCAGTAGCCTGGTGGTTACAAAGATGAGCTAACCTAACTACAATGACATGATTAATCACTAATAATAAATCCAGTGAAATATGGCATGGAGTGAGTTACAACTGCAAATGGCGCACTAACTAGCAGTCACTCGCTCCCCTTATCCATTCCTGTTGCCAGGTGCAGCCAGGCGTACGAATGGGAGAAATACATGACCTTCTTTTCTCTCTTCCCTTGGTTGGGTACCTTCCTGCAACTGGACGAAGATGGTTGAGGACGTTTGGGAGCCATCACAAGCACAAGGAGCACGGTTGTTAAGAGAGCAGAGTAGCACATGTGCAAAACGGAAAAGTGTTTAACCTGGATTGTCACTGAGGCGGAGCGAGCACACTTGGCCCAGCCACCTGGGACAAGAGACACACTCACATGCACCCTATCCCGGCAGTGAAAGTGCCGTCAATTTAAAACTACCTGTAGACATTCTTGGGTACATCCAGGGTGTCATCCGTGAAGAATCGAAGGCCGAGAATTAAAAATCCGTGAATTGTAAGGGCCTGCTGTATAGTATTTACATACAGATTTAACCCCTGTAGATTTAAGTGGGGCATAAAAAAATAGTATTTAATACAGTAATAATAATGAGATAACCAAACTCACCTTTTGGAAGTAATGCATGTGTTAAGTGTAAAACCTGATCAGATTTTCCCCATGATACAACATAGCTCAATGCAGTGGTGAGATGTTGGTCCCAAGCTTCTTGGCATGTATTCATGAGACACTTACTCAAGGCCACTGACACTAGGAACCAAAGCTGTAAAGAAAAAGAAAACAAAAACAAAACATTGGTTATACTGTACATCAACTATATCTTTTAATACTATCCCATCCTGTAATGGGTGGGACAGATATGAGCCTCAGAAGAAAAATAAATAATTTTTGTGGTTAATTTATGTGAGGTGAAAGAAAGTAATTCAAGCCTTATGCAATACTTAAATGCATCATGTAAATTAAATTTGCTCATTACCTGATTTGACAATGAGATATTCATCCATTTTCACCCAATCAAACATGTCATGCATATTCTCTTTTATTTTTCCTGGTATTATCAACTCCTTCACTAAGAGATGTCACTTTAATATTCTATTGTTCTAATGTCATGCAATTTTATTCAGTTCAGAGGGGACCCAATGCACAAGGGGTCCACTGGCATATGTCTGTACTGTACAGTAATTCAACAACTCAGATTTACAAACTCAATTTATCTCCTATGTCAGACATGGGCAACTTTTCCTCAGTCATGGGCCGCATTATGATTTAGGTACAGGCAAACCCCGTTATTCATATCCTCGGTATTCGTAACCCTGTTTATCCGCAATCAATTTATTGTTACCCATTTCCACTATTTACAATGGTTGCCCCGTTTATTAGCAAATTTTTATGAGCAAAAATTTTGAACCGCGAGCCTCAACTGTAGAGTAGGACAGCGTGTGTACGTATTCCTCCGCCATATGCTCCCGCTCACCTCAGTTTCACACGTGCTGGCGTGTGTTTCGTGTGATCTCGCAGTTGTGTTTTGTGTGATCTTGCAGTTGTGTTTTGTGTGATCTCACAATGCCTAAGCGACCAGCTACTAAAACTCCCAGCAATATTGCTAAGAGATCACGTGTGGCAGCTACATTGGACGTGAAATTGGATGTCGTAGAAAGACATGAACACGGAGAAGGAAAGTCAGTGATTGGGCGCGTGCACGGTTTGGCTCCCTCTATGGTGCAGTCTATAGTTAAAAGCGCCGACAATATCAAGGAGATGGCCGGGTCTGCAACACCACTGATGGCTATGAAGGTGACGAGGTTCTGTGATGCTGAGATGGAGAGTATGGAGCGGATGTTGAGCACGTGGATTAACGACCAGACCCAGCGCCTTAAAACACCTTTATCGCAACGCGTGATTCAACAGAAGGCAGTGGAGATCAACAGCTTTCAGTGCAAATTGACAGCGATAATGAGAGTGAGGTGGCTGATGACTCTGGCAGTGAGGAGAGTGAGGTGGCTGATGACCCTGGCAGTGAGGAGAGTGAGGTGGCTGACGACCCTTGCAGTGAGGAGAGTGAGGTGGCTGACGACCCTGGCAGTGAGGAGAGTGAGGTGGCTGACGACCCTGGCAGTGAGGAGAGTGAGGTGGCTGACGACCCTGGCAGTGAGGAGAGTGAGGTGGCTGACGACCCTGGCAGTGAGGAGAGTGAGGTGGCTCACGACCCTGGCAGTGAGGAGAGTGAGGTGGCTGACGACCCTGGCAGTGAGGAGAGTGAGGTGGCTGACGACCCTGGCAGTGAGGAGAGTGAGGTGGCTGACGACCCTGGCAGTGAGGAGAGTGAGGTGGCTCACGACCCTGGCAGTGAGGAGAGTGAGGTGGCTGATGACCCTGGCAGTGAGGAGAGTGAGGTGGCTGACGACCCTGGCAGTGAGGAGAGTGAGGTGGCTCACGACCCTGGCAGTGAGGAGAGTGAGGTGGCTGACGACCCTGGCAGTGAGGAGAGTGAGGTGGCTGACGACCCTGGCAGTGAGGAGAGTGAGGTGGCTGACGACCCTGGCAGTGAGGAGAGTGAGGTGGCTGACGATCCTGGTAGTGAGGAGAGTGAGGTGGCTGATGATCCTGGGAGTGAGGAGAGTGAAGTGGCTGACGACCCTGGCAGTGAGGAGAGTGAGGTGACTGACGACCCTGGCAGTGAGGAGAGTGAGGTGGCTGACGATCCTGGGAGTGAGGAGAGTGAGGTGGCTGACGACCCTGGCAGAGGAGAGTGAGGTGACTGACGACCCTGGCAGTGAGGAGAGTGAGGTGGCTGACAACCCTGGCAGTGAGGAGAGTGAGGTGGCTGACGACCCTGGCAGTGAGGAGAGTGAAGTGGCTGACGATCCTGGCAGTGAGGAGAGTGAAGTGGCTGACGATCCTGGGAGTGAGGAGAGTGAAGTGGCTGACGACCCTGGCAGAGGAGAGTGAGGTGGCTGACGACCCTGGCAGTGAGGAGAGTGAGGTGGCTGACGACCCTGGCAGTGAGGAGAGTGAGGTGGCTGACGACCCTGGCAGAGGAGAGTGAGGTGACTGACGACCCTGGCAGTGAGGAGAGTGAGGTGGCTGACAACCCTGGCAGTGAGGAGAGTGAGGTGGCTGACGATCCTGGCAGTGAGGAGAGTGAGGTGGCTGACGATCCTGGCAGTGAGGAGAGTGAGGTGGCTGACGATCCTGGCAGTGAGGAGAGTGAAGTGGTTGACAACCCTGGCAGTGAGGAGACTGACGACCCTGGCAGCGAGGAGAGTGAGGTGGCTGACAACCCTGGCAGTGAGGAGAGTGAAGTGGCTGACAACCCCGGCTTCGTCTCACCCCAGTAAACCTTCACCCTCTCCCCTAATGCCAACTTCAGCAAGCAAGCAACACAGCACATCAGAGATAAATTAACAGTCTACGTTTAAAACTTACCTCACACGCCTACACACATGAACACTCACACATTCAAACATGTAAGTACCCCTGTATACTGTACAGTACAGTACTTGTAAACATATACGCCTAATAAACTCAAAGTGTTTGTTATTGATGTTTATTTGATATTATTCCCTCGTTTCTTTTATGTTCTATATGTATTGAGTAAAACAAGTGTTAAAATCTGACAGCCATGACCACCCATATCCACCCTATTTACATTATTTCTTATGGGAGAAATTGACTCACTATATTTAATTTTGTTATTTGCAACGAGTTTCGTGCACATAACCTTTGTGATAAGTGAGGCAGCCTTGTAATTTTCTGAGGGCCAACCCACCAAAATTTCTGTCCTTCCTAAGCCAAAAGTAATGTTAATAATGTACAGTATTAGCACGGACAGTGAAGCAGTTTATGATATTTTCAGTTTACAATCAGTCTTTTTCCTATTTATGAAACAAATCAATCATATTATATTTTTAAGTACAGTGGTCCCTCGGTTAACGAGCACCTCGGTTAACGAGATTTCGGTTAACGAGTTACCCTCCATAAGATTCTTAACTTCAGTTAACGAGCAATCCCTCGATTAACGAGTTTCTTACAAGCTGACCTGAACATGTTTTCGCTTGCATTTGGTGGTCCACCAGCTGTAGTATTAGTCCGTCAGTGCAATAATCGGTTCTAGGGTTTAAATTCCTTACCATTTTAGTAAATATCAAGAAGTTTATACTATTCAATAATTTTAAAAGTTTAATATTAAATTTTTTAGTAATTTTAACAATTATTGAACATGCCATCCAGCCTGCCAACACACCATACAGGCGTCAGTCTTTGTGTCTTTTCAGTGGAGGTAACATCTTGCTTGAGACTCTCTTCAACTAAATGGTTTTTTGTGTTTGCAAGCAAATTATTGGTCATTTTGAAATATATTTTACATATTGACAATATATAATGCAGTGCAGTGTTGATTTAAAGAACATAATCTTGAATTACACCAAGAGAACTAAAATTTTATGGGTGAAATGGCGCCATAGGGTGACTTCTCTTCCAACCCAATGCCTTCTCTTCTCCTCCACCCCCATTCTAATTCCCATCATCATCCAGGAGCCTTCTACATACACACCTCAAAGTAAGTGTACTTTTCTACCTTTTTTGTTGAATTTAGGCAATTTTCGGTGAGCTGGAACCAATTACCCCAAAACCCATTGAAAAAATGGTTTCGGTTAACGAGTTTTTCGGTTAACGAGCAACCTTCTAGAACGGATTGTGCTCGTTAACCGAGGGACCACTGTACGGTAATATCTCCGTTAGCCGGAATCCCTCAAACCTGGAACTTTCCGATAGCCGGAATTGAAATTTTCTCAAAAAATTGTTCCCAAAGCCATAATTTTCCGGAAAACTCCGGCTTAGGGAACGATTTTCCGAGGGGCACGTTTTACCGGAAAATTTTGGGGATGGGGGAGTTTTTTCTGTGTTTGAGGCGCATTTTCTAAAGACAGCGAGAAAATTTTCCGTTACCCGGAAAATTACGGAAATTCTGGGGATGAGGGATATTTTTCTGGGTTTGAGAGATGATGTAATGGGTAATTTCTGGAACTTCTGAGCAAATTTTTCCGTTACCCGGAAAATTCCAGGGATGAGGGATTTTTTCCGGGTTCGAGAGATGATATAATGGGCAATTTTCCGTTACCCGGAAATTCCGAGGATGAGGGATTTTTTTGCAGCTTTGAGAGAGTCGTCTCGTTACCCAGAAATCTCTCACTCCCGTAAGTGCTCTGCATCAATTGTTCCGGCTAACGGTTATATCACTGTAGTATGTTAATGTTTCTTGGCATTTAACAGAAGATGAGTGAAGCAGTCTGTGAATACGCTAAAACATTTTTCTGACTTATGAGACACACCCACGAGAATAATGGTAATGATAATCTTGGCGCATGAGAAACTAAAATGAAACAACCTATAGGCACATATATTTATCTCTTTATTATACAATATATATACATATATACAGTATAGTCTCGATTTACGCAGATTTGGTTTACGCGGCACCTAGCCAGACTGACAATTTTTATTTATGTGGTTCATTCCATCATTTGCGCGGGAAGCGGCGCGGGCAGGGTGCGCACAAGGTCGCCCAGTCAACAAAACATTACCGAGTTCTTCACCCACCAGAGCCAGCTCAAGTCAGTGATAGTGAGGATATGGACTTTGAGGGGTTTGACAAAGAGGCCCTGCAAGCCTCTGTGGTGGATAGTGATACAGGTGATACAAGTGATACAGGTGAGGGCCAATAATCTGCCCTCTGCCTCAGAACCAACCCCTCATCCCCGTGTACCCAGCCATCTCTTCTACTAAGTAAGTGTTAAAAAACCTAATATTATTGATATTTCTCTTAAATATTAATTGTGTGTGCATACCATCATAAAATTAAGATACAGTAAAACCTCGATTAACCGACTTTCGGATTAACCGTCAATCCCGAACTCCTAAAAAAAAAAAAAAAAAAAAAAAAAAAAAAAAAAAAAAAAAAATTTTTTTTTTTTACAGGGCTTAGCCCACCCGGGCACAGGTCACTGACCCACATCGGGGCCTGGGGGGCGATAATATAATAAAATTAATAATGATGATAATAATAATAATAATACAGGTTGTACCTCTCTAGTCCGGCAACCTCGGGACCTGACCGGTGCCGGACCATGGAAATTTCAGGACCATGGAAATTCACCCTTTTCCTGGATAGATAGTGACTTGTGCTTATGCCTGGAAGCACTAGCACCACTTTCTCTGCTTCATGGTCTCTTTGAAGACATATTGAAGGGATAAATGTCGTACAGTAGCTTCTCAAATTTCGCAAGTTTTTAATTCGACGTTTTCTATTTGAACACAAAAAAAACAACACATTTAAAAATTTTCACGGCGGAAACTCGAATTTCGACGGGTTTGAACGGCCCACCAACGTTCAGATGACGTGCACAATCTGTAAACACCGTCATTTCTCTTATGTACAAAAGATTCATTATTGTTTATTACTGAAAGACTTTTTGATTGAATTAATGTTTATGTGTGCAAAATAAGCAATACAATTCATTAATAATACGTAGAATATTAAAACAAGAGGAAATGAGACAGCATTGTTTTCGTTGATTACAAAACCAGTGACTGACTGAAGAAAATAATACCTTGGTTGTAGCTGTAGTAAAATTAATATGGTTGTTTTAAGTAATGTTATTTAATGTTAATAAATGGAACAATAGAAGTAGCTGACGATAATGGTAAAGAAAAAAGAGAGATCGCGTATGTAAGTGAGCACACGTGAAAGCATATCGTAATTACTTTACATAAGAATATGAAAGCAACACTTATTTACTGTTCATATATATTTTAATTAATGTTTCTGAATTTGTTTTTATTGAATTAATGTTTGTGTGTGAAAAATTAACAATACAATTTATTAATACAGTAGTACCCCGATTTACGAGGTCAATTTTTTTTTTTTTTTTTTTACGGGAATTAGCCAACCCGGGCACAGGTCAAACGACCCACAACGGAGCCTGGGGGCGAAAAAAAAGAACGGAAAGAAATTGAAAATATAGAAGAAAAGGTTATTCTGTATTAATCTACACCACGAAGATGCCGGAAAACCAGCTTTTTAAAGTGAGACAGATTGTAAGAGCATGGAAACACAGAAGAAGGCAAAGCATTCCACAGTTTGGCTGTGTGAGGAAAGAAGGAGGTACTATAACGGGCTATTCTTGTGTGATCGATATCCACAGAGAAATGGTGGGCACCGCGGGCAAGACGTGTGTTGCGAACCCACGGCCTTACCGGCGGTACACAGGATGCCAAATCCCCTGAACATTGCCCGTTAAAGTACCTGTAAAAGAGAGAGAGTGAAGCAACATTGCGGCGAAGAGAAAGGGAAGAGAGATTGTCGACTAAAGGAGGAGAGTTAATAAGACGAAATGCCTTTGATTCCACCCTATCTAATAGTTGGACAGAAGAAGAGCCTCCCCAGATATGAGAGCAGTACTCCAAGTTAGGACGAATGAATCCCTTATATACTTGGAGCAACTGCTCAGGAGTGAAGTAGCTGCGGCATCTGTACAGCATTCCCAACTTTCAGGAGGCAGCTTTAGTTATACTAAGGATGTGTGATTTCCAGGACATATTGGAGGAAATGGTGAGGCCTAACATATTTGTTTCAGAATTTGGGGGGATGATAGCGTCCTGAAATGTAATTGGTGGGAAATCATCTATAGGTAGTCGTCGACTTACGACCTAGATTGGTTACGGCCGCCCGGTCGTAAGTTGATCTGGTCGTAAGTCGGCCTATGTTATAATTACCTTACGTATATTATAATGTGTAATGATAATATAATCATCTTTAAGTCATATTTTATCAACACTTTCTTTGTTCATTATTGTTACGGTCGTCAGGTTTAAGTAAATCACTGCATACTACAGCACAATTTAATTACCTTACGTATATTATAATGTGTAATGATAATATAATCATCTTTAAGTCATATTTTATCAACATTTTCTCTGTTCATTATTGTTACGGTCGTCAGGTTTAAGTAAATCACTGCGTGTTTGTAATTGAGCGCGGGGATGCGCGCGGCTCCAGCTCCCGGCAGCGCCAGGAGGCTGGGGCCAAAACTGTCGTACCGCCGGTCGTAAAGTCGAACAGACGTAAGTCGCATAGGTCGTAAGTCGACGACTACCTGTACTTTATAAAGTGTAATTGGTAAATATTGAGTTTTGTTACTATTGAACTTAACCAAGTTTGTATCTCCCCATTCAGAGATGCTGCACAGATCCGCGTTGATAGAAATAATGATATCAGTTCTAGAACCCACAGGGTACCGAGGAAAGTGAAAACCGTGTAAATTGAACAACAGAACATATGGGATTAATTCCAATAGAGACTGGCCCGACCCCCAAACTCCACTTTTTCCGACACAATACCTATGTTGTAGTAAAAATAACATCTAAATTTTATGATGGTATGCTCACACAATTAATAATTAAGAGAAATATCAATAATATTAGTTTTTTTAACACTTACATTAGTAGAAAAGATGGCTGGGCACACAAGGATGGGGGGTTGGTTCCGAGGCAGAGGGCAGATTATTGGCCCTCACCTGTATCACTTGTATCACTATCCACCACAGAGGCTTGCAGGGCCTCTTTGTCAAACCACTCAAAGTCCATATAAGTCCATATCCTCACTATCACTGACTTAGGCCGGCTGTGGTGGGTGGCGGGTGAAGAACTCGGTAATGTTTTGATGACTGGGCAACCTTGTGCGCATCCTGCCCGCGCCGCTTCCCTCGTATATGAGTAGATGCACCGCGGAAAGCGAAAGTTCGGTTCTGGCGAGGCACCACGTAAATGAGAAATCGCGGAAAGTGGGGTAATACTGTATATATAATTTATATGCATTTTTTTTGGGGGGGGGTGGGGGTAAGGCTAAAGTCTAGGCATGGTAAGAAATAACTGATGATTTACTGATATAGTATCTGGGTTTTTTCAGAGAATTTATTGGTCTTCAACCCCTTTATACTGCCCCTGTCTGATCAAGAACAGCTGGATAAAATGAAATCTTGGTCAATGGTCAGGGATTTCTGCATTCAGGAAAAGATATTACTTTATGGCACGGTCTCTTTCAGCCTCTCGTCAGGTTCTTAATTCTCATGTAATTTTTTACAACCTCCACCAACGTCATTCTTATCCTATCCCTGGCTCTCCTCCCCTCCACATTAAGACACAGGCATCTCTTTACTCAATTGGTCTCCTCCATTCTATCCACATGCCCAAACCATCTCAATCTGCCTCTATACAAAATTTTGCTAACACTAACAATGCTCAACAGCCCTCTTAGCTCTTAACATGGATCCCTGTCTTTCAGCGTCACATTACACACCCACCTCACCATTCTCATTTCAGCTCACTCAAGCATGCATATGCCATCCTCTTTAAAGAACCATGTTTCACTGCAATACAGCATCATACTTCTCACACTTCTCATGCCAATTGCAGACATCCTTCCTCTCACACAGAAGGAAGGCCCTCTTGCTATCAGTGAGCCAACATTATTGCACAATTTAATGGGTAAGCATATTTCAATCGTATCAATTTTAAGTTCTATGAAAATTATCCTACAGACATTTTTAAAATTGACTTTTTACCTGTTTAACAGATGTTGGCATCTGCAGAGTAGAAAGGTTATGTGTAACTGTCTCATAAAGCTGGGGATACTGTTCTTGAGTAATGCCATGTGCTGTCCACTCCTCCATAATTCGTTCTAGTAAAGGTATCCACAGAGGAGGTGCAATCACTTCTAATTTCATGTCTTCATTTTCATGAATATGATCATCTTCAGAATTAACTATTCCATTTACAATGTTCATTTCACCTTGGCCCTCTTGATCATCTAGGTTCTTTTGCTTCCTTATACTTCTCATAAGGTAACAGTTATATACTTCCTTCTCAACACTGACCTGCTGCAGTAGTTCCCGGATAACACTGTGGCAGCAAGATACTGCCTGGAACCACTGTAGAAGATGAGATTTTATACACATTAAAATAAAGGTATGTTAAAGAAAGATTTATCTTGTATAAACTCTGCATCTTCATAACAATATTTACATAGTACTTCCATAAGCAACTATAGATAAAAATTAGGTTCCGCCCACCATTGAAACCATCTATTATAGCAATTTTTACCCCTTAAATACCATATTAAAGCCCTTATTTACCATCAATTGTATACCCCCAAAAGCACGCTAGTCAATATATTCAAAATTGAACTTCAATGTCTAATAATGATGTGGGCTGCTAAATGCATACAATATAACATTGCACCTCTATACAAGACAGAAGAGTTGCTTCCCACACTCTTTCATGCTTTGTTTTCAGTCTGTTTTATGAAGTGAAGTAAAATAGTAATACATGCCCTTACTCTTATGCTGTATTGCACATGACAAGAGATGATATCTAACATTCACCTCTGCCAAAAAGTCGACCATGCATAAATGCATGTGGCCTATGGTCCAACATTACACAAATTAATTCAGCTAATAATACAGTGCATACACACACATCAGTCAGCCCCCAGTGAGACAAGATGTGTCCTGTAGGCGCTCGTGATTGGCAGCCAGGTCAAGTCTATTTGACCCCCCCCCATATCCCAACTCCCTACCAACCTCACTACACCGGAATTTATCAGCAAAACATTCAAATGATCAATGCAATGATTGGTTACGAAACAGTGATCCGATTTTGTATTCCAAGAAAAACACACACATAAAAAAATGTGATTCACAGCAGTGTAACACCAGGCCATGGGCACTTTGTCGGTAACCTTCAAAGTGCCAGTGACAAGGACCACTGCGGTATTTACATATACCGTGAGTACTGTGTCGGCGACCCTTTAAGAGCCTGAGACAAGGACTAGCGGTGTTTATGACTAGACAAATATTAACCGATGTCTATTGGTGTCAGCGGCCCTCAGAGTGCCTCCATTGAGTTTATGGCCACCTTGGACGAACACATCCCCCTGTCCAAAACAACAGATATCAATAGATGTCCACCAGTGATGTATTCCTGATGTGTCCTGTACAATCTAAAGCATGGGAATGGTTAACCTGATGGCAATTTTATCGCATGACTTAAGTGACTGAACATATTCCATGCTCGCAACAGTAGACAAGATGTTATAAATAGAAGCCCATTAGGACCATCACCTCCACTAAAAAACCAGAGAAACCTACTCCTGACAGACCGTACCAATACACTGAAGTGCCCCGAATATCGTACGGTCTCCCCTCCTTACTGCTCTCCAATGTCATTTCCTTAGCTAATGTATTTGACGAACTGGCAACCACAGTCCAATCAGTTGCTGCCAATGTTGTTGCCATATGCGAAGCGTGGCAAATTGTTCCTGAAATGTGCCACATTGAGGGATATCAACTCTTTCATCACCTTCATTCACATGGAAGTGGAGGGGGCGTTACCCTCTTCTGTCAAGATGAACGATGTCCGTCACACCTGGATGATTTAGTCCCAGCTGACGTGGAGGCATTATGGGTACACGTTGTGCCACGTGCCCAACCGCGCCACACTGCTTCTATTATATACTGTATGGCATACCATCCACCTCGCACACCCACCAGAGACACTCTTATCAATCACCTCATTACCACCTCATAGTTAGGTACCCATGCGCCAAACTGGTACTATGTGGGGATTATAACAAAATTGACACCACTGATATCCAGGACCAGCTGCTACTATCAGAAGTTGTGAACTTCTCCACACAAGGTCAAAATAACCCTTGACCTTATCTTAACTGACTTAGCGGACCAGTACCAACCACCCCAACCAATGCCTCCTATCGGGTGTAGCACACACCTATCAGTGCTCTGGTCCCCAGCTGCCACTACCAGCTAAGTACAGAGACCCTACATCAAGACCTATAGGCCGATTACTGACTCTGCAGTGCGTCTCTTCGGGCACTGGATAGTTCACCATCCCTGGACTGAAATACTTAGTGTGTATGACGTGGACACCAAATAGATAAATTATACCAACACCACCACGGAAGCTCACCACCACTTCTTCCCCGAGAAGTCCGTCAGATCACACCCAGTTGACTTGCCCTGGATCACACCTCGGATCAAATAGTTTATGCAACAGAGAGACGGTGCCTTTTATCTCAAAGACCACAACCGCTATGGGTCCCTTCACAACCAAGTCATCCGTGAAATACACACTGCAAAGAAGTCTCACTACCTAATGAAGTTGCATCACCTAAAGCAGACCAACATCAGTCAGTGGTATGGTAAGCTTAAAGAACTCTGTGGACTAAACAATAAGATGCACCCCCTCCCCTTCCTTAGCCATCTCACTAATGGTGATGCAGCTGAGCAATCAAACAACCATTTCACAACTATATGCCAGACGCTTCCCCGGTTTGACGCAACCAGTCTCCCTGCATATCTACCAGCCCCCTTTCCCACTGACTTAGTAAAAGAATTTGAAGTAGCAAAACGTCTGGACAAACTGAAGTTAAAGCGCTCCACCACCCCCATTGACTTACCAATGAAACTCTACAAGGAGTCCTCGCCGGAACTAGCTAAACCCCTCTGCTCCATCATCAATACTTCCCTCAGCCAAGCAAGAGGCCCAGCTGACTGGAATACCTCAAATGTATCGCCAGTGCCCAAGTCAACCAGCCCACAATCCTTAAATGAGCTAGGTCCCATTGCCGTCACCCCAATACCCAACTTAATCTGTGAAAGTTTTGTGCTTGACTGGGCTTATAATGATATTGCAGGCGCCATAGATCCTCAGCAATTTGGCAATATGAAAACTTCCTCCACCACTCACTGCCTTGTCAGATTTCTTGACTACATATACCGCCCTCTGGAAAAACGAAAGACGTCTGTGGCTGTCTCCTTCATTGACTTCACCAAAGCATTTGACCTAGTCGACCACAATTTAATCAACAAAGCGACTGACCTCGGGTTTCGAAGAAATCTTATACCGTGGCTTACAGACTTCCTTAGTGACCAATGCCAAGCCGTACGCTTCTGGGGGCTGTCTCTACTTTTCAGTCTCTCACCTGTGGAGTCCCCCAAAGCACCAAGATGTGACCGCTCTGCTTCCTTACGCTTATCAGTGATACCCTAAGAGAAACCTCTGCTCGCTGGAAATATGTCGACGTTTCCACCAATGGGATCACTGTGAACAACTCGGCTCCCGACTACACCGCCCTCCAGGATATATTGAAAAGTCTCCATAATTGGGCCACCAACAACCACGTCACCATCAACAATACCAAGACCACGGTTATGCACATCAACCTCTCCTCTAACCTTGTCCCACCTCCCTCCATTACTTTAGGCCCCAACACACTCCAGGTTGTGGACTCCACTATGCTCCTTGGCATTACTATTGATAAACTAAACTAGAAAACACACGTCAGCACAGTTGTCAAATCATCCAGTTTTCGTCTCCAACTCCTTCGCTGATTCAAGTCCCTCGGAGTTCCTGCGCTCGAACTCCTCCATGTTTACTCAACATTCATACTTCCTGAGCTCACCTATGCCTCCCCTGCCTGGTCTTCCTCCCTAAATGCCACACAATGTAAACACACAGAAAAAGTTCAAAAGAGGACATAAAGATTATTCTCTCCCCTTCCTACTCCACATACCAAGAAGCGCTCAACACACTGACCCTCTCAGCTCTCTCTGACCATCACCACGACTTCATCTGCAAATTTGGTGAGAAGCTTCTATACCATCCTCGACACTGGCTCCTACTACCACCTGAGATCCCTTATCAGAGAGTCGCTGTCCGACACCACAACCTCATCCAGCCCATACGAACATGTACTGATTGCTATAAGAACAGCCCAGTCCTAACTATTGCAAAATTTATCAACAACTCATAATCAACCAGTGTATTCACTCCCAGTCAATCTTGTTTTTTTGTACTGTCACTATGTTGAAATGCCCTGTAGTATAACCTTCTCCCCATCTAATTATTAACATATTTGTATCACTTATGTTACTTGTATATTTTCAGCCTTCGGGCTGCCATGCTCTTTCAATAAACCATTAATTATTATTATAACACACACACACACACACACACACACACACACACACACACACACACACACACACTACTACTACTACTACTACTGTGTTGTCACAATCATCCAGCTATGATACAATGATATGAGTTATTAGGGATGTCACCTTCATTGGTGAATTTTGAGGTGACTAAAGAGGCCGATACTGGACTGGTAGAGTTGTTCACATAAATTGCACATGTGGAGGGCTGCATTGAGTGTGGCAGGGGGGGGGGGGGGTGGCAACGTCTTTCCGGCGTTGGTGCTTGTCTGCTTCGGTTTGCAGTCGGCTAACTCGAAAGTATTGACACTTTCTTGTATGGTGCTCCTCCAAGCGTTACAAAGTGGAGTAATCACCTCCCAGGTGAGGGGGTCGATTTGGCACTTTTTCAGGTTTGTCTTAAGACTATCCTTATACATTTTCAGTTGCCCGCCGGCGTTACGTTTACTATTCGTTAGATGACTGTAAAGTAGTTGCTTTGGCAGTCTACTGTCGTCCATGTGGGGAACATGGCCAATCCAGAGTAGTTGTTCATGGATAATGGTAGCCTCGATGCTCCTACAGTTGGTGTCAGCAAGAATACTGGCATTTGTTCTCTTGTCTTCCCAGCGAACTCGGAGGATGGAACGTAGACTACGTTGGTGAAAGTTTTCAAGTGCCTTGAGGTTCCTCCTGTATGTGACCCATGTCTCACTGCCATATAGCAGGGTAGGGAGGACCACTGCTCAATATAAATGTAACTTTGTAGATAATTTCAGCTCCCTACAGCTGAAAACACTGTTTTGGAGTCTGCCAAAGGCTTCAGATGCACATCTGATCTGATGCTGAATCTCTTCATCGATGTCTGCAGTGGTGGACAGGTGGGAGCCGAAATACCGAAAGGGGGTAGTACCGCTAAGCTGAATGGATGGTGGAGGTGTGTCCGAGCCAGGGGCAGGTTGAAAGAGAATCTGAGTCCTACGTACTTTCACCTCAAGGCCGAAGTGTGCATACGCATCTGCGTAGGTGTTCAGGATCTCCTGCAGGTCATGTTCAGTGTGAGTCTGCATACTGAAGTTCAGTAATGAACCTGCCGACACCTTTCTTCGAGCCTGGAGTCGTCTTATGTTAAAAAGACTCTTCATCTGGTACTCAATGTCCACCCCGCCAGCTAAATTGGCACTGGCACGAGTAAGGAAGGCAGCCAAGAAAATGAAAAAGAGAGTTGGTACCAGTACACACTTGTTTAACCCCTGTCTGGACGGGGAAGAACTCAGACTGGGTGCCGTTGTACAGGACACTGCCGTTCATACCATCGTGGAGTTGCCTCACATGGCGATGAATTTTGGTGGGCAGCCACAATGGCTGAGGGTCCACCAGAGAGCTTCCCTGTTCACCGAGTTGAAGGCCTTGGTTTGGTCGATGAAAGCCACGTACAGGTCAAGACACTGTTCTCTGCATTTTTTCTGTATCTGGCAGGCAGCAAAGATCATGTCAATGGTGCCACGTAATGGTGTAAAGCCACATTGAGATTCTGGGAAAGATTTCTGCCTCAGGAAAAAGTTTTTTAGGAGGACTCAGGTGATAATCTTTCCAGCTATGGACAGCAGCGAGATCCCACAGTCTGACCGGTCTCCCTTGTTCTTATAAATATTGACGATGGAGGCGTCATTAAGAGCTTGGGGGATTTTCTCCTTTTCCCATATATTCTCCAGGAAAGAGTGGAGACGGCTGGTAAGCAAAGGTCCTCCTGCTTTATACACCTCGGCTTGGATTCCATCAGGCCCTGAGGCTTTGTTATTTTTCATCTGTTTGATGGCAGTAGCTACCTCCTCCAGGGATGGAGGATAGCCGAGGTGGGTCAGCTCTGGATGCTGAGTGACCTGCTGGGTAGTCAGGACATCCACATCGGTGTTTCAGTTGAACAGTGAATGGTAGTGCTCTTTCCAGTGCTGAAGGAGGCTTTCATCGTCTTTAATTATGGAGTTACCGTCGGATGAGTGGAGGGGGGCTGCGCCACAAGTGGTAGGCCCATAAAATGTTTTAGTGGAATTGAAAAATTTGTGCATCTTGTACTAATCTGCAAATTTTTGTGTTTCACATGCTTTATTTTAAAGCCAGTCGTTTCTTTAGATTGTGAAATTCCTGCTGGGGTGCCGCTTTCTTCTTGCGGAAGGGAATCAGCTTTGGTCCGAGACTGAGGGTTGTTCTGCCAGTCAGTTAGAGCAGCGCGTTTATCATCAATGAGTACATTGATTTCCGGGCCATTTTCATCAAACCAGTGTATTTTTTCGATCTGGCGAAGGGTCTCTCTGCAGGTTCTTGTCATGACTGTGTCAAGAATATCCCATTTGGTACTGGGAGTTGCGTTGTTTGCTGTTGGGTTGTTTATAAGCCAATGTTCGAGTTGCTCTCTGAAAGCATGTGCTACCGCTGGATCCTCCAGACGCTTAGTGTTAATACCTCTTCTGGAGGCTTGTTGCTTTCGCCCTTTTGGGGCGACTTGAGGAGAGAGCTTGGCTCTGACAAGTCAATGATCAGTGTCACAGTGGTCTGAGCCACGCCATGGCACGGGTGATGAGGACATCTCGGCGATCTCTTTCTCTGACAATGATGTAGTCAATTAGATGCCAGTGTTTTGATCGTGGGTGTTGCCACGAGTCCTTGAACTTGTCGGCCTGCCTAAACAAGGTATTGGTGATAGTGAGGTTGTGTGCAACACACTTGCTGAGGAGGAGTAGGCCGTTGGGATTACACATGCCTAGTCCATTTCTCCATATGGTTCCCTGTCAAATGTCAGCATCTCTGCCAACTCTGGCATTGAAGTCGCCAAGGAGTACAACCTTGTCTTCTCTGGGTATAGAGGTTAGCACTCTGTCGAGGTCGGCGTAAAAGACCTCCTTGATGTCATCCTCTGCATCCAGTGTTGGGGCGTACGCACTGATGAAGAAGGCATGACTCGAGTGATTCAGTGGGACTCGAAGCGTTATGAGGCACTCGTTGATCCCAATAGGCATCTCGGTTAGCCTGTGTAGGATGCGTTGGCGGATGACAAAGCCAACTTCATAAATTGCGGTTTCTCTCCGCAGCAGGCTTACCCTTCCAGAAGAAGGTATAGCCAGACCCCCGTTCTGTGAGTTGGCCCTCATCTGGGAGCCGGGACTCACTAATGGCTGCTATGTCGATGTTATACCTAGCCAGCTCTTTTATCACAAAGGCAGTTTTTCTTTCAGGATGCACATTTGTGCCAGTATCCAGAAGGGTCCTGAAATTCCATGCAGCGACCATAAGAGGTTGTATGGTTTGTTTTTGTTTGGATCTGTGATTCTGGTTGTGTTTTCGACTGCATAAGGATTACCTTACTGGGTGTGGTTGCCTAGTGAGGTTTTTTTTTTAGGCAGGCTAAGTTTACGGCACCTTTTCTAGCCCTTTCCCCATGTGGGATGAGCAGAGTGGCTCCTCAGTCGCACAGACAGGACCGGATTGCACTGCTGCCTAGATCCCATTGCCATAGGACTTTAGGGGGTATAGGAGTTTTGATGAAAAAAAACAAAAAAAAACACACACACACACTACTACTACTACTACTAATTTGCTGTCACTCAGAATCGAGTATGACGATCATCCAGCTATGATAGAATGATATGAGTTATTAAGGATGTCACCTAGGTTGATGAGATTTGAGGTGATTAAAGAGGATGATACAGGACTGGCGTGGAGGGAGAGAACTAACTGAGGAACTCTCCCCCCTCACCCCCCACAATGGTTTGCCTACCCCAGCCATCCTCAGTCCACATTTCCCACACTGTGCTGCACACCCACACACACCCTCCAACAACCACCCACACACATCCTCCAACAACCACCCACACACATCCTCCAACAACCACCCACACACACCCTCCAACAACCACCCACACACATCCTCCAACAACCACCCACACACACACCCTCCAACAACCACCCACACACACCCTCCAACAACCACCCACACACACCCTCAACAACCCACCCACACAAACACCCTCTAACAACCACCCACACACACCCTCCAACAACCACCCACACACACCCTCAACAACCCACCCACACAAACACCCTCCAACAACCACCCACACACAACCACCCACACACACACCCTCCAACAACCACCCACACACACACCCTCCAACAACCACCCACACACACCCTCCAACAACCACCCACACACACCCTCCAACAACCACCCCCACACACACCCTCCAACAACCACCTACACACACCCTCCAACAACCACCCACACACATCCTCCAACAACCACCCACACACACCCTCCAACAACCACCCACACACACCCTCCAACAACTACCCACACACACCCTCCAACAACCACCCACACACACCCTCCAACAACCACCCCCACACACTCTCCATTAACCATCCCCACACACACCCTCCAAAAGCCCGATTCTAACACCATCCCGAACCATTGAAGCTGCCGGACTATCAGGTCCCGGATTAGTTGGGACGAACCTGTACAGTACTCCCTCTTTATCGACGGATTTTTTATCGACGGTTTCGATTATCGACGGATTTTTATTTTGGCTTTATTTGAACTCTGCGGGCCTTGTTTGTACTTTCGCCGCTAGGCGGCACTAGTGGCGTGACTAGCGTCTACCCGCGGCCCGCCTTCCCTGAACACAGACATCAGAAATCGTAAGTTTGCTAGTATTTTTGTCCACTTATTATATTATTATTTATACACTATTATTTAAGGTTATGTGTAAAGGAAACGCATTAATGCTTAAAGGTACATTTATTCAACATATGCTAATAATAGTTAGAAAAATTACGTAACCATCACGGTATCGACGGTATCGACGGCCGTCTACAGAACGTAACCCCCGTCGATAAAGAGGGAGTACTGTATTGTAATGATGGTCATGATGCACACTTTATTTTTATTACGGGGATTAGCCCACCTGGGCACTGGTGACTGGCCCACATCAGGGCCTGGGGGTGAAACTATTGTGATGATAAAAATAATAATAATAATGATAATAATAATAATAATAATAATAATAATAATAATAATAATAATAATAATAATAAAAATTATAAAAACCATAAAAAAGATCAACAGTGAGAAATAATATACGAGTATGTACGTATGTTGTGTTGTCAGTAATAAGAGAAACAATTGAGACCCTACAATTGTATGTAAATGAGGCAGAAAGTCAGATGAGCAACCTGGGACTTGGTCACAATTTTTGTGATGCCATATGGCAACAGAGTCTACCATTAGACAATACATTATGCTTTCAATATCTTCCCAGGCGGTAGTACCTCCCTGTTTGATACTAGGAGCAAATACTCCTCAGTTTTTACGACTTCTCTCCCAAGTTTTTCCCAGGGAGTCGAACATCTCTTCTAATTTTGACCAATGTTAAGTGAGTGAATGTTAAATGAAGGATACCTATATGTCAACTGATAAAGGCAGTCACCACACATCATTCTGCTTCAGAGAGATAGACAGGTAAACTATATTATAAGTCATCATGAATAAAAATAATATACTGTTGACTTTAACTGTAGAGAAAAAAGCACATAAATGTACAGTTAATAACAACAACATACATTACTCACATTAAGTTTAGGTAAATGACTCAAGAAAGACTTGATCTTCAAGTGATCATGCCTTAGAGAGGCTTCTTTAAGGGCTAAAAGTCCAACTGAGTTAGCCAAGTCTTCATTTCCAGTATGCTCATACAACTTGGCTGAGACAAATAGCGACCCAGGATCACTTCGTCTAGCCATGGTACGAGCAGCATCTTCCACAAGACCAATGCTCAACTGTCTGAAAATATGCATAGTACAGTAACGTTCATTGACTTCTCATGTGAAAAATAACTGGCCAAAAGTGAGGCCATGCAAATATCTTTTAATAAATTTTCAATACTGCAATGCATTTCAACTCGCTGTAGTGAATATTTACTCGCAAAAATACTATTTTTATATACCCTGTACATTTAAAAAAATATATATAAATTATACAATTCAAACTATGAGAAAACATAACATTTTCAATATTGGTGAATTTTCTGGAGTAACTATGGAATACTTCCAAGATTCAACTCTGGCTTTTCGACACAAAATTTTGCTGGGAAAAATCAACTAAATAATAAAGGTGTGGATAGGTCTGTTGTTTGGGAACAGATGGGAAACAACCGACACGTCAGCATGTTCACTGTACAGTAAAGAGTTAACATTCATACAGTGCCTTATTTATAACAAGTACCCCTCTACTGCCAAGGCTGTGTGGTGTTTATGTAATGTGAACGAGCCGAGCGAGTGAACCACTGTATGGCGTGAATGAGTGTGTGCACGAGTGCTGTCCTCCAGTGGCGTGATTGAGGTGTGCATGAGTGCTGCCACCTAGCGGTGCGAATGAAGTTGGATGTCTGAGTAGTTAGATGACATAGCACGAGGTTTCGTGGTCATGTGTATTACCCTGTGAGACAGACTGTTTCCTGCTGCACCACTGTACAGACCTCTCCCAGTAAACTGCATCTGTGAAGACTGTTTCATTCAACCGTCAGGAACCAAGTAGAACTTGAAGAAGAGCTAGTTGCGATCTTTTTATATGGATGAGCCATGCTGTATCTATCTTTTCTTCAGAAGGATCTTTCAGCAACTTTTTTTTTTAATAAAACCAACTACAGTACATTATACGTACAATTAATTGCTCTTTCACATGAAACCAGATAAAAAGTGAAAAAGAAAAATTAAATAATTTTGACAGTTTTCAATAAAAATTTTCAAAACAATCAACCTGTATTTTAGCCAATAAACAACCAAGGAAGGACAATAAGTGTCGGATAAAAAAGAAGCTATTTTTACACTTTATATTGGTGAAATAAAAAAATCAATATGAGTAATAATAAGCCTGGTAAATTGAAGAAAAAATCTAAAAAAATTCCCCAAATTATTCACTCTTTTTAGTTTTGTCATTATTTTCATAAATTTTCTTTGTTTTATTATTCCATTGGTTAGTAACAGTGTCTAGGTACGTTATGGAGGTTTTAGAATTTTGCTAACATATTCAGTTTGGCTGTAAGTGATTTTAGGCAAAAAAATAATTCCATCCACATATTGTGTACTGTTCTGTAATACATACTACTGTATTCACTATAGATCTTTGTTTAAACCATAATATAATACAGTATACCTTTCTGTGTGATGGTAATGCTCAGGTATTTATTGTATCCACAGAAGAGAATTTATAACACAATTTACACAAGTGATGCTTACAAGTTTCAATAAGTAAAATATTGTAAAATATAAATAAATGATTGCTTTGTAAACACTTATAAACACTTTACAGGGAGCTTGTTTGCTGGGACAACTATGATGTCTTATGGTCAGGGTGCGATGGACTTTTACCAAGTAACCAATTAGTGATGGACTACTAATAGAGAGGAAGCCTAACAGAATGATGCATCAAAATCTCAAGGGTCAGTCGGATTTACTTGATTTTTCATGAATTTTCTTCACTTGAATAATGCTTTGGGGCGTCAGTGCTAAATGGACAAGATTATTATTGATCATGGTGTGTGAGTGTTAAGAGAAAAATGGTGATGCAAGTTCTGAGGAACACCCAAAATACTTTAAATTGCATAAAAAGCTTTACAGCAGACCCTCTATATGCCAGAATTCACCTTTCTTGGACTTTGAGATGTTCCAGAATCAATCTAGAAGGTTTGTACATTTGTAGGTGTGGTTGAACATCTGTGCATGGGTGTTGCACAGCACATGTCTCAGTCTGAGACCTGCCTTCATACCTATTGTATCAGTGCACTGCACCTCGCTACCTACACTCATTTACGTGAACTTTTTGTGTAGAGTACGTACTGTATTGTCTTTAACAAGGATACTTAAGGGTGTTAAGAAATGGGTAAAATTATACAGAATACTGAAGTACATATTTTAAGAACTAGGAAAAATAAAAAAATTGCTTATGAATAGAACAACACTTGTTCACGGATTTTTTTTTTTTTTTTATGGGCATTAGCCCAGCCAGGCACAGGTAAATGACCCACGTCAGGGCTTGGGGGGTGAAAATATAATAATAAATAATAATAATTATTATAATAATAATAATAATAATAATAATAATGATGATAAGAATAATATCTATTATTATTATTATAACAATTAATAAAATTAATAACAAATTAATAAAAATAAAAAAATAAAAATAATAACCATAAATAAATACAAAATTGAAAAAAATAAATTCAAGAGTGAGAAATTATATACAGTTGTACCCCACTTAACGCGGTCAATAAAACCCAGAGGGTACCGTGTTAAGTGAAAACCGCGTTAAGTGAACAACAGAACATATGGGATTAATTCCAATAGAAACCGGCCCGACCCCCAAACTTCACTTTTTGACGACACATAACTATGTTGTAGTAAAAATTTTATCTTAACTTTATGATGGTACGAAAAAACAAGTAATATAGAAGAGGTTAGGTTAGGAAAAATAAAGGTTGACATAGGAAAAATAAAGGTTACGTTAGAGAAACTAAAAGTTAGGTGGAACACTTCCGGTAGTAGAAGAGATGGGTCGGCGTACGGGGATGGAGGCTGGTTCCGAGGCAGAGGGCAGGCTACTGGCCCTCAGGTGAGTCACTATCACTGTCACCCACAGTTGTTATGGCCTCCCTGACAAATCCCTCAAAGTCATCTTCACTGTCTCTACCTCTGTCACTATCACTGGCTTGGGCTGGCTGTGGTGGGTTGCGGGCGAAGAACTCGGTTATGCTTTTTTGACGGCTAGTGTTTATGTTGTCTTGGTACACCGTGATGTACGGCTCCATAGCCTGCACCAGCCGGGTATGGAAGACTTCATAGCGGTCATTGTCGTGGGAAAGGAAGGACTTCATTTTCTCTGCACACTCCATGGCACCCTTAATATCACTATGACTTAAACTGTGTTCTTCGGAGAATGACGCACCTTCTTCCTCCTCTTCACTGACGTGATCTTCCAACATCTCGTCGGCAGTCACTTCAGGATCTCTGATCACCTCCAGGATGTCTTCGTTGGTGGTCTCGGAGAAGCCTTCAGCTGTAATATTGAGCGCAGCTTCTCTGGCAAGGTCCACTGATACTGCAACAGTCTGAACCTCACCAGTCACAGGTTCACTCCTCTTCTCAGCTGGTATGCCATGCAACACGTGTCTCCATGCGTGACGAATCGTAGCAATAGTCAGCAGATCCCATGCCTCCACCAAGAAGTCTACAGCTTGTTTGACGTTAAACTTCTTCCAAAATTGTTTGACGAGAACTTCTTGAGTCGCCACCTCTTGTTCCTTGTCCTCGTCGCTTTTACTCTCGCTGTCGGTGTCACCCAGCTTACGCAACTCATCCTTGGTGTTGGTAAAGTCGTTCAGGAGCTTGAACTTCTTTGCAGAGTACGCAGCTTTCACATTGCAAATCAACTCCTGGTCCATGGGCTGGATTAATGACATAGTGTTGGGAGGAAGGAAGACCACTTTTGCGTTGGGGTGACGATCCATAAGTAGGGGCGAGTGCCCAGGTGTGTTGTCAAGGAGCAACAAAATATTGAATGGAACATTCTGTTGCTCGCAGAATTTCTTCACGTCAGGAACAAAACAGTTGTCAAACCAGAAGAAGGACAGAGAAGAGGACAACCACGCCTTATGTGCGGTTAGCCAGTGGACATTAAGCTTGTTCATGTCCATATTCTTGTAGGCGTGCGGCTTGCGGGCTGTGTGAATCACCGATAACTTTGGTTTACAGGTACCGGAGGCATTGGTGGTAAACAGGACGGTGATGCGTTCCTTCTGCATCTTCCGGCCCCGAATCTTGCTGGCATTCTTTATAACAAAGGTCTTGGACGGTAGCTTTTTCCAGAAAAGACCAGATTCGTCCATGTTAAACACCTGGTCGTCGGTGTACTGTCCTTCCTCCATAATCTCACGTAAGAACGGAGGAAAATCTCTAGCCGCCACATGGTCAGCACTCGCTTCCTCACCACCAATGTTGATGTTGGTGATCTTGTTCCTCTTCTTAAACCTATGCAGCCAACCAGAGGAAGCATTGAAGGGTTTGGGCTCTGCAATTCCCAGCTTACGTGACACTGCTGCGTATAGCTCACATGCGTACTCCTGCACTGAGCGCGTGTCCACCGCCATGTTGCGTCGCGCCTGACGAATCAGATAACTCACCAGCAAATTTTCCACTTTTGCCAGCACCCTGTTCTGGCAATACCTGATCGATGAAGCTTCTGCAGACTTTGTGATTTTCATGTGCTCTTTGATCTTGGCTGCATCCTTCTTGATCGTGCGAATCGTAGATTCGTTGACGCCATGCTGGCGCGCGAGATCAACTTGCCGTGTTCCTTTCTCCAAATCTTGAATGATCTGGTACTTCACTTCATAGCTTAGACCACGGCGTGTCTTCTTGGGCTTAGGGTGGCTGGGTCCAGGTAAGGAAAGGTCTCTCTCTGGTGGCGGTGGTGGTCCGGCGGAAGCCATTTCACAGAACAATGGGTTCACGTATACACGGAGCGGCCTGGAGGGATGAAACTGCCGCGGCTAGGTCAAGCGTCGTCTTTCCTCCCTCCCTCCCTCCCCCGGGTAGACACGTCATAATACTTTAAGCCAATTACAGCTAGCAACAGAGGGGGGTAGGGATGCATGGCCAATCACAGTCCGATACGTCATATGACGTCGGTGATAACACAACAAAGACACACACTGCGCAACCTTACCGCGGGGCTTGCCCAAGCGGATGGAGGAGGAGGAGGGAGAGGCGAGGAGCACAGGCAGGCAGGCAGGCGGGCGGGTGGCGGGTGGGGCAAATCTAAAAATAGCGTCTCGAGCCGGACACTCACCGCGTATACGTGGAAAAAACCCGCGTTAAGTGAAAGTTCAGCTCTGGCGAGGCACCGCGTATACGGTAAAACGCGTTAAGTGAAACCGCGTTAAGCGGGGTAATACTGTACTGTACATTATATATGTTGTGTTGTCCAAGTAAGAGAAACAATTGAGACCCTGCAACTGTATGTAAATGAGGCAGAAAGTCAGCTCAGCAACCTGGGACTTGGTCACAGTTTTCGTGATGCCATATGGCAGCAGGGTCTACCATTAGACAATACATTATGCTTCCAATATCTTCCCAGGCGGTAGTACCTCCCTGTTTGGTAGCTGCCTATCTACCTACTATACTTTATAGTGGTGTAATCAGATTTGCTGTAGGCCTAACAAGAGCTAAGACACTACGAATATAAAGAGGCTGGAGGTGGAGGAGGGATTGGGGGTTGTTGCATTCATCAGGTTTATTTACTGATTCAATATCATATTCTCATATAATTAACCTCTTAAGGTATATGAATCATCATAATTAATATAACATCTTTAAAAATAGAGAAATATAATATATACAGTAAAACCTTGATAAATCGGACTAATTGGGGCAGACCCCTACCTGAAAAATATGAAAGTCCGAAAACAGCGAATATATAGCGGGGAGGGAGGGGGACTGATGACATTGCTTATCTAAACTGTTTAAAGAAAATCAGTTGTTGTTATGTTATTACTGCATTTCAACAACTTAGGTCTTTAAGTGTATAACAAGGTTATTAAAAGAATATTACATCAATAATAAAAAAAATATGAAACAGAACTCTCTGGGTTGAAAATCAGACATATTATATGTCTTTTGTCAACAATTGTTGTCACAGAGATGAGTGTTATTTACTGTAAAGTGTTATATATAAGCAATCACAAAATTTGTCTTATGAATAAAGAGAAAACTGTACACTGTACAGTACTATAAAGATAAAAATAAGAGCAAATAAGTGTAGGAGTATATTGTATGAGAGCAGCTGGCAGAGGGGAGGGTAGGGAGGGGGTAGCATGGGTGGGTGGCTCCCTCCCCCTCTCTTTCCCCCAAGATTCCCTTAACATTTCTTTATACAATTTCACCACAAATCTCATATAATTTTGGATCATTTGGTGCCACGTTGATAAAATATTATCCTAAAAGAATCAGCTTTACTGAAAAAAGAATCCCACACTGAACAGAGTCAACACCATGAGTCATTTGTTAACAAAGAGCAAACAGCTATCAGCTTACCACAATGTCTTTCTTCAACACTTTGTAAATTGGTACAGTACAGTCGTGCATTTATCAACACTTAATAAATACTGTTGCAGTGTATTTATCATCACTTAATAAATACTATTGTAGTGTATTTATCATCACTTAATAAATACTATTGTAGTGTATTTATCATCACTTAATAAATACTATTGTAGTGTATTTATCATCACTTAATAAATGCTATTGTAGTATACAGTATGATGCATTTGCTTATACCCTGGTTTATTCATTAATCAGTTGTCTAAGTGCTTTATATATACAGGGGTCCCTCGGTTAACGAACGGTTCGATTAACGAAATCTTTACGACAAACACGTTTTGGCGTGCGCATCAGCTGATGGGCTAGTCCGCCAATACAGTACAGGCATCCCCCGCGTTACGGAAGGGTTCCGTTTCTGGAAAATTGACTGTATCGCGAAATTCCGTAACGCAAAGCCTATTTTCCCATTGACTTCCATTATAAAACTGGAGATGCGTTCCTACGGAATTCTTTTCGGCCCCCAAAACTTAATTCAAGCACTTTTATGAATGAAAATAAACATTTATAAACACATACAATACAGTACATTAAATAATTTATGATATGCATGTGCTGTAATATGAAGAGAAATGCAGTTGGAATAAATAAAAATACTCTACTGTACTCATCACAAAAGATGTTGACTGCTGCGTGAGGATAGGTGATGCAAAGGGAGTTATTGGGAGGGAGAGAGAGGGGCACTGCTCTTTTGCCCTGCCCTGTACAACATCAACTGCTGTCGGCTTTTCTCTGACGGTGAATAGCTCATCCAATGTTGTTTGACGTTTACGGCCCACCTTCTCCTTGTACAGCTTAGTGTAGGAACTGTGAGCATTGTTAACTGCTTTTGCAATCTTGATGTTCCTTTCACGGTTGGGGTCGTTATCCTGTATTAGTGCAAACCCTTTAGAAATATCCTTTGTTGTCAACTGAAGTGGGGTGGGTGGAGATTCTACATCCTCTTCTTGTCCTGCAGCTCGCTCTTGTTCCAATATCATCAGATCTTCATTCGTCAAATCTTCTCTATGGGACTCTAGCAACTCAACCACATCATTTTCTATGACTTCTCCAAAGCCTACAGTGTTTGCTAGTGTCACAATGTCTTGTTGAACTTGCTGTAAACTTTCATCTTGTGAAAAAACCTTGAAATTCATGGACACACTCTGGCCATATGTTTTTCCATGAACCATTCATAGCTGAGGTTTTCACTTCATCCCATGACTCGGCTATATTATCCATAGCATCCAGGATGTTGAACCTTTTCCAGAAGTCCCTAAATGTATGTTTATCCTCCCCATCAACTGCTTTTATGAGCTGCAAAAATGTTTTCCTAAGATAATATGCCTTAAAGTTAGCTACCACACCTTGATCCATTGGCTGCAGCAAGGAGGGTTGTGTTCTTGGGGATGTACTCCACTCTCACATTAACAGAAAGATCATTTAAATTGACTAGGTGGCTTGGTGCATTGTCTAAGAGGAGCAATGCTTTATTAGATATGTTACGCCTGGCATTATATCTTTCTACAGCAGTGCAAAAAAAGTTAGTGAACCAGTCTTGGAAAAGGGTCATAGTCATCCAAGCCTTCTTATTGGAAAGCCAAATCACAGGAAGATTAGACTTGGCATAGCCCTTGAAAGCCCTTGGATTTTCTGAGTGATACACAAGTAGGGGCAATAATTTCATGTCACATGAAGCATTTCCTCCCACAAGAAGTGTTAGACGATCTTTGGATGCTTTAAAGCCTGGTGCTGATTTTTCTTCAGTGGAAATAAAAGTTCTAGCAGGCATGCACTTCCAGAAAAGCCCAGTTTCATCAACATTGTACACTTGTTCTGGTGTGTAACCTCCTTCATCAATAATTTTCTTCAGCTCAGCAGGATATTTCTCAGCAGAATCTGTATCAGCACTGGCAGCTTCACCGCTCATTTTGATGTTGTGTATATTAAGGCACTTCTTAAACCTTTCAAACCAGCCTTTACTAGCCAGAAAAGATTTAACCTCAGATGATGCACCTTCCTCTTCCTGCAAATCATTATATAAACTGATGGCTTTCTGTTGAATAACCATAGTGTTTAGTGGCACATTGTGTTTAGTCTGATCTTCAATCCAGACGCTCAGGAGTCGTTCCATAGTTAGCATCACATCACTTCGATGAAAACACAAGGTTCGAGCAGTTAATGGAGTAGCAGCTTGAGCACATGACCTAATTTTGTCCTTATTATCCCGGATTGTTCCCACTGTTGAAGTAGCAAGATCTAATGTTTTTGTAATCTGGCTAAGTTTTTCTCTAGCACCAAACCTTCTTAAAACGTCAAGTTTAATATCCAATGTAATGCCTTTGCAGCTTCTTTTTGCACTACTGCGGTCATTTCCACTTGATGGCCTCTTTCCAGTGGTCCCTCGGTTAACGAACACAATTCGTTCCAGAAGGTCGTTCGTTAACCGAAAATTTCGTTAACCGAAACCATTGTTTCAATGGGATATTGGGTAATTGGTTCCAGCTCACAAAAAAATACAGTATATACAAAGTAAAGCCAGAATATAATTTACAATGCTGGAATTCTTATAAGATAGTGATTAATTTGAATATAAACAAGCTAAAATTTGCATGAGACATACAAATTTTAGATCTAATTTAAGAATTTTATTAGGGAGAGCAAAAATTTGATCTTTTGTGCAAAATATATGACGTTTATATTCAAATTATTCCCTGTCTTGCAAAGATTTTAGTAATGCAAATTATATTATCCTAACTTTAGTCTGAGGTATTATTTATTTCTAAACCTGTAAACCTAGTCTTTTTCCCCAAACGTTTCTCAGGAAGGTGGGGGTAGGGGGTAAGGATGGAGGGAGGGAGGCAGGGGTGACAGTGACATGTTTGACAGTTGGTGCCTGTGGTGTGAAGTATTTAATTGTTAATTTATGTCCTTTAGATTGAGTTTTTGCTTTTTGCTTATAAAATTTAATAGAAGTGACTGGGGTGAATTTAATTTACATTGCTGGAATTCTTATAAGATAGTGATTAGTTTGAATGTAAACATAGAAGAGATCACTGAATTGGCTGAGTACCTCCTCAGCTTATCAGCTGATGTTCAAAACAAAATGTGATTTTCGTAAGGATTTCGTTAATCGATTATTTTTCGTTAACCGAATTGAAGATTCTTATGGAAGGTAATTCGTTAACCTAAACAAATTAGGAATTATGGTGAGATTGCATAAAGATGACTTAAAGTAGTCCTGGGAGAGGTAGCCACTCACCTGCATTACCTCCCACCTGGCACCTGCTGCTCCCAGATGTGTACATTCACCTCCCAGTTTCTTTCTCATTCATAAGGCACATGAGCACATTGAAATTACTTTTTTGCAAATTCTGTGTTTACCAGTACAGTACAGTACGTACTTACGTATAACACTTTACTGTAGAAAACAGCGATAACGGTGAAAACAGTTGTTGACAAGCAGACTTAAGTCTGATTTTCTAGAAGCAGTCCAGAGAAGCAGCCTCCCCCCCCCCCCTTTGATTTGCCTTTTCTGGACCGGGGTCTGCCACAATTAGAGCAGTGTATCGAGGTATTACTACACAAGTTGCACCTCTCTAATCCGGCAACCTCGGGACCTGACCGGTGCCGGACCATGGAAATTTCCGGACCATGGAAATTCACCCTTTTCCTGGATAGATAGTGACTTGTGCTTATGCTTGGAAGCACTAGCACCACTTTCTCTGCTTCATGGTCTCCTTGAAGACATATTGAAGGGTTAAATGTCGTACAGTAGCTTCTCAAATTTCGCGAGTTTTTAATTCGACGTTTTTCATTTGAACACACCAAAAAACAAAACAATTTAAAATTTTGACAGCGGAAACTCAAATTTCGACGGGTTTGAACGGCCCGCCAACGTGCAGACGACGTGCATAATCATGTAAACAGCGTCATTTCTCTTATGTACAAAAGATTCATTATTGTTTATTACTGAATGTCTTTTTGATTGAATTAATGTTTATGTGTGCAAAATGAGCAATACAATTCATTAATAATACGTAGAATATTAAAACAAACGATGAAATGACACAGCATTGTTTTCGTTGATTACAAAACTATTGACTGACTGATTCTACATATAAAACTGAAGAAAATAAGACCTTGGTTGTAGCTGTAGTAAAATTAATATGGTTGTTTTAAGTAATGTTATTTAATGTTAATAAATGGAACAATAGAAGTAGCTGACGATAATGGTAAAGAAAAAAGAGAGATCGCGTATGTAAGTGAGCACACGTGAAAACATATCGTCATTACTTTACATAAGAATATGAAAGTAACACTAATTTACCGTTCATATATATTTTAATTAATGTTTCTGAATTTTTTTTATTGAATTAATATTTGTGTGTGCAAAATGAACAATACAATTCATTAATAATACGCGGAATATTAACACGAGGAGACGAGATGGCTGCCGGCAGTGTTTTCGTTAATGCTTACAAAACCAGTGACTGATTGGTTCTACATATAAACCTGAAGAAAATAAGACCCTGAGTTTAGCTGTAGTAAAAATTAATGTAAAAAAATTAATATGCTTGTTTGAAGTAATGTTATTTAATGTTATAATTGGAACACTATAAGTAGCTAACCATTACAGTGATCCCTCGGTTAACGAACACCTCGATTAACGAAATTTCGGTTAACGAAATGCCTTCCATAAGAATCTTCAATTTGGTTAACGAACAAAAATTCGGTTAACGAATTTCTTACGAACCGACTTCAACATGTTTTCGCTTGCACAGGCCGGGCAACAAGCTTTAGTATCAGTCCGCCAATACATTAATCGGTTCTAGGGCTTAAATTCCTTACTATTTTAGTAAATATTAAGAAGTTTATACAATTCTATAATTCTAAAAGTTTAATATTAACTTTTTTAGTCATTTTAACAATTATTGAACATATTTGAAGGTAAAGAAACTAGTTTCTGGCGTGCCATCCAGCCTGTTAACACACCAGACAGGCGGTAGTCTCTCTCTGTTTTCAGTGGAGGTAACATCTTGCTTGAGACTCTCTTCAACTAAATGCTTTTTTTCTGTGTTTCCAAGCAAATTATTGGTCATTTTGAAATATATTTTACATATTGACAATATATAATGCAGTGCAGTGTTGATTTAAAGAAAATAATCTTGAAATACACCAAGAGAACTAAAATTTTATGGGTGAAATGGTGCCATGGGGTGACTTCTCTTCCACCCCAATGCCTTTTCTTCTTCCTTCTCCTCCACCCCCATTCTAATTCCCATCATCATCATCATCATCATCATCATCATCCAGGAGCCTTCTACATGCACACCTCAAACTAAGTGTACTTTTCTACCGTTTTTGTTGAATTTAGGCAATTTTCGGTGAGCTGGAACCAATTACCCAAAAACCCATTGAAACAATGGTTTCGGTTGACGAGTTTTTCGGTTAACGAGCAACCTGCTGGAACGGATTGTGCTCGTTAATCGAGGGACCACTGTATTAGCATATCAATACAATATAGTTTAAATAAAAGTTTTCATTTCATTCCCGGAAAAACTATAATGAAATTTCAGCAATCTATATTAAGTAATACTGTATTCAATATATTCTAAGAAAACTCACAGGAGAGCAGCTAAGTCGAAGTTTCCTTCAAATACAGCTGAAAAAGCCCATTTGGTTACAACCTTCTCCAGTATTTCTTCATTATAGCTCAAACGACACTTGGTTATGGCTAGTGCTTCCCGGTAGTGCCGATGCTCCAGCAGAATATTAACAGCTTCTTCAACCTTCCGAAAAACAATGAAGAAAATATCAAACAAAAAACCAGACTTGTTATACATGACTAGGTGCAATATGTAAATCCTCCATTAAACATAAGTTAGTCTCAGCTGTCACATATTATGACTTCCAACATACACTGACCCTATCCTTAAATTTAATAAACCTAAGTTAGATTGATGTTGACACAACTGGCACGTGTGTTTATGTATGGTCATATGTAGGATGTATATTGCTTTTGTAATCTAAGAAAGTCTGTGTGCATTTCATTTAAGTCATGCATGGAGAATAAGCTTATTTGCTTAGATATGCTGATATGAGTTAAACTAAAGTAATTATTATTTTTTACACTTTTACAACTCCTTTTTTGTTACTGAGTTAAGAAGCCAGAACTAAGAAGAACAAAGGTTCCCTCATTTGCTGTTATTTGTCCTTTCAGTAAGTTTATTGCAATGACATAAATTATGATTTACCTTATTGATGTTTACTAGATATGATACACCGGTGATAACATCCCCTTCATCCACGAGTTGTTCTGCATAGGCCTCACATGCCAACTCCCACAACCTAAGACCATAATAATACTATTAATGTGTTTTTAAAGAGAGCAATGAGCAATGGCAAGGTAGAATGCAGACAGTAACCCCTTAGGGATAAGGGGTCTCTCTGTGCTGAAAAAAATCATCTGACATCTGTCAAATAAAATATTAGAAATTATATCCAGCAATGAAGGAGCAAAACAATTTGGAAAGAGGTGTTAGGTTTGTTTGATGACTGAAGAGTCAATGATAAAGAGGCAAGAGAACTGAGCAAAAGAAAAGTGGATAAGAATTTTAGTAAGAGGAAGACGATTGTAGTAACTTTTTTTTTATTATTATCCTAAAAGGAGATAAAGACAAGACTAAAGGTAAGTGCCAGAAAGGAATGTAAATGTACAGTTAATAAAAAATAATATATTTTTATAAAATATATAATCTTATTTTTATTATTAAATATATACTGTACCCTGTCTTTAATGGGGAGACTGTACAGTGGTGTAATGAGATTTGATATAGGCCTAACAAGGGCTACAAGATGACACTTGAGGTATAAACATGCTTGAGGTGGGGGGAGGGGACTGACCGATGCAATGATCACAAGTTTTTTATTTGTTCATTGTTATACATTATTCTCGTATGATCACCCTATTATGGTGTATGTTTCATCATAAATAATATAATACACAGTATTAAGTAATATAAGAAAATACAATATATACTTTGACTTCAAATAAAATGACAATCGGAATCAGAAGCGAATTTCTTCCCTATCGGTAGTGGTGGGGGGGGGGGGGGGGGACTATTTCGTTGCTGTGTTCACGATTGTTTTGATTTATTCATTATATTCTCGTATGACCAGCCTCTTATGGTGTATGTTTCACCATTAATAATATAAAATATTAAATAACAGAAAAACATTTGCCAGGTGTGTGTGACATGATAATGTATGTAATAAGTTATTTCTGTAAACTGTATATCTTCAGCCTTCTGGCTGTTAAATTTTTCAATAAACCATTAATTATTATTATTATAAACCTCAAGCTTCCTAGCATCCCACACCAGTGACCATCACTACCTCAGAAAACCCCCATCCGCCACCACCCTCCCGCTCCCCTGCACTTCACTCCAGTGACCATCACTACCTCACACTACACGCATCCACCACACCCTGTTCCTCTTTCCCCTCCCGAGATCACACACTAATTAACATGGACATACAGTATATGTTTATATTTTTGTTTCTAACCTTATGATAATCATATACAGCTAGACCCCGACTTACGACTGCTTCGACTTACGACCGCCGCAGTTGTGACCATTTTTTTTTTCTCTCTCTCTTTCCAAATGACACACGCATTTTTTATACCGAAACATTTCCAGTTAATGTAGTCTCCATGTATAATTAAAAAATTATGGGGGCCCCATATGCATTCAGCTGACTACATTAAAGGTAAGTGCTCAGTTACACTGTAACCATTCCTCATTATTTATTACTTTCACTGTACTGTATTTCATTGTAGATTTTTTTTTATATCTATGTTGGACTTACGACCATTCGGACTTACGACCTGGATATGGGTCCCTAACCCCGTCGTAAGTCGGGGCCTAGCTGTATTTTATTTTATTTTTTTGCACATTCTGTATGAGCAATTGTGTGCATGTAACAGATTAAAAGAAATTGAATAAAAATACATACATCTACTCAAAATTATGAGTTGAAAAATAACAACAATACAACTCAAAGGTTGACCTAGTAAGGGTGAAGCTGGCCTTACGTAGGAATATGAAACCTGTGGCTAGCCTGCCTGGTTTGAAATATTACTGTAGGGTATAATAATGTATCATAATTTTTTATTTGCGAATAAGTGGGGTATGCTTAACGAATAATGAATAGGGGTGTTAAAATATCAAACGCAGATAAGCAGGGCTGCGGTTATCAGGGTTGTGAATACAGGTGCTCCTCTACTAAAGAACGTTCAACTTACAAACTTTCAGAGATACAAACATCATCACTGAGGAGGGTTACCTGCCAGAACAGGTGTTTAATGTGGGTGAGACTGGATTATTTTGAAGAAAATTCCAGAAAGAGCAAACATTACCAAAGAGGAGAAGAGTGAGCCAGGTTTTAAGGCTGTCTTAAAGGGTATAGCTGTACTAAATATCCATAATCTTTTAATTTTTTACAGTATGTTTGGTATCTACAAGAGTAAAGTTGGACTTACAAACAAGCTTCAGGAACGTAACTCGTTCGTAAGTAGAGGAGCACCTGTAGTATGGTATTCCTGTACAGTAAAACCTTGATAATTCAGCAGTATGGGGCTCTGTCCTTGCCGTATTATCACATATACAACACTTACCAGCACTGCAGGTAAAGAATGAAGTATTGTAGTAGGTGAGAGGCATGGCAGGTGACATAGGTAATGAAGGAGAAATGCAACATAAACAGTAAAGTGCAGCACTTATGTATACAACTGTAATTTGGTCACTAATACAAAAGAAAGAAATGTTAACAAAAGTAATTGTTTTCTCTACATATAATTCATGTCTGAGTATTATAAATAAGCACGTAGCATATATCACTAAGGATATTATAGTCCACCCTAGTAAAACCGTTTGCTTTATTACAGAGCAAATGAGTAAAAATTAAAATACAGGTAGTCCCTGACTTACGACCACATGGTACTTACAACCTGCTCTGACCGTACGTCCGTCGGGGCATACGACTGCGATTGTCGTGACCAAAAATATTTTCAAATGACGCGAGCATTTTCTTTACCGAAACGTTTCCGTCCCGGGCGAGAGGGTGGCATGTCACGGGTTGCCTCGTCGGTACACTCACTCAGTGGAGCGCTTAGTTGGTATTTGGCTATCGTATTTTATACTGGTCGCGCTGTGAACTTTCGTTATTATCGTATTTAATTTACTTTATAATGACTGGAAAGCGTAAAAGTGAGAGTGCTGGCGGTGTTCCAAAGAAAAGGAGACAGGCAATTACTTTTGAGATGAAAATGAAGATAATAACACAGCATGAGAATGGAAAAACAGTAGCAACAATCTCACACGACCTAGGTTTCTCACACTCGACTATATCCACTATTCTGAAGGACAAGGAACGTATTCGTGAAGTAGTGAATGGAACAACACCTGTAAAGGGAACTATAATATCAAAGAGAAGACAAGGTCCTATTCACGATATGGAAAAATTATTGGTGATATGGATAGAAGACCAGATACAGAAGCGTGTACCCTTAAGCCTTCTAACCATACAGGCTAAAGCAAGAAGCCTGTTCCAAAGCCTGAAGGAGCAGGCAGGAGATGATTGTGATCAAACCTTGACAGGAAGTCATGGGTGGTTTGATAGATTTAAAAAACGCTACTTTTAAGGAGGAGTTAGATGATGTGATTGTGGAAGGGAATTATTTGCCTGAGCAAGTATTCAATGTGGATGAGACTGGATTATTGTGGAAGCGCATGCCTGAGCAGACATACATCCACAAAGAGGCAAAAACAATGCCCGGATTCAAGGCATTCAAGGACAGAATTACACTTCTGTTGGGGGGGAATGTTGCTGGTTTCAAGCTAAAGCCCTTCATGATCTATCATTCAGAGAACACCAGGGCTTTTAAACATGTCAGCAAGCACACACTGCCAGTGTTTTATCGCAGTAATAAGAGAGCCTGGATGACCCGAGTACTGCTTGAGGATTGGTTCATGACTTGTTTCATTCCACGAGCCAAGGAGTATTTTCTGCAACAACAGATTCCATTCAAGATTTTACTGATTTTGGATAATGCTCCGGGACACCCACCACACCTGGACGACATGCACCCTGATGTTAAGGTTGTGTACATTCCACCTTACACTACCTCTATCATCCAACCCATGGGTCAAGGTGCTATTGCTGCCTTTAAAGCGTATTATTTACGCACGACCTTCGCTCAGGCTGTTGCTGCTACTGAAGGTGAGAAAACGCTCAGAGAGTTTTGGAAGGAGTACAACATTTTGTCATGTATAAAGAACATTAGTGCAGCATGGGATCAGGTTACAAAACATTGCATGAATGGAATATGGAAGAAAATCCTGAAAGATATGTGAACAGTTTCAAAGGATTTAATGAAGTTATTTCGGATATTAGTAACAAGATAGTGGAGTTAGGTAAACAGCTGGAGTTAGAAATTGATAATGAAGATGTTGGACAGTTGGTTGAAAGTGTAGCAGAAGAGCTCAGTAACAAGGATCTTATTGAACTAGATGCACAGAAAATTGCAGAGGAAGAAGAGACAAAATGTAGAAGAAGAACCTGCACCCCCCAAAAAGTTTTCAGTGAAACAAATGGCAGAGGCATTTGCTACAATTAATAAAGTAAGGCAAATGTTTTATGGCATGGATCAAAATTATGAGCGTTATGCCAAAGTTGACAGAATGATCGAAGATGCACTTGCTTGCTACAGAGAAATTTATAATGAAAAGAAAAAGCAAACTGTGCAGTCTAAATTGGACATCTATTTCAAAAAGTCCCCCAGTGCTGTCTCCTCACGCCCCACCAGTGCTACCTCTTCACTCCCTCAAGATGGTCCAATACCTTCAACCAGCAAGTTTCCACAGCACCCTAATCCTGTCTGAAGAAAGTGACATTGATGACTCACCCAGCCCTGTCTCCTCTTCTGCTTCTTCCTAATAATATAGTCTCCATGTATCCTGTAAATAGAAAATTATGGGGCCCTGTGTGCATTCAGCTGACTACCGTACATTTAAGGTAAGTGCTCAGTCACACTGTATCCATTCCTCATTATTTATTACTTTTACTGTACTGTATCCATTCCTCATTATTTATTACATTTAGTGTACTGTATTTCATTGTAGATTTAATAAAAAAAAAAAAAAAAAAATTGAATTTTTTTTTTTTAAATTCTTTATTTGTATTTTTCATCTATGTCAGACTTACGACCATGTCGGACATACGACCTGGATTTGGGTCCCTAACCCCGTCGTAAGTCGGGGAGCACCTACTCTAATGTAGCTTAGAAATACAGAAAATATAATATAAAACTATAAAATGAGAAAAATGAGAATAGGTGTGTGTGTGTGTGAGGTGAATATATGTGAAGGCAGTGAGCTGTATTGCCTGGCTGACTCACCCGCCTCCCTCCCTTCCATGTGACGTCAAGGCAGACACGCACACACAAATGTCTCAGTCAGCTGGTTGACTGCCTGACTGAACTGTGGCTATTGTATTTTATGATATACTATGTATCAATTTTATTGTTTATCACAGCAATTTTTTTTAAAAAGCGATTATAGCGCTACTGGTGTCAGACAACACGAATAAATTACTTCAGTTGCTTTTGGATTGTTGGACTAAATTAGAATTTTTACCAAAGGGGACAAAGTTGGGATACCTGGAAGATTCAGATACGTAGTTGGAATAAAGATAAAATGAATTGCACTGTAAATTAAATAAAGCCAATGACAGTGGATTTACCATAATAGTGGAGACATTCTGCATACAGTGGCTGGCCTGATATGAATGGGTGAGGTTGTTGGGTGTTAGTGGGTTTATACAACAGGAACCAAATTTTACCAGGGAGTGCTGAATATTAATTCTGGTGCCCTTGATACTCAGTGGTACAATGTGTAGTACTTAATACTCAAAATATTGGGGTGCTACAGCTCCCTCCCTTCCCACGTCCATGTACTGGGTAGAGTGAGCCAGCACGCATCCGACCACAACAACAATAAATACCAGACTGACCAAGCATGGAGCGCAGCGAGTGTTACCCACGCGGCCAAATATGCCAAGATTTTCCCAGATAATTTTATATAACTCGGCATTTCCTGAGTTATACGTGGCGAATTATGAGATATCGAATGCCGAGTTATCAAGGGCTTACTGTACTTATAAAAACACTTTACAGCACATTGCATCATATGGACAGAGGGGCAGTATTCTGCTGTTTACACATGATGGCTGCAAGTTTGAATAAGTGAAATATCACTTTATAACTTTTAGCTTTTACTTTTACCTTTATCCTCTTCATCACTGATCGGTTCTTTAGCTGCTTGGGTGGTCAGTCACCTCTCTCTTATGCACTGTTGGCAAGCACTGGCTCCTGAATACATCTGAACCTGCTCCAGTGTTGGTCAAGTTTGGTCTTGAAAGAGCTCACAGTCAGTGCCGTCACAACACTCTCTGGCAGATTGTTCCAAGAGTTCACAACTCTCAGTCCGAAAGTTTGCCCTCACAGTTTTCTGGACTTGTGGCTTCTTCAACCTTGAGCATCTCCCAGCTCAAGGTATGGGCACTCGACTGAATAGTGTCCTCTGAGATGCTTATGCACCTCAAATTAGGTCACCCCTTGCCTGTCTGCAGTATAAGCTAGGCAGTTGCAGGCAGCGCTGATGGCTCTCCTTTGGACATTTTCAATTAACTGACAGTCCCTAGCATATCTTGGGGACCAGAAGGGGTGAATACTAAAAAACACTTTACAGTCACTTTACAGGTGAATATTATTGCACAATGGTGAGCATGAGTGTGTGTGAAACGGATAGCAAGATACAATTTTTAAATCTCTAGTGCAGAGTACTTTCCAGCTTGCCTGCAGAGAAAAAAATTATGTCTTTACTGTGCTGCTCATTGGCCATTTACCATTTAGCCAATTGAATATGGATTACCATGAGAGAAGAGGCCTATAGTAATGATGCACCAAAATCTCAGTCAATAGAAATTACCTGATTTATGATTATTTTCTTTTCTTAACTGACGCATTTTAGTCAGTGCCAATTGAACGATATTATTATTGACTTTAATTCATGACATGATGCACAAGAGTGTTCATGTCTTCCCAGTTGGGTAAATACATGAAAAGAAAGTAAGTATGGTTGACTGTGGAACGAAATTCAAACATGATGACATCATTGAAAGTGAGTTATATATTATAAGAGATGATGATATGCTGTTAGTTGAGCATGAGGGAGGGTGAAAGATAATGGTAGTATATACTGTATTTAAGATGCTTGTAGGAGGATAATTTTAAAAGTAAGTACAGTACTGAAAATAGTACAATAATGGTATTCGAAAGGAAATGACAATGTAAGTGTAATGTCACTATCAAAGGAAAAGACATAGAAGTGGTGAATCAACATCACCATCATTACTATTTTACAGCCTTGTGTGGGCTAGGTGAAGTCAAGTACAGGTATTTGGAAATACTGTAAGCATTATACAAAGGGTGAAAAAAGAAAAGAAAAAAGAGTAAATGAGCAATATAAGGAAGAACAGGTGGGGCCCTGAGGGCATTAATGAATATGAAGTGTACAGTGTGCCAAGAGACCATACAGAAATGTGCAATACTCCAACTTTTTCATGTAGATGCTAAACTCAGAGTGTTTCAGAGTATGGAGAAATCAAATTAGAAAGAAATTAGAGATGAATAAACTAAGAAATTATGGGGGTCAGATAATTGTTAGAGTAAGGAGTAAGATGCAAGAAGATTGTGCGATGTCAGAAAGTCTTTTGAGATGACTATGCACTAAGCTGGCATGGGCAAATAAATTACAAGTTTAGTTTAAAATATTTATGACAACATGGGTGAAGGCATGATGGTGAGATGAAGACCAAGAAAGAGACTGGGCAAAATATTTAGGTAAATTACCAAACCCAATTTTTTACCTTTTAATGCAACACCCTACGATCTCACCATTCTTGTTCTGTACTGGAGTAGTGCTCTCTTTCTTAATTTACCTACAATACTGAAGCAAGTAATTTCACATCTTTAAAGAACACTTGTTGATACAGGTTTCTAGTAAATTTACTTGGAATCACATAAATGTTTTATGAAGAAGATACAATTACTTAAGTTCTTCAAGGCACTTTCTATTCTCTTAGGTAATCATCAACTACTCAACATTAGTGGACGTAATAAGTAATTGTTTAGGGTTCTTGTAATAAATAACTTTTTACTCTTGAGGAAATAATTAGTTTTATATTGTTCCAGAACTACCCATGATTTTGAAAATATTCCAAGTTATCCATAATGCATAAGTTATCAGTTGTCTAAACAATGTAAAACTAGAATTTTTTACCAAAGCAAACAATATTTGATAAACAAGGGTGTGAATTAATGAAATGTTACTCTTGAACTAGGCAGTGTAAATTTTCCTGGAAGTGTTGGGTCACATGACTTCAAATGGCTTCATCCAACCAATTATATGCTTCATCTCTTTTCTCTGAATCTTCCAAACTCTCTCTCTCATACATACACCTATGTACATTCATAAAAAAAAATAACAGTAGCATTAATGTGAACTAACTTCATTGAAACCTGTGGTGCAGATGCCACCAAAAAGGGGTTAAGCTTCTTATGTCTGGCAGCAGAGCGAATGTGATCATCCAGAGATCCTCTCCAGCAGTGCATCTGTCCAGCTTGCATTATGTTACCAAGTTCATTATGATTATCAACTGAAGAAAAATACAAAACATTTTTTTATACAGTGAATAAAAACTTAATCATATCATTAAAACATTATCAGATATATCAATGCAGAAACTGGTTGTTAAGGCATTCTGTTTCCCAAACAGAATGTCTACTACAGTATGGATTTAACTGTTGTAATACTAATACCTCCCCCTCACAAGGTGTAGGGCCAAATGGATTAAGTTCTTCTACCACACTGTCTGCTGGAATTGTCCAAAGACCCTATTCAGTGTGTCCTGGAATTGAATATGGGCATGCTAGCATGCTAACCACTACTCTATCAGAATTTTATTCCTTACTATGATATTATGCAATTTCACCATAATTCCCATATTATTTAGGTTCATTTGATACCGGATTAATAAAACATTTTCATTAAGTAATTAATGAAAAAAAAAAAAAAACACTCAACCCCAGAAGAGTTATTGTGTGGTATTAAATTCCTGGTTATCTGTTTACTTAGTTTGGTCACAGCCAGCCCACCACCTGCTATTGTGATATTGTTGTACAGGCGTAACCGACACATGATTATGTGAAAGGAAGGAGCTGTTTATCTAAATATACAGCTACATTTTGTAAAATAACCACAGTATGTATTACTGCATTTTTTGTGTATTATGTATAATGTTTAGTGTTTATTAACCCTTTGAGGCCCGGAGGGTTAATCCATCGTCATCAAAGGGTTAAGCCATCGTCGAAGGGTTAATCCATTGTCCTCATAGGGTTAAACCATCGCCATTAAAAGGTTAACCCATCATCATCAAAGGGGTAATCCATCGTCATCAAAAGGTTAATCCATCGTCGAAGGGTTAATCCATTGTCCTCATAGGGTTAAACCATCGCCATTAAAGGGTTAATCCATCGTCATCAAAGGGGTAATCCATCGTCATCAAAAGGGGTAATCCATCGTCATCAAAGGTTAATCCATCGTCATCAAAGGGTTAAACCATCGTCATCAAAGGGTTAATCCATCATCATCAAAGGGGTAATCCATCGTCCTCATAGGGTTAAACCATCGTCATTAAAGGGTTAATCTATCGTCATCAAAGGGGTAATCCATCGTCCTCATAGGGTTAAACCATCGTCATTAAAGGGTTAATCTATCGTCATCAAAGGGGTAATCCATTGTCCTCAGAGGGTTAAACCATCGTCAAAGGGTTAATCCACTGTCCTCATAGGGTTAAACCATCGTTGAAGGGTTAACCCATCGTCATCAAAGGGTTAAAGCAGTTTTGGAACAGTCTACAATTCACAATTTGATAATTCACGATGTCTTCTGGTACCTAACCCATGAATTATTGAGACTCCATTGTATCCACTTTCTAAGAGAATGATAATTTACCAATCTCACAGATCTTGATTCATTTCATTTGTGTCCCATCCAGCCCTACTTAAGAAGGGAAAGCCCAAACCCTACTATTTTATAATACTGTATTCCTTTTAGCCCCTACTTTAAAATTAAATGAGAAGCCTGAAATTTACTACAGTATAAAAAGTAGAAACTGAAAAAAGAAGAAGGTAGTTTGAGATAAATTACTTTCAGTAGCCATAAGACAATCCATTTGGTGAGGGTTTCCATACAAGTTGAGAGCATAGGCAAAGTCCTCTGGGCTGGCCATTTCAGATTCCTTTTCTAATAAGAAACTATATTTTTCTGATGTTTCCACTATGTTGGGAAGAACATTCCCCCCATCTCCTTCCACAGCATCACTAAAACAGAAATGGAAATGATTGATTGAGAAACTATTGTACTACAGAAATAAAAAATCCTTCACATGAGTTCTCAAAGCATCACACCAAAAGATACCATTCTATCAATAAAGAGTTAATAGGATATCCTTTCTCTTTAATTTTCTTCAAAATGAGAACAAACATGTTTCACTCATTATTTTGATACAAGTCTGTCAAAGTAAGATTTGGTTCTGTCTGCCTTCCTAGATCATAAATATTGAACTGATAGCATGACCTTCAACAGATCTCTTTATATTCCATAGCAGCCTTAAAGAATGAAGTGAATTTGAGAAATTGCCTTAATGGTTAGAGAGCACTAGATATTTACTTTTTTACCAAAAAGCCATACTTTACCAAGTAGTTTGTAAGGAGTGTGAATTGGGAGATTCTAAAGGCATGAAGGAGCTATAGATCTTTTACTATCACTTGACTCATAATTACTTTCTTTCAAATGGAATTAAAAAAAAATTAAGTAGCTTGAACCAAGGAAGCTCTCTATATGAATCCCCTTTTATCCTTCCCTCCACAAAAGAGAAACTTCACAAGATCAATCCTTTCTTGTATTTCTGTTCTTTATTATGGATATTTTCATTCTAATGAGTACTAAATGATTATAATTATATTATAAACTTACCTTTCCTCTCCTATATCCTCTTCCAAATCTTCCTCTTCTTGTTCTTGATCTGCCTTTACCTTGTGCAAGTCTGATTTTACTCCTTTGGTCTGAGCAAGGAGATTGAGGATAGAAATCTGGTGGAAACTCTTCTTGCGTGAACACACACTGTGTAGTTTTGGGAAGAATGATTTGGACACTACTTTCTTGCTACTTGCACTAGAAGTAATTACACTAATCTCTGGGCCACTGCTATTACCAGTACTTGCTGCTTTTTCTGTTTTATTTGGAAAAGGATAAAATGTGTCATTCACAATACTCAAAGGGAATAGAATAAAGTACAGTACACAGTATTTCACTCATGATATTGGAGAGGAATATGCCATTACGATACTGAAGAAGAGGGTGAGCATATATAACTCAAATTCATTCAAACAGACTAAAAAATCTTGATCAGAGGCTCTCTAGTTCCTTAAAGTGGAAAGTAAAACAAGAAAGAGCCTGTTATGTTCTCATTTTAGGCTGTATAACATCATCACTTATTAAATATCAAAATATATTTTAGTATATACTTCACATGTGGGATAGTAGGAGGGAGGGAAAGATCAAATAGGAGATAGAAGGTTGGGGTGATGGACACACTAGTCTACAAGATTATAGCAGAGCATCACATCGAAGTGGTGGTTTGTGTGATACTATTGCTGTAAGACAAAATGGATGAAAGTAATTATGAGTGATTTTTGCTCTTGGTTATGGCCTCCCTGTCACAGAGTAAGTGAGGGCTTGTAAGTGACCCCCCAAAGAAGTATGACATACTTTCACCCTTTGTGGATTCTTCTTGTGACTTTTCAGTTTCCTTTTCAGTAGCTCCTGCAACCTCTCTCTCCTTCACTTTTCTGGGGCGATATTCCTTTAGGGTTGCTGTCAGAAGACAAAGAAAACATTCCAATACTGTACATCAGTCTTTATCCTTTGTTTCTTCTTATATAAATTATTATCTGTCTGCTATTTAATGAGAATTTTCACCCACCCATTCATTATAGCATACCCCACTGGGTGGGCTATGCTATAATGAATCTAATTGGTTCTAGAACCTTGTTTGTTATAGCATTCGTTTGTTATAGGATTAATCCGTTCCAGGCCCCCAAATACAACCACTTAACACTGAAAAATATAATATAAAATTGTAAAAATTGTAAAAAGTGCATAAATATGCATCTAAACTACTGAAATAAAGAATATCATTAATACTTGTGTCAAAAAACAATAAACTAGTAAAAAAAAAAAAAAAAATACTGTTCGTTGTAGGAGTTTCGTTCGTTATAGCATTCTCAATTTTATAGGTAAAACCGTTCATTATAGGAATATTCGTAGTAGAATCCGTTCGTTATAGCATACCCCACTGTATATACAGTGAACCCTCACTTTACGCGGTCAATTGAACCCACGGCGGCCCGGGTAAAGTGAACAACATAACATATGGGATTAATTGAAATAGAGACCGGGCCGACCCCCAAACTCCACTTTTTCAGACACAATACCTACGTTGTAGTAAAAACAACTTCTTAATTTTATGATGGTATGCACACACAATTAATAATTATGAGAAATATCAATAATATTAGGTTTTTTAACACTTATATTAGCAGAAAAGATGGCTGGGCACACGGGGATGGGGGGTTGGTTCCGAGGCAGAGGGCAGATTATTGGTCCTCACCTGTATCACTTGTATCACTATCCACCACAGAGGCTTGCAGGGCCTCTTTGTCAAACCCCTCAAAGTCCATAAAAGTCCTTATCCTCACTTCCATTATCACTATCATTGACTTGGGCCGGCTGTGGTGGGTGGCGGGTGAAGAACTCGGTAATGTTTTGATGACTGGGCGGCCTTGTGCGCACCCTGCTCGCGCCGCTCTCCGCTTAAAAGGGTACACACACACCGCGGAAAGTGAGCATTCCGTGTTCAGCAGGGTACTGCGTAAACGTGGAAACGCGTAAAGTGGGACCACGTAAAGCGAGGGTTGACTGTATATATATATATATATATACTGTATATATATATATATATATATATATATATATATATATATATATATATATACACCTAGACCCCGACTTACGACTACGTGGACTTACGACCGTCGGGACTTACGACCGCCTCAGATATAGATAAAAAAAAAAAAAAAAAAAAAAAAAAAATTTTTTTTTTTTTTTTTTTTAAATGACACACGCATTTTCTATACCGAAACGTTTCCAGTTAATGTAGTCTCCATGTATAATTAGAAAATTATGGGGGCCCCATGTGCATTCAGCTGACTACATTAAAGGTTAAGTGCTCAGTCACACTGTATCCATTCCTTATTATTTATTACTTTCACTGTACTGTATCCATTCATCATTATTCATTACTTTTACTGTACTGTATTTCATTGCAGATTTTTTATTAAAAAAAAAAAAAAAAATTTTTTTTTTTTTTTTTTTTTTTTTTTTATCTATATCGGACTTACGACCTGGATTTGGGTCCCTAACCCCGTCGTAAGTCGGGGTCTAGGTGTATATGTACATATACACTCTTACTCTTAAATCACTACTGTAATGTGATACAGGTGATTAATTTTTATCTCTTGTGCAAAATATATGACGTTTACATTCATATTATTCGCTGTCTTGCAAGGATTCCAGCAATGCAAATTATATTCTAACTTTAGTCTGAGATATTATATAAGATAAAAACTGTAAGCCTAAAACCCTGGCTGGGCAGATGGGGGGAGAGGGAGGGAGGGAGGGAACATTGGGGGGGAGGGGGGTGATATGTTTGACAGTTGGCACCAAAGGTCTAATGTGTGTTTATTTATCAGTCCTTAAGAGTGACTAAGCTTTTCCATTATAAAATGTCACTGAAATGCCCTGGGAGAATATAATTTACATTGCTGGGATTCCTGTAAGATAGTGATTAATTTGAATATAAACAAGCTATAATTTGCACTAGACATAACAATTTTAGTACCATAATCATTTAGTACATGTACAATACAGGTTTGCACTTATGTCATTTATTTCTTTTATGTTTCTTTTATTATGGTGTGTACATGTAAATGAATAAAACTAAATGAAGAAATTTATGTAAATCTACTCAAAAATACAGTTGAAAAATTTTACATTACTAAAATATACTAAATTAATGTACTAAAACTATTATCTCTAGTGCAAAATATATGCTGTTTATATTCTAATTATTCACTGTCTTGCAAGGATTCCAGCAATGTAAATTATATTCTCCTAACTTTAGTCTGTGATATTACTGTATATAACATAAAAACTTAAACCCTACTGTATAACCACCAAACCCTGGCTGGGAGGGGGGGGGGGGAGGAAGGGGAGGTGACAGTACCATGTTTGACAGTTGGTGCCGCCGAGGTCTAGTAAAGTATTTATGTCCTTTAGATTGAGATTTTGCTGTCAATGCTTCTGCGCTTCACCTTACACACAAGGATGTAAGGGGGTTTAAAAAAAAAAAGAAAAAAAAAAAAGTTTTTGTTTTTTTGCTTACAAAATGTCACAGAAGTGACCAGGGAGAACATAATTTGCATTGCTGGAAATTCTTATAAGATAGTGATTAATTTGAATGTAAACATGCTATAATTTGCACTAAACAAAAATTTTAGTAATCATTTTGTACATTATTCTGATTACATGTAAAGTTCAGCTTTGCCCTTAGGACAGTGTGTGCATGTAAATGAGTTTCAATAAATGAATAAAGTTACATAATCGAGCCAAAAATATTAGTTGAAAAACTTTATGTAAACGGAGCTTGGATGGCTAAATTTTAGAATGACCAATAATTTTAATATAGAAAATGCAAAAATATTTAAGAACACAACCTTCTTGATATTTACTCCACTGGAAACAAATGTAAACATAGAACAGATTACTGTATTGGCGGACTAGCCGATCAGCTGATGCTCACAACAAAACGTGTTTGTCGTAAGGATTTCGTTAATCGAAGTTTTGTTCGTTAACCGAATTGAAGATCCTTATGGGAGTTAATTCGTTAACCGAAATTTCGCTAACCGAGGGACCACTGTATTCAAATTATTTGCTGTCTTGCAAGGATTCTAGCAATGCAATTTATATTCTGCTCGATGATTACACCTGCCAGTACAGGTATTGTCAAAGCATTATCCAGCATTGTAATCTCTCCGCCAGTCCCCAATCTCCTCCTCAAGGAATGACAAATACCCCGACACACCCCTCGGCTCTCCCTCCTGCCCACTAGCGAATGCTTCAAAATCATACTTCTGAGTTTGAGGGTTCAGACCTCAGGGAGAGAGAGGATTGGCAATGCTAATTGGTAAACCAATGAGTGGAGCCAACTGTACCTCATTATTATTCCTCATGGCTAAATACTTTACACTCAAGCAGAGCACTAGTGGCCAACACAGTTAAAATGGTCACTGCCAAATTGACCTGTGAATTTTACAAATTTCAACACTAAATACTGTTATATCTCTGTTAACCAGAACAATTGGTGCAGAGTGCTTACGGGAATGAGAGATTTCAGGGTAATGACACGACTCTCAAAGCCAGAAAAAATCCCTCATCCCTGGAATTTTCCGGGTAACGGAAAATATTCTCGGAAGTTCCAGAAATTGTGCATTACACCATCTTTTGAGCCCAGAAAAATATCCCCCCAACTCTGGAGAACATTTCTCGGAATTTACGGATAATGAGCCTAATTTTCATCTCTCAAACCCGGAAAAAACTCCCCCATACGTAATTTTCCAAAGAATGTGCCCCTCGGAAAATCATTCCCAAAGTTGGAATTTTCCAGAAAATTCCGGCTTTGGGAATAATTTTCTGGGAAAATTTAAATTCCGTCTCTCTCTCTCTCTCTCTCAAAAAAAAAAAAAAAATAATAATAATAATTAATAAATAAATGAATAAATTTGGAAATACTCACCAGTACTTTCACCAGGAGTTTTACATGTCAGCTGAGATGGCCGCCAGACATGTACAAAGTTCTCCTCAGCAAAACTGTACAGAAGGTCAGAATCAGCCGGGCTAAATTCAACACGGAAGACTCTGGTAAGGTGTCCACCATAGTTGACCATTGGTTCTCCTACAAAAGTGAACAACTGTAGTTATATAAAAAAAGAGTTTCTGCAGACATATTACCTGGTACTTAATGGTAATATTTCTAAGGGCTTCAAAGTTATCTTACAAAAAGTGCCTGATATCTTTAAATTAACATCTGCAATCCTGTTAAAATTCACCAAGCAGCAGCTATATGTTTTGGCAGGTGCTGATCAGTGGCCTATTCCTTGTGTTATCATGTCTACCGGTGATAAACCAATCAAGGGAAGAATTCAAATATTATTTATATCTTTTTTAGCAAACATTAAAACCTCACCTAACAATAATAACAATAATTACTTCAGTTTTGAGAAGACAGCCATGGTTGATCACAATAATTGCACAAGTACTGAGAGCAATGTGAAAAAAAAATAAAAAAATAAAAAAATAAATAATAATAATAATAATAATGTAATACTGTAAGAATACTAATATTTATTCAGTAAAATTGTCATATAACTTTTCACACACTAGCTCCACCACCTCTGCCCATTGGTGAGTACTAATACAAACTTAATAGTTATATATCTATACACTATTTTCTATAGAAATGGCAATGATTTTCTATACGTATATGTAATGTTTTTCATGGGGCAAAGGGAGGCTTAGGAACACAACGCCTGTATTTTATCTATTTCTTATGGGGAAAATTGATCCGCTTAATGATGTTTTGTACTTATTCTCTACAAGACTGCTTCTATAAAAGATCCTTAAACAAAATTTTCCCAAGTTAAATGACACAGCAATACCCACCTACTTCTCACTCTACTCCCTCCCTCTATCACTCACCCCACCACTACCACTCTCTCCTCCACCTTCTACCTCTCATACCCTCTGTACTGTAATTATTTAAGTAAATAAGAACAAGAATAAGAAGATAAGATAAGGGATAAGGTAAGAGAAATCATGTAAAGAAATGGAAAAAAAATACAAATAAAGAGAAAGAAATAATGAGTAATTAAAGAATAAATATAAAATAGAGATAAGAAACATAAAAATACAATTTTCCTCTTCTCTCATACACTCTAGGTTACAAGGGAAGGAAGACAGGCAGTCTGGGGGGGGGGACTTACCGCATCAACCCCCCCCCACCTTCTCACTGTACTGGTGTAATGGGCCCCTGTCTCATCAACAGAACATATTATATAAATGGGTCAATACATCTGATATTATATTCAGATTCACCACCCTGTAACTTTCCACTGGCTATGAGGTGACTTGTTCAATGCACGTGATAAGGTGTGCCCACGAGAAGCTGCGTCATACTATGCTGAGTAAAGGCATAAGTAGCCGGCTCTCTGGCCACCTGAAGCGAGCAGTAGTTTGATATCCTTGACTAGAGGAAGACGTTATTTGAGAGCCGCAGTGGATGGCTCCGTCTTCCCTCGAGGGGGAACGACGTACCCATACCGTTCTCCCTCGATGGGTCACTACTCATGAGTCGCTCACATCAACTTATATCATTAGGACGTGACCTAACGTTTATAATACATAAACGCCGTCCCTTTCTCATTCACTCCTAAACAGTGGAACTTACGGTCGATCTATCACTCAGGAATTATATACATACAACCCTTTTATAATAAAAACAAAGGAACTACCGTTTGGGTTTCGTTACTTAAAACCCAAATATAAATACATGTGAACGGCCTGGTTAATTGCACAAGCAGCCGATTCACTCACACCCTCCCCCCACCACACCATGCCTCTACCATTCTCTCCACCTTCGACCTCCTATACCCTCCGTAATTGTTTAAGTACGTAAGAACAAGAATAAGAGGCAAGGTAAAAGAAATCATTTAAAGAAAAAAAGAAAAAGAAATGAAGAGTAATTAAAGAATAAACAGAAAATAGAGATCAGAAAGAAATATTATGTATTGGGTTATGTGGGGAAAAAAGTAAATTTTTCCTCATTCTCTCATGTTAGTGACCTGACCTGATGTAATGTCAGGTCACCCATTGTTTATAAACTCTTCTCTCATTTGTGGTGGAGGCGGGGTGAGGAATTAGTGGTCTCGCATTATTGACTTTCTGATGCATTGTTAGGTCACCCATTGTCGGGGTGGGGGATTAGTGGGTCTCATGACCGGAAGAGGTTTCTTTGAGCTTGATGTTTCACTTATTGGTGAGATAAACCAGTTATGATAAGAGACTAATCTACTTTACCTGTTTTAGTGTCCCATAGCTGAACAGTGTGATCATACGAAGCTGTGGCAAGAACCCCAAGTTCGTGTGGTGACCATGCCAACCAAACCACACGTGATTCATGACCACACAACTCTTGGCTTGCCTGAGTAATAGTACTGCCAATTTCCCCATCTGTTAAACAAATAATAATTGTGTGATTAAATAAGCCATAATAATATATACATAAAAAAGTCCCACAACATATAAGTCGGGATTGAAAAATTCTGTACCTGTATAGTAATTACATCTAGAGATTGAATAATAGGCCACAAAATCTCATATTAAGTGACTCGGATCTGAAAGTCATATAAATATTAATATTACATTATCCTTCACCCTCATACTTAATTTCAGAGGAGTCACATAGCATGACAGTACCCTATGAAGTGTGAATTTGCTGTTGCATATAAAAGCATCTCTAATCCACAACATTCTTTGATATTGGCTAAAAGATATCAGTGAGGGCCACCACTTCAGATCCTGCTCACTTAGCACCTAAACCTGTTCACTGTTACACCCATGATATCATGGGCTACTGAGGTCCCCTCTTCAGGTTTCCCCTATATATAAACAGAATGATTCTGCAGAATGTGGGGTTCTTCTAAAATGTTTGAGAAGGATACTAGTCATATTAAGGCCTCTAGCATCTTTTCAAACTGCATCCCAAGTACAGTGAACCCTCACTTTACGCGGTCAATTAAACCCACGGCGGCCCGGGTAAAGTGAACAACATAACATATGGGATTAATTGAAATAGAGACCGGGCCAACCCCCAAACTCCACTTTTTCAGACACATTACCTACGTTGTAGTAAAAATAACTTCTTAATTTTATGATGGTATGCACACACTAGTAATAATTAAGAGAAATATCAATAATATTAGGTTTTTTAACACTTACATTAGTAGAAAAGATGGCTGGGCACACGGGGATGGGGGCTTGGTTCCGAGGCAGAGGGCAGATTATTGGCCCTCACCTGTATCACTTGTATCACTATCCACCACAGAGGCTTGCAGGGCCTCTTTGTCAAACCCCCTCAAAGTCCATATAAGTCCATATTCTCACTATCATTATCACTATCACTGACTTGGGCCGGTTGTGGTGGGTGGCGGGTGAAGAACTCGGTAATGTTTTGATGACTGGGCGACCTTGTGCGCACCCTGCTCGCGCCGCTCTCCGCGTAAAAGGATACACACACACCGCGGAAAGTGAGCATTCCGTGTTCGGCAGGGTATTGCGTAAACGTGGAAACGCGTAAAGTGGGACCACGTAAAGCGAGGGTTGACTGTACAGTACTGGACACGTTTGTCACCCGAGTTTTGATGCAATGTCTAGGTTATGCTCACTCCAGACTCCAGCTTTTCACGAGATTTTATTCAGGCTTCCTACTCATTGTGGTCCAGATCGTGATGAACCTATACATAGTGGAATTGAGGAGGTGTCTGATCCTGATAATCCAGAGTATGAGAAACACTCTAGTGAGGAGAATGAAGACAAAATAGTCAGTGAAACTTTGTGTGGCAGGAGATAGTGCGTTGAGGTTCACATACCATTCTACCTACAATCTCCCTTGCTGGCTCTTGTTCTCTCTCTCTTATGGTTGACACCAATTGGAAGGAGGTGCAAAAGTAAGGACAGGGATACTGAAAGTGGGAGAAAGTGTGGTTGACATGGAACAAGAGCACGCGGTGGGAGAGGGAGGTCACAATCGCCTGCCACTACAACATGTACTATCACACCTCCCGCCACCACGCCATCCATACGGGACCCCCTATGCTTACCTACAACTTCTACAGACTCCACAGAACCCAACATGCTGCCGGACTAACCTGACCAACGTGTTATACTTGGTGCTGCCAGGGACTGGTGAGACAGGGAAAGTTTCCAACTTGAACTCTTCAATTTTGATAACTCTCGGTCAGGCATCACAGACGAGAGCATCACAGAAAGAAGCAAACGTGTGAACTTCTTCCTACCGTTCTTCACAAATTATTTAGTGGCACTCATTGCGGGTGAGACAAATAAATATTCTGATAGCTGGTATTGTGCTCCAGCCTCACTCATGCTTGCTCCAGTGGCAAGACACTACGTGTCAGAAATTTACCCATTCATGGCTGCCACTTCTTCACATCTATTCAATCCACCAGTGCAAAGAAATTTGCCCTGAAAGTATGTCATGGTTGTGCACACAGTCAGGTATGAGCAAAAAAATTGCCGTGATACAAGGTAACAGTGTGAGGGTTGTGGCTTTGCCTTGTGCCTAGACCCCTGCTTTGTAAGATACCACCACTTGCAGAAGTACAAAAGTGCACTGAATATAATGTACATATTCATATAAAGGTGTATATTACATTATTTATTACAGGTATATCACGATAAACGACGCATATGCCGACCGCAAAAAGTCAATGGACAGGGAATCAACAGTTTTCAAGGTTAGGGACCAACAACTCCCCCCCCCCCCCCCTCAAAATTCCCAGCTACCCTTGATATATCTCTGTCATTCAGATTACTGCAGAGAAAAAAAAAAAAATTATATATATATATATTATATATATATATATATATATTTCATTAGCCCAATAAAGCACGCGGACTTCTACATACAATCAACACCTCAACCCGCCAGGATTCGAACCCACGGCCCACAAGCCTATGACTGTGACCGGGGAACGCTAACCGCTGGACCACCAGGATACTAAAAGCAGTCCTAGACTTTGTTATATTTCACACAAAGCCTGTTCAACGAGCTTATGGCGCCGTGAACAGGCTTGGGAAAAAAGCTTAGAAGTATTCAAATCATCTTGTGTCACAGAAAGACTTCTGGTTGAAGCTAGTTTGATTAAGGAATTAAAATCAATAAACCTTAGTGATGGTCAGTTCAAAACTGATAATATGTTACATAAATTTATTTGTCAGTGGCCCAAGGTTAAAAATGCTTTGAAAACCTTTGATCGAGATGTATGATAGTTATTTTGTGGGTCCCTTTTTTCTGACCTAACCTGGCTAATCACGTCACCACCCTTCTCTTAAGCTCCTCTACGTGTGTGTTGGTGTGGGGATTAGTGGATGTCATCATTATGACCTGACCTCATGTTTTTAAGGTCACCCTGTATATTTAAGCCTCTCTCTGTCCATGTAATCCAGTTGCCTCTGAAGATGTCTTGAATAAAGACGAAAGCTAAGGTACTCCGTTGTTTCCATTTTCCCGTGTGATTTTATCAATATATATATATATATATATATATATATATATATATATATATATACAGTGGTCCCTCGGTTAACGAGCACAATTCGTTCCAGAAGGTTGCTCGTTTACTGAAACCATTGTTTCATTGGGTTTTTGGGTACAGGTTGTACCTCTGTAGTCCGGCATTCTGTGGTCCGGAAACTCCCGTGGTCCGGAACGATTTTAGTTTGTCCAATAGGTAGATAGGCAATTTTTTTTTTCTTTTTTTTTTTTTTTATCTGAATTATTATTATTATTACAGGAGTATTAAATTTTTGCCCCTCAGGCCCCAATGTGGGTCGGTGACCTATGCCCGGGTGGGCTAATCCCCGTAAAAAAAAAACAACAAAGCCGCGGGAAATTAAGGTTTGTTTACATCCGGCAGTTCGGCTGCTCTCTCTCTCTGCTTGTCTATACAGAGTACAACATTTAACCCTTCAATATATATGAGCAGTGTTGCTTTCATATTCTTATGTAGAGTAATGACGATATGTTTTCACATGTGTGCACTTACCGTACATATGCGCAGTCTCACTTTTTTTTTTACCATTAATGGTTAGCTACTTATATTGTTCCATATATTAATATTAAATAACATTACAGGTACTTGAAACAACGGTATTATTTTCTTCAGTTTTATATATAGAACCAATCAGTCACTGGTTTTGTAAGCTTTAACATAAACAATGCCGGCAGCCATCTCGTCTCCTCGTGTGTTTTAATATTCCACGTATTATTAATGAATTGTATTGTTAATTTTGCACACACAAACATTAATTCAATAAAAACAAATTCAGAAACATTAATTAAAATATATATGAACAGTAAATAAGTGTTGCTTTCATATTCTTATGTAAAGTAATGACGATATGTTTTCACGTGTGCGCACTTACATACGCGATCTCTCTTTTTCTTTACCATTATCGTTAGCTACTTCTATTGTTCCATTTATTAACATTAAATAACAGTACTTAAAACAACCATATTAATTTTACTACAGCTACAACCAAGGTCTTATTTTCTTCAGTTTTATATGTAGAACCAGTCAGTCACTGGTTTTGTAATCAACGAAAACAATGCTGTGTCATTTCCTCGTGTGTTTTAATATTCTACGTATTATTAATGAATTGTATTGCTCATTTTGCACACATAAGCATTAATTCAATAAAAAAGACATTCAGTAATAAACAATAATGAATCTTTTATACATTAGAGAAATGACGGTGTTTACACGATTATGCACGTCGTCTGCACGTTGGCGGGCCGTTCAAACCCGTCGAAATTCAAGTTTCCGCCGTCAAAATTTTTATTTTTTTTTTGTTTGTGTTCCGATAAAATATGTTGAATTAAAAACTAGCCAAATTTGAGAAACTACTATATGACATTTAACCCTTCAATATGTCTTCAAAGAGACCATGATGCAGAGAAAGTGGTGCTAGTGCTTCCAAGCATAAGCACAAGTCACTATCTGTCCAGGAAAAGGGTGAATTTCCATGGTCCGGCACCGGTCAGGTCCCGAGGTTGCTGGACTAGAAAGGTACTACCTGTAATTGGTTCGAGCTCACCGAAAATTACATACAAACTAAAAATAAATGCAGGAAAGTACACTTACTTTGAGGTGTGTATGTAGAAGGTTCCTGGTTGATGATGATGATGGGAATTAGAATGGGGGTGGAGGAGAAGGAAGAAGAGAAGGCATTGGGGTGGAAGAGAAGTCACCCCATGGTGCAATTTCACCCATAAAATTTTAGTTCACTTGGTGTAAGTCAAGATTATTTTCTTTAAGTCAACACTGCACTATATATTATCAATATGTAAAATATATTTCAAAATTATCAATAATTTAACTGGAAACACAGAAAAAAAGCATTTATGTTGAAGAGTCTCAAACAAGATGTTCCTTTCTCTGAACTGGTAAACAAACTGACGCCAAGCTTGGAGTGTTGAGTGGCTGTTTGGCGTGCAAAAAACTAGTTTCCTGTACAGTACAGTCATGCGCCGGTTAACGTCCGACTGAACAATGTCCGATCGCATATACGTCCATGCCCCCCCTCCCCAAAAAAAAAAAACACATGACGCCTGCTGGACCACCACTCCACGACCCCCTGACGGAGACACGATGATCCTCCCCATACTGGCCAGATATTATGTGTTAAAGGAATATGCTTCCTTACTTAGGCTTTTCTAAGCATTTGCCTACAGGTGAAATGTTAACCTACATCTATTAAGGATAAAATCTTTCACCTAAAAATTGACAATAACACATTTGCTGTAATCAGACATATCTAGTTGCCTCAACAATTGCAAGTTGCAATTGGAGTTGCAATTTCAAAATCTGTGGCATTACTAAAAATAGTAAAGTTTCTGGTGCACTCTAAGATTAAGAGAGAAAACAGAGGACTCAGGCGTCCTGATGTGAGAGAAAATGGACTCGTATGACAGGGAAAAAATAAAAAAAAACATAGCTACATGTTTTGTGGACTACAGTATTAAGCGTACCCTTTTCATCACTTTGTAATAAACCTAGCCATGCCTATGTGTGTTTCTGATATTCACCATAACATTATATATATGTATTTAGTGGGTATAAATGGTCGTAAGATGGGAAACTTGGGGTTGGGTCTTGGGTGCCTGGAACCAATTAAAATAAATCCCCTAGGTTCTGTACTTTCGTTATCGGCATCGGCGGGGTCCCAATTAGGCGCGATAACCAAGGGATGACTGTATATACTTGTGACACTGGCCAATTGCTTCTGGTGTTATGGTACAGGGGTACCAAGTGACAGCACTAGGTTCCCGCTTCCTCTATCAAGGAATAAACAATTAAAATTTAAATTGACAAAAAAAAAAAAAAAATTCAAATAAATTACTATCTTACAAGAATCCCTCCAATGTAAGTTATATTCACCCAGGTCGTTTGGGTGGAAAATTATGAGAAGAGCTTAGTCACTCTTAAGTAATGATAAATAAACACGCAGGCAGGCCTTCAGCGCCAACTGTCAAATCTTATCTCAAATAAATAAACAAATAAACGCCAGACATTCTGTCACCTCACCTCCCGCCCCCTCCCTCTTCCCACCACCCTCGTGTTCAAGATAAAAGATTGGTGATTTCTTTATGTTTATTTTATATAATAACTCAGACTAAAGTTACGATAATATAATTTGCATTGCTGAAATCCTTGCAAGACAGAGATTAATTTGAATATAAGCGTCATATATTTTGCTCAAGATATAAAAAATGAAGTACATTAGTGTACAATGTACATTTTATAAAAAGTTTTTCATCTGTATTTTTGGGTAGATTTACACAAATTTCTTCATTTATTTTCACCCATTTACATTCACACACCATCCTAAAATAAACGTAAAATAAATTCGTGCAAAGCTGGACTACACATGTACTAATTTGATTACGGTACTAAAATTGTTATGTCTAGTGCGAATTACAACATGTTTATATTCAAATAAATCAGTATCTTACAAGAATCTCAGCTATGTTAATTATATATTCCTAGGTCATATCACTGGCATTTTAAAATGAGAGAAGCTTAGTAGGACTGTTAAATAAACACAGAGACCTTCGCCTCAAACTTATCACCTCAACCCCCCACCCACCCCTCGCTGGGTGGCAGAGCCGTCAGTCCCCCCCCCCCCCAGCCAGGCTTTTAGGCTTACAGTTTTTATCTTATATAATATCTCAGACAAAAGTTAAGAGATTATAATTTGCATTGCTGGAATCCTTGCAAGACTGCCAATAATTTGAATATAAATGTCATATATTTTGCTCAAGAGATAAAAATTGTTGTAGTACATTAGTGTACAGTATAGTACATTTTATAACAAAGTTTTTCAACTGTATTTTTGGGTAGATTTACATAGATTTCTTAATGCAAAGCTGGAGTGCACATGTACTAATTTGATTATGGTACTACAATTGTTTTGTCTAGTGCAAATTATAGCATGTTTATATTCAAATTAATCAGTATGTTACAAGAATCCCAGCTATGTTAATTATATTCACCCAGGTCATTTCACTGGCTTTTTATAAGAGAGAAGCTAAGTCACCTGAGAACTGATAAATATGCACGCGTTAGACCTGGGCATGTGCCAACTGTCAAACGTACTACCTCCCCTCCCCCCACGCCCCCTCGCACCCTCTCTCTCCCCCATCTGCTGGCATTGCTGGAATCCTTGTAAAACGGTGAATAATTTTAATATAAACATCATGTATTTTGCACAAGAGATAAAAATTAATCACCTGTATCACATTACAGTAGTGATTTAAGAGTAAAAGTGTATATGTACATATATAGTATTCCACATACACGTAAGTATAAATAAAAAGTTTATGTGATGATCGGACAACGTCTATTTCGGTGTACGTCATGTTTCCAAGAACGTATCTAGGACGTTAACCGGCGCATGACTGTACTTCAATTATGTTCAATAAATGTTAAAATGACTAAAAAATTTAATATAAAACTTTTAAAATTATTGAATAGTACAACCTTCTTGATATTTACTAAAATGGTAAGGAATTTAAGCCCTAAAACCGATTACTGTATTGGCGGACTGATACTACAGCTGGTGGGCAGCCAAATGCAGGCGAAAACATGTTGGGGCAAATTCGTAAGGAATTCGTTAACCGAGGGTTTGCTCGTTAACTGAAGTGAAGAATCTTATGGAAGGTAATTCGTTAACCGAAATTTTGTTAACCGAGGGATCACTGTAATTGGTTCCAACTCACAGAAAAAGTACATACAAAGTACAGTACTGTACACCAGTAATAGAATTAACAAAACATTAAATATAAACAACATACACTCCTGTACTGTACAGTATACTGTACAATAATAAATAAAAAAACAATAGAATACTGTATTTTAACTTACTTTGAGGTGTGTATGTCATATTACCGGCAGCTGTGTTTACATATCAAACAGCTGATTGTAGAGGCAGTCGATGATGACATGCCATATTCTTCACAGGGTGCATTGGTTCTAATGCCTTCTTCAAGTTTCATAATAATTTCTGCACTGTATTGTATCAATATGTCAACTAAATTTTAGAATGACCAATAATTTTAATGTAAAAATGCAAAAATATACAAGAGACCAACAAACTCGATGTTCACTCCACTGTAAACAAAGTTAAACTGAGAAGCGTTGGTGGGCGATTTGATCAGCTGATGGGCGCACAAGAACTGTTCCCTGTACTGTCTGTATTATCAATATGTCAACTAAATTTCAGAATGGCCAATAATTTCAATTTAAAAATGCAGAAATATTCAAGAGACTGACTTTCTTGATATTTACTTCACTGGAAACGAATGTAAACATAGAACCAATTACTGTATTGGCGGACGAGCCAATCAGCTGATCAGCTGATGAGCACAACAAAATGTGTTTGTCGTAAGGATTTCATTAATCGAATTGAAAATCTTTATGGGAGCTAATTCATTAACCAAAATTTTGTTAACTGAACAATTCGTTAACCGAGGGACCACTGTATTTTGTAATCATATAATACTATGTACTTCTGTAAAGAAGTCTCTAGTTAATAGTCTAATTGTGAAAGATGTACTGTTGACATTTCTAGAGTCTCTCCCTCCGACGTTAAGCGAGGACTTACTGTGCATTCAGTATTAGTTGTTATAAGCTGGTGTTACTTTGAATCTTTATTACACGATTTAAGGAATAGTTTCATTGGTGTATGCTCAGTGTAATTATATGGAAATGTCATTTTCAACTGTCAGGTGGAGGTAGCAAAGGATTGTTTACATGATCCTGGTCTGTTAATCAAAGCTGTTATTTCAGAATGTGAGTCTGATTAATGGACCTAGAGGTTGAAGCACTGCTAAAAGAGAAGGATTATTCAGTAGTGGCCACGACAAGATGCTCAACAGAACCACTCTGGGTGATAGTTTGGCTGGTCCTTAAATGGTGGCCATGATGATGTTATCATGCAGTAAATGTCAAACATACAAGTGGATTGGAGTGTATTTGTTCAAAAATTAAAAAGTCCTCAGCCTTCTTACTTTTCAGGGTACCTTTAGGTGCAATCCCAGGTAAAGTAACATAGGATAACTTATGCATACAGTACAAGGTTAAGGCAGATGAGTTGGAAGATAGAGAAGAGGAAAACTAAATTCAGGATAAAATCCTATTCTTGATCTTGCTAATGGTTATTATAAAGTTAATGGAAATGTCATTCTGTCTTATTCAACACACAACCGAACCATTATAATGATTGAACAAATGGGGTGAGCCTAAGTTGATGTTTGTGTACAGTATTTGCACAGTATAAAATACAATTAAACTAAATATCTGGACATTTTGCAGGACAAATTAAGAATTACTCTACTAAACACAGTGATGAATAACATCCAGATAAAATTTGATCACAAAGGATTAGACTATTACCTTGACTTGAATTCAAAGGCTACACCTCCAAAAGACATTTGTGCATCATCTGGAATTCATTAAGCAAATTTCTCAAAATGATTACAAAAGATGAAATGTGTAAAACATGAACAAACATAAATAGATTGTTGATGAGATAGATAAGATAATTACCACAAGATTCCTACAGGCAGAGAAGCTCTAAAATTGAATGCATAATTTATACGTACTATTGAGAAGCTCTTCCAAGTGGAATATGTAAACTTTATTTTCACTTGAGCCAACAGCCAAGATATAAGAAGGGGTGGAGTCTGATGGTGGTTGCCAAAGAAGATGCTGGATAGATTTCCTCACCACCACCAATTTTGTCATCAACTCCAAGTCACAGCTCCGATAAACTCGTACCTGTCTAGAAGAAATTTCCCAGAAAATATTTATTCAATATAAATTTTTACTAAATTTACTGACCTTTCAACAGTTAAGTGCACTCTCACTTCTGTAAATAATACTTTTACAAGCTCCATGAGAATGGTTCAATATTTTTACTTTTTGAGTTTCGAGTAAAACTCAGATACAAGGGGTCTCTCTTATATGTTGTATTTCATCATCCATTTTTTATATTAATGTGTGTGTATCAGAACATGATGCATAAATTGTGTTAATAACATGTATTATAATGTAAAAATAACCATAATAGGTAATAACAGTGCCCTACAAGTGTTACGTTTCTACAAAGTCAAATATGTCAGTCACTTGAGGTATGAGGAGTGACTCACCTCTCACACAACTGTATGCCACTGTTATGTGTAAGTAAACACAGAATTTGCAGAAAAGACATCTCAATGTACTAGTGTGTCTTATGACTAAAGAAAGCAGGGCCATGCACAGGACCTGTCAGATGGGAGAGCTGAGAGTTTGCAAAAAGGGCATCACCCCCTGAGGGAGGAGGCGAGCAAAGTGAGCCTTTACAGCTCGGGGTCAAGGGCTATTTTGAGACCATATGCAGTTGCTATGAATGTCCTTTGAATTTGGCAAAATTCCGGTTGTCAATATGTTCTTCAACTTCGTGTGTAGATGAATCATAAGCCATACAATGACATTATTTGATAATTTAGTTACAACATAAACTAATAAAATCCAAGCTCTGTCACAAAAGCACACCACATATAATATTAATACAGTGGTAAATCGTTAAATGAAATCTCGTTAACCGAGGGATCACTGTATCCCATTGAAATAATGGATTCAGTTAACAAACGACTCTGTAGAACGAATTGTGTTCGTTAACTGAGGGACCACTGCATATCAATACAGTATTATTTTAACTTTCCTCCTTTTAATTTTAATAAAGCATGCAGTCTTCAACAGTTGTCTTAGAGGTCAAAGAATCAGGATTATATTTCATTGCAAATGAATGCAGGGAACCCTTAGTCTTTCGTATATGAGACACCATTTCCTAAGCGACGTCATATTCGCTACAGCATCTTGCTACAGACCAACTACTCTCTAACTTCTGTAACAACTCCAGGTTCTGAGCTACAGTAAGCAGCGTGCACTTCCTTTTGGGTGCCATCACTAAGCAACATTCACAAGGCACAAGAAACCAAGCACAAAAACAGTCACCGGGCACAATCGAGAGGCAGCGAGATGGTGTGTACACACTGAGACTAGTGGCAGGAGATGCGGACTGGGTCCATTTTAGCAGTGGAGGAGTAAACACGGCATTTAGACAGAGAGAGAGACCGGATTGGAATTTTCCATATCCATACGTCAACTGGACCAACCAAAATCCGCATGTGACACTGAGAGATAGAAAACCTTGTTCAGAGCTAAAAGGGTATCCTGCCCTTGTAATGAAAGGGTTGGCAAGGTTTTGCTAAGAGACAGACAAGAAGGTTTGGGTAAATGGAGAGAGTGAAGGAGACCAATCAGGTAAGGAAATGATTGAGTTTGAATGTGGAGTAGAGGGCAGCTAAGGGATGGCCAAGAAAAGACCTTAAAGATAAGAGCCTGATGAGAGACTGCATGATACCATGCAGCTTGGAAAGCTGCCTTCTAATAATCATGGCTCACTCATGCAAGCCTGGAAAATGGGCAAAAACTGGAGTTGCCCTTGAAGATGACGATATATACAGTGTATCAGTTGTGTAATGGAGAAAAAATTATGACTATTTTCATACAAATTTTAAAAACACCTACCCATCCTGTGATCCAATTGACAGGTACTTATAGTCTGGACTGAATGAGAATTCTGTGATATCTTTTGGGATTTTCCTGGGGTCTGATTCTGGAATTAGTGTATGCAGGAAGACTGGATCTGAAAATGAATATGGTGATTTAACAAGATAATATGTAACACTAACGATACAAAGACATGCATTTAAACTTAACAGCAGCTTTACATGGTAAAAACTGATACCTAGTAAAATGCACAACAGGAAGACTAAGTCATATGGCAATAATCACATCACTCTACCTGGTGATAAAACCAAATCTCAAAAATAAGGGCAAGGTCACTGACTTTCAAACTTAGCCTTGGAATCTTTTGAAAACGAATGACCTAAAGGGTCTTGACAAGTTTTTCACACAAGTAATTAGCCTGTAGAGAGCATGAAAAGAAGGACAGGGTACTACAACCTTGTCAGTTCTAAGCTCCGTCCTGTTGACACATATTTAAATTTTCAATGATTTGACGAAGAAGTAATAGGCATATCTTCTATGGATGCAATTCTTGGGATAAAATCTTAACATTTTCCATGCAACTTGAACAAAATACTTTAGGGGCCACTGTTCCGTAAAGCCTACCCGAATAAAGGCACCCAAGTCAAGTCCCTTATTTTCTGTAGGTGGTTTCAGCTCCTCTCACTCCTCCTCCTAATTGATGTATAAAGAAGCAGCAGAGTCTAATTTAATTTTCCTTTGAGAATGAGACATTTATTATACAGAAAAATCAGGAAATCCCTGATGAACTGCTGCAAGATGGCAAAAAGTATGTTGAGTTACAAGACATTCAGTCTTACTAGTCATGGAACCACCACACTGTGATCCCAAGACTTTAGGTGAAGGAAGCAAATGGGTCTGATTATTTATTATTGTTGTCGTTTTGGAAGGGTCTTCAGCAACTTGGGCAGTATTGCAGCAAGAGCCTACCAAGTCTAAAGTAAAATATACTGCACTATTAAACTATATAGTGGTATGTAAATTATTCAAACCAGTGCCTTCATATTGTACACTGTAGTACTGTACACTACAGTAAAAGTCCAAAAATACGGATGCCAGAAATCCGGACCACCCGAGAATCCGGACTTTTCGAAAACTCAAACTTTTTTTTTTTTTAGCAGGCTTTTGTGTGTATGTGCGCCTGCGTGAGCGCCACAGCTGCACAGCGACTACAAGCGACCACGTAGTTGCCACTTTAAAACGAGCAATCAAACTGTGACAACATGTGTAATTTTGAGTCCTACTCTTTCCATGTACAGAGTACAAGCCCATAATAATGGCTCCTAAAGTAGATAAACTTCGTTGTGTGAAGAGAAAGAAGAACACGTTAAAATTGAGTGACAAACTTGAAATAATTAAGAAACTAGAACGTGGTGTGAGCAATACTGTTCTAATGGAAACATACCGCATTGGAAAGTCTACAATTTATTATATAAAAAAGACAAAGAATAAAATTCTAGAATTCAAAGCTTTTTCTTTAAAACTGCTCATTTTGAAGCATGCTATATTTGCTAATGAATAAATTATCAAAATGTACCTGTTCATCTCTTCGTTACTCTTCCTTAAATTTGAATTTTAAAAGTACTGCCTGAGAATCCGGAAAATCCGAAAATCCGGACCGACCCAATCCCCAAGCAGTCCGGATTTTTGGACTTCTACTGTATATCCAATACAAATGGTAACAACTATTTCGAAAATAATTCTATAATACAGTAAAGATTTAAAACATACTTAAAATAAAATGCATATCAAACTTGAAAATAAAACTAAATTATTAATAAAATCAATAGACTTAATGCAAACAAATAGCAGCAAAGTCATGAAATGCTATTAAAATAAGAGTCATCCACTACAAAAGGGCATTTATATATTAAAATACAGTGAACCCTCGAAGATCCGGACTAAAAAGGGGGACCACCTGTCTGAAAAAGCAAATTGTCCGAATCTTCCGGCGAATGTACTGAATGTATAAAAACAATAAATAACGATATAAAAAATACCAAAAATACAGTACAGGTACACATTAGTCTGACCACTGGGGTAAGTTATACAGATTTTTTCCTGTGAAAAAGCCATAATTTTGAGGAACATATTACTGTACTCTGTATTCAAATATACTATACTAAAGGACTAAATTTTTATCTCTTGTGAAAACTATGTAATGTTTATACTCAAATAATCCGCTATCTTGCAAGGATTCAAGTACTGCAAGTTAAATTCGGTTAAGTTTAGCCTGCTACATTTTATACGATAAAAACTTTCAGCCTTGCACTACCTTCACCCTGGCTGGGAGGGGGGAGGTATTGATAGCGGGTGGGGAAGTTACCAAGTGTGTGGTTATCAGATCAAATACTGTAGAGGAAGTTTAAATTTTTCGCTTATAAAATATCAATGAATTGAATTGGCAGAACATAACTTTCATAGCTGGAATTCCTTAAGATGGTGATTTATTTGAGTTCAAACATCCCATAGTTTCCATTAGACAAAAACTTTAGTAATTATTTAGTACATTTTAGCACAGGTTTGCCCTTGACATATATTTTTATATTTTTTCACAATATGTATTTAGGATGGTGTGCATGTAAATAAGTAAAATTAAATGAAGAAAGTTACGTATATCTACCCGAAAATACGAGTTGAAAAACTTGTACTCAAATGTACTACACTAAAGGACTAAAATATTTATCTCTTGTGCAAACTATGTGATGTATATACTCAAGTTATTCGCAAACTTGCAAGGATTCCAGTAAGGCAAGTTATATTCTGCTAAGTTTAGTCTGACATTTTATAAGATAAAAACTTTAAGCCTAAAACTACTGTACCTTCCCCCTGTTTTGGGAATGCTTCTTAGTGAGGCTTCTAAGCCCAGAGCCCAGAATTTAATTAGAACTATATTTATGGATTCCGGTAGTTTAGACTCGAGGAAAATATCTCCAGCATCCAGAAACATTCTGGGGAAGTGGGCTAGTGTACATCTGAGCAAGATGTCTAGTTTAGACACTTGGAAACTTTTCCCAGTAACTGGAAAAAGTTCAGGGATAAGGAATTTTTCCGGGTTTGAGAAAGTCGTCTTGTTTGCTGGAAATCTCTCATCCCAGGAAGTGCTCTGCACCAATTGTTCCAGCTAACGGGGATATCACTGTATTTAAGTATCTTAACTCTCTCGCACACAATAAGTTTTAAGTTACTGTTACCATAACAAAAGTCATATGGGACCATTCTTGGGAGGTCTGGTCATCTTTGTTCTGTAGCCAATTTATCCCACAAGAAATAGTTTTTTGCATGATTTACACATGACCAGCTTCGTTATTGTTTTGGCTTTGACACTAGTAAAAAAAATAAATAATAATAATAATAGGATGAGAATAAGACTATTTTTTCACTCTGAATAAAGAAAAAAAATTTCCAGCATCATATCTCTGACATATTTTCAAAAATCTACCAAGGTATTATGTAGGTACAGAAGTAGAATTTTATGAACTTTACAACAGCAGCTTTAAAATTTTGATACAGCTAATTATGGGGAGGGTGTGGGAGAGGAAATAAAGAGACAAATGTGTCCTACCGCACAGCTGACGGAAGGAAATTGATGAACAGCGGACCAAATTTTTAACCCGATAACTGCGGTAGAATGATTTGCCTATGAACCCGCGGTGCGCAAAAAACACATACAGTAGAACCTTGATAAATCTGACTAATTGGGGCAGACCCTAGTCCGAAAAATTGGAAAGTCCAAAAAAAATTAATATATAAGGCGGGTGTGGGGAGTTTAGAGATAACACTGCTTATCTAACCTGTTTAAAGAAAATCAGTTGTTGTTATGTTATTACTACATTTCAACAACTAAGGTCTTTAAGTGTATAACGAGGTTATTAAAAGAATATTACATCAACAACAAAAAAACATAAGAAACAGAACTCTCTGGGTTGAAAATCAGACATGTATGTCAGGTTGTCACCGAGATGATTGTTATTTACTGTAAAGTGTTACATGTAAGTAACCACAGAATTTGTCTTATAAATAAAGAGAAAACTGTATACTGTACAGTACTATAATGATAAAAATAAGAACAAATAAGTGTAGGAGTATATTGTATGAGAGCAGCTGGCAGAGAGGAGGGTAGGGAGGGGGTAGCATGGGTGGGTGGCTCCTCCCCCTCTCTTTCCCCCAAGATTCCCTTAACATTTCTTTATGCAATTTCACCACAATTCTCATATAATTTAGGATCATTTGGTACCACGTTGATAAAATATTATCCTAAAAGAATCAGCTTTACTGAAAAAAGAATCCCACACTGAACACTATGAGTCATTTCATACTCATTTGTTTACAAGAGCAAACAGCTGATCGACTTACCAGAATGTCTGTCTTCAACACTTAATAAATTAGTACAGTACAGTTGTGTATTTATCATCACTACATAAATACTATTGCAGTGTATTTATCACCATTTAATAAATACTATTGTAGTACATTTGTCATCACTTAAGTAATATTATAGTGTAAAGTATTAATCCCCAGCCTGCTTACTTACTCAAGTGTCTTAATCTCAGTTGGCCTATAGCAAATCTTATTAGACCACTGTGCAATATTCAGTAAGTGTGGTTCAGTTCATGAGATTTTTTATCTAATTTTTCCCATTTCTTTAACTTTTTTTTTTTTTAGTATTTCTGGTGACCAGAACATCTAAGAGTCCGAAAAAAGCGAATTCCTAAATATTGAAGTCCAATTTATCAAGGTTTAACTGTATATAGATTTTCCACAAACATCATTTTAACTCTTGTGGATTAAAATATAATATGTAGAAGAATGTGGAAACCAAATATGAGTCCATTACTTACCTTAGTTTGGCCTCCAGTCTCTTAGGGGACAAAAAAAGGATTCTAACCTCTATTGCTCACCCCAACACTCAACTTATTTGACAATTTCACTAAAAGTTAATATAGTTGAAGTCTTCAACATTATTCTCAATAGATCTTGAATGTTTCACCTATAAGTACAGTACAGTATTACCCCGCCTAACGCGGTTTCACTTAGCGCGTTTTACCATATACGCGGTGCCTCGCCAGAGCTGAACTTTCACTTAACGCGGGTTTTTTCCACATATACGCGGTGAGTGTCCGGCTTGAGAGCTATTTTTAGATTCGCCCCACCCCCCACCCGCCACCCTGCCTGACTGCCTGTTTTAGCTCATAAAATTCATACAAATTACCCAGCCAGAATATAATTTACATTGCTGGAATTCTTGCAATATGATGATCATTTTGAATATAAACATCATAGATTTTGCATTAGACATACAAATTTTAGATATAAAGTTTATTCTGAGTAAATATGTTATTTTTTGTGCAAAATATATGACATTTGTATTCAAAATATTCCTGGGCTTTCAAGGAATCCAGCAATGTCAATTATATTATCCTGACTTTAGTTTGAGGAATTATTTATTACTATACCTGGTTTTCCCCCCAAAATTTCTCAGAGGGAAGAGCCAGCGAGTGTACCGTGAGAAGAGGGGGAGGGAGTCGAGTCCATTATTTGAATGGACATTAACTTGGCGACTGTATTTCTCTATTTCTCTAAAGTATTAATTGTGTGCATGTACCATCATAAAATTAAGATGTTATTTTTACTAGAACATAGGTATTGTGTCGGAAAAAGTGGAGTTTGGGGATGGGCCAGTTTCTATTGGAATTAATCCCATATGTTCTGTTGTTCACTTAACACGGTACCCTCTGGGTTTTATTGACCGCGTTAAGTGGGGTACAACTGTATATATATCTTATGGTAATACCGTACATACAGGTAGAACCATAGGTAGTAAGCAGCTACTAAACAGGGAGGTACTACCACCTGGGAAGATATTGGAAGCATAATGTGTTTCTAATAGTAGACCCTGCTGCCATATGGCACCACAAAAATTGTGACCAAGTCCCAGGTTGCTGATCTGACGTTCTGCCTCATTTACAAACAATGGTCTCAATTGTTTCTCTTAGACAACACAACATATAATTATAATGTATATCATTTCTCACTCTTGATTTATTTTTTTGATTTTGTATTTATTTATGGTTATTATTTATATTATTTTTATTATTTTATTTTTACTTGTATTAATTTGCTATTAATTATATTAATTGTTGTAATAATTATAATATAATAATAATAATAATAATAATAATAATAATAGATATTATTATTATAATCATTATTTATTATTATATTTTCACCCCCCAGGCCCTGATGTGGGTCATTACCTGTGCCCGGGTGGGCTAATCTAAAATAAAAAATAAATAAATAAAAAAATAAAAAAATAAATAAATAAAAAAAAAGGACATTCTGAAACAACACCCGGGGCACACTAGTCGGACATTCTGGAACGCTACCCGAGACCTAAGGGTTAAAATGTGCTATATCTTATACAGTATCATCTCTAATTCTGCTGTACATACAGTACATGTGATTCTGATGGAAGGCAGCAGTGTTTGTGTAGCCCCTCTCCAAGGACTAACTCAACAGAGCACTAGTTAAACCACCAAATTTTGAGGCAATTTAGCAAAACAGAATAGGACATCTCTACATTAAATGTAGAAACAATGCCACAAAGGATGCACTATCTCTGTTTACACAGTTGTCCAAGGAGGGAGGGTGCAAAAGTAAGATGCTATAATGTCTATCAGTGGTACAGGTTTACACTACAGCAAAGTCTAGTTTGACAAGTAGAATATTAAAGTAAATCTTACTAGTAAACAGGAGTTTGGAAGACCAAGGTGAGGGATTCAGTGACGAAAGTTCTTTAGAGATTTACCAAAATTTCTTCTTCCAACACAGATACATGCAAAACTGTGAAAGACAGTGAAAAACCTTATCCTGTTTAAGAAAAGTTAAAACATAAGACTTCCAACAAACCTGCCATAGGGTCCGATGAAGCACGAATTGCAATCTCCCGATCACCAAAGGAATAAGCACACCAAGTATCTGACATTTCTGAAACAAAATTTTTGAATATTATCTTTGGCACCACAATTCCATTAGATTACAATTTTCCATTCCCACCAAAAAAGGGTGGCACTAAAGCTGTATGTTATCTAAAGGTAGATAATGAACTGAGTTTCTAAAATCCTGCTTCATAGCTAAGAGGAGATGAGGATAATATGCATGAAAGTGTCAACACCACAAATCCCCAAATCCGATGGCATGTCTGTAAGACGTTAGGTGATCTGGTAATTCTGACTTTTCTAATCAACCATCTACATGTATGCAAATTGATCTAGTTCATTAAATCTGGCCGACTAGATGTCAGTGAACAGTTGAATTGAGAAAACATAACTTGTGATTCTCAATCCACTTCATGGAGTGCCTTGGCCATATACTGTACTGTATGTTAAATGTTCACAAGCCCAATGATCACTCCATTCCCAACAATGAGCATAAGACCTCTTGGTGGTAAGAGACCAGGTCAATTCCTCAGTTTGGCACACAGGGGGTCCCTGGGTTATGAACGGGTTCCGTTCCTGAGGATATTCTTAAGTTAAAAATGTACGCAAGTCGAAACACATGCTATGTGCATACTGTACTTACAGAACATTGTTTAAAATCCCACTATATCATAGCCTATGTCCTTATATACATGTAAAATCACTTAATTTAAGAAAAAATGAGAAATAGAATGACAAAATACAGTAAATGAAAGTAAAAAATAAGTCATCAGGTAAACAAAATACTGTACTGTAAATTTAAAGTTTAGACTCAATTATATCGGCGAGTATTTTATTAAGTCGGATGTTTGTAAGTCGGGGACCTCCTGTACATTATTCTCTGACTGGAATCTTTCAACGCTTTAGCATATTACATACCTTTGAAATATTTTTCTCTGAATGATATCTTTTAGGGCTTTAGCAACAGATCTTCTTTTCATCATTCTCTGAGATGGTTCTATATTTATTACTCCAACCAAACTTAGAAAACTCTGTAGATACCTAAAATTTTGTATCCTCCTTATCTTCTCTTCCTCAGACTTTTTTTTTTTTATACCACAGCCTTAATTGTTAGAACTTACAGTACTTTTAGCTTTCTCCCTTGCACTCTTACAAATTCTATTGCAAGATGACAAAACTCCACTAAATTCTCTTCTTTTAGTACAGAGCCATCCACAAATACTGACATATTCACTTTTCCTTTTCTGCCATTATTTTTCAGACTTACTGCTCTAATTAATTAACCAAGACAGCCCTATTTCTTTTTCACTCGCTCATTTATCGTATCATTCTTAACGTAAGCACTTTCCAAAGAAATTTTTTTTATCTTTTCCCCTCAAATGTATAATTTTCATCCCTGCCAAAAATTTATTTCTATTAACTTGACTGTTTTTTCCAACCTTTAAATTAAGGACATGTTTTCACTCTGTTATCATTCTCACAAATCTTCACAACTGATAAATTATGAAACATTATGTTTTGCTAATATATTTTTCATGAACTTAAATTTGCAAAATTATGTGACTGTGATTCTGTAGGCTGAAATGAAGAACTTAGCAATGAAATGAGTACTGTACACTATCAGGTGCACTTAACAATGGTGGAACAACCCTTTCACTGGATAAGTATAATGTCATGGGAGTGGGGTTACCCAATAGTTGCTGAATGCTAAGAATCAAGAGATCAACATCTTTCCAGCTACCATGATATCATAGCAGGAAAGGCTGGTAATCCAGTAAATATCACATAGAGAGGACCACCAGTCTGGTGTAGGGTTACATAGGTCAGACCTTTTCTGAACTGTTGCTGGACCAAGCTATTATAAAACCTGCCCTGGTGTAGCCTGGATTTGATCCTGCACAAATAGAGTGGTACACTGATGTGGTAAGCACTCCATCATAGAGTGGGTGAAAGGCTGATAAACAAACACAAAACATATGTATTTCACTCTTAATTTAGGAAATATAAAAATAATAGCATTAATATGCATGATAAATTAAATCTTATCAGCAACAGTGTAAATACTATATTGCAAAAAAATGTATGTTCTCTTCATTATGTAGAGCAAATTCTACCATGGCATAAAATAGTACAGTCATACACAAAGAAAGCACTTAAGATTCTGATCTGCATATGATGAAAACATATTGTACAGTATACAAATATATCCACTAGTTTCTACTAACCTGACTCCCCAGGACAGACTAAAGGTCCCCACTCAACCTTGTACACTGGCTTTTGATGATAGTAGGCAAATGCTGTAACACGTCCAGAAGATACATCTGTCCACCCTACCTGACCTAAGCCAGTGCCAAACAATAATCGCCCATCGTGAGCTGGGTGCCAAGAAAGCTGTTGGAGGAAAAAATATAATGAAACTTTTTTGCCAAATATTCATAAGATTAGAGTATATTAATATTGAGGTAGGGCCTTGGGTTAGGGGCCCAACTGGACCACTGGTTAATACAAGCCTACCTGGAATCAAGGTGTTAGACCTGTCTTTCAAGTGAGGGTCCCACTTTGAGAATTACGACAAAAGACTAACTGCTCACACTGAACATCCAATCTGATATTAACTAGTTAGTAGATACCTTGAACGGATCCTCATGTTCTTTAATAATGGAGAGCCCCTAATATCCTCTCAAAGCAAAATTTTACATGCATTTTGGTTAATTTCTGAAGCAGAAAACTCACAAAGCTTCCCAACAATAGAGATTTTTCAATTAAACTGAAACTTGAACCTCAGAGAGTCAAGGAAACAAAACCATCAAAAGACAGACATATTACTGAACATAAAATTAGATAACTTGACACAGAGTGGATGACATCGGCTCCCAAGCCAGCATGCCAATTGAATCCACACTGAATCATGATCAAACTTAAAATGATGTTTGTAAACAGAAATAAATAATTCCTTAATAAATACTAACAATGAGGAATGTGTTGCTGGTTAGTACACCCTTAATAGTGCTTTAATAGGGCCAAAGTCCTAATCTGTAGAAATGTACAATGAACAATGTGACCACCTGTTTGGTGTGAGGTTGTGGCCAGGAATGAATGTGGTTAGGCCTGAGAACCTTCTTCTCATCAACTCAAAGAACAGTCAATGTGCAATTGTTTATGTGACATCGAGGTCGCCTGATCTCTTCTCACTCGTCTGAGAGAAATAACTTGGGTTTGTAATTATGTATCCTTTTTCTGGGGTATTGTTACTTTTAGGGAAATTCATAATTTATCAGAATATGGTAGTCCTGGTCACTAATGTTATGGTCTCCTAGGGTATAAACCAATGGCTTAGTGAGTGCATATACTGTACTTAAACCTTTGACAGAAAGTTGCCTGGTTAAAAATTCCCACACTGTGACAGCTGTTTGGTGAGAATTTTATTGATTAATCATTCGTCCCTTGCTTGTTTGGTAGAAGGCAAAAAGAAGGATAACAGAGCCACAAAAAGAATAATATGAAGTTTCATAACAAGTGACCAACTACCAAATGAAAGTGTAATGGGAATTTTACGGGGAATAGCCCACCCGGGCACAGGTCATCGACCCACAACGGGGCCTAGGGGGCAAAAAAATAAGAGTAAAAATAAATTAAAAATAGAAAAGAAAAAGATTACATTAACCATAAAAAAGAACTATCAATAAGGCAAAGGACAACTACTTCACTACAATAATTAATGTCATACTACATAACTTAGGCCAACTGGTTTACATTCTTAAACTAATAAATTATCACAAGACAAAAACAAAACTCACAGAGAAGACCTTTCCTTTGATGTTCTGCCACACAGTCTGTGTAGACAATGATATGTCACTTGCAAAATTCAATAGTCTTATATTGTTCTCCTGAGAACCAATAGCTAGTCTGGAGAAAAGAGGAGGAATATAAATGTTAGAACACCAAGACCAAATATGTAATGTATACATACAGTAATATTATATAAGCATGTGATGGTAATGAAACAATGGGATAGATTCTACAGCAATAAGTCACTGTTACAGATACTGATACTGTACTTAAAATTGTATTTCATTATCCAACACAGCTGCTAAAATATCTGACTACTTATTGCAGCTACCTATCTATCACCTACATTTATTTCTATAACTTAGTGTTCTAAAGCAAATGGAATAAAGAAGGTGCACTGAGCTTCACGAAAATAGTCCAATTATTCTTCATACTTGTTGAGGAAAAAACAAATTTAAATTGTATACTTTTTACTTTACTAGCATTAGCTCTTCCATTTCCATGTGCAATTCTTCACCACTAAAGATGGTCATAATGTCATATATTTAGCATCCTCCATTAGTATAAAATCTCACTGACTGAATCTATATCTTAAGCAGATTATCTTCCCGGCTTCAGCTGAACCTTGTAAATTTGGATCACCAGTCTATCACCTAAATGTGCTCTTGTTTTTAGGTCACCTGTACAAAGAGCAGAAGAGCTTATCCCACGCCCCCCACATTGTTATCATTATTGCTATTGTTAGCATAAAAAATACAAACCTTTTATGTTCAATTCCTTCAACCAGTTTTACTGTACAGTACTCTAGTTCTCCCTTAACCAATTAATACAACTCTGTATATTTAAACTGTAACCAGAGTTGTAAAAAGTACTGGACTTTGTTACTTAAGTACTGTAAAAGTATTGTTACATTGACAAAATGTTACTCAAGTAGAAGTAAAAGAGTATCGCATTCTTAAAGTACTCAGGTACTGAAAATAAAAAGTAAAAAAAAAAAAATTATTTGCCTCAAATATTAAAACAAATCCACAGTAAATTATGAAAAAAAATAGTTAACTAAAGATAAAAATAAAAGACGTCATTACACATATTTATTTTCAAATCTTTCTATTACGATTAACCAATAAATGATTCTCAAAATTATGGTTGTCCAATCAGGAATTTTTAGGCCTCCCTATCAGGACCTTTTAGGCCTAAATATAAGCCCAGCATGACCTACTAAAAAGAAATACGTTCAGCCACTCTTCCCCCTACAATCACTTTCTTCTTTATCAACACAAGTATCGTCGTCATGGACTTATGATCTGCAGACATAAAGTTGTTTCTGCTCCCATTAGGTTTCGGACACCTATCTGCCATGTATCTGAGGTGGGGCATGACCTGCACTTCTCTTCCTGTAAACTCTGTAACTGTCCCAACGCTAACACCCTTCAACACTATTGCCTTGACTGTCCCACTGTTAGGGACCTCCTACCACAGGGAGTCATTTATTCATAATAATTTAGATTTAATTCTTGTACGCTACCCATGCTTTGATGGGTACTAACTCCCATTGTCCTTAAATCATATCAATATTATCTCCATATCACAATTCATAGCGTGTCCTGCGAGACAAGAGTACCAATGTGTTAGTGTCTGACCGCATAGTCTTGTGACTAGGCTTGTTGCCCCCTGGGGTGTAATAAATTAACTAGATATTAAATAATAAGCCCAGCATGATTAAACAGACGCTCACAAGCAGCAGATGAAGTTAGTGGGCTGTTAAGCTTGAGAGATAAGTCACATATGTCAGGAAAGACCTCAGTAGCTCCATTCCATCCCCTGGGTATGCCAAGTAGCTATGAAACTCCTTCAGTTGAGGAGTTTGTGGATGAGTGTTGCCTCCACAGTCACTGAGTCTGACTAAGACTAACTGTGACCTGCCCCTCTAATTGGGGGTGTGGCTGTTGTGACCTCACTCTTTGATTCTAATTGATGAATGGCTGAATTTTTCGCACCACGTAACATCTAGCGAAGGGTACTTAGTGGTACTTAGTTATTTAAGCAGAATTTTAAATACACTCAGTCTCACACATATTGTACTGCGCACATCATTGTCATTCCTAAAAACCCCATTTAATTCATATTACGCTATATAACATTCAAATCCACCGCGCTTGTAGAACCTCAGAAAACGGGAAACATTTTTAAAGGATAACTCACCTACTCAATGTTACTAGACCATGTGTTGTCTTGTACCCAGGCACAGTCATATCATATTAATTGTATGTATTCATAGCATTAAGGAGAACTCAGGGTATCCATAAGATGAATGTTAAAGTCCAGTTGAGCCGGACTAGTGTACTGTAGGACTAAGTGTGGACCAGGGTTTGAAGGTCATACTATTTACGTCTGTAAACGTGTCGTGAACGTAACTTCCACAGATATCATATGAAAATACATGAGAACAATGATCTGGAAAAAGGATAAATGTATCAGAACTATGTGAGGTGTTGGAAGTGACCCAGAAACTATACTTGAAAGGAAATAATCTTGTATGCGTCGGTATGAACTTAATATACCTCGTATCCTCACGTGACATATACCCACGACAGGTACAGTGATCAGAGAATCTTATGTCGGTGTTCAAATAGTGCAATGTGTGAGAGGAGGATCCCTAATTACAGTTTTAAGTGAAGTTGATACACCCCTGCCATGAACATTCAGCCTTTGTTTTAAGGCGCGTCATGTACCCGCCTCTGGTGTGCCGCGTTGATATTATAACCCAATGAATTTACCCACGAACTAGCAAACCAAGACCTTACCTTAGTGTGTAATTTAGGATTAAAATATGTGTTTATACGGCATGAGTGACAATATACCGAAAAGTGTTCAGGTGAGAACCGTAAGAAATAAAAGTAAAAATTAAAGATTGGAAGCTGTAGGCCTACGTGATGAGGAGCGGCAGGACACTGCCCTCAGTACCCTCCGTTCTACTGTCACCTCAGGTCAGTGTCCTGTCGGGCTATATCCCGCCCTATAATTAAGGCTTATATAGAAGTTATTACAGTTTAAAGCTTTGCCTGATATATAAGTGTAATAGTAATGTGTTAGGGTGTGTGATAACCTCCCGTCAGGCATTATTTCTCAGTACCCTCCGTTCTACCGTCACCTCAGGTTCCACGCGGTCGGAGTGTCTTGCTGCCCGGCAGCCATTATCCCTATGAGCGTCCCAACAGGTGGTGACTACTCCCAGCTATGCCACTCCACTGTGAACCTGTGGATTTCCAGCACACCACTCCAAATGAGTACCGGTAGTCACAAATAAGGAGACCGTGAGAAACTCTGCGGTCGTCACTTGGAGCGACCTATAATACCAGGCGTAGAAATAGTACTGTTATGTCTCTGGGTGAAGCCCTCGTCTTTACCCACCGAGGGCGGTGTGCGAACGAGGTGCCTGTTGTGTATACCTAAAAGTCACAAGGAGTCCCATACCTGCAGGGGTGGAGTGTAACATGTGTGTTGAGATGGTGCTACTATGTATGATAACCGACGGTGCTACATTCCATACAGGTGGAGTAGTCTGATGTGTTAAGGGATAGTGTAAGAAGGAATGACCGAGGTAAGGTGGTCACAGATTGTTATGCAATAAGTATGTGGATGCCACGCCATTAATGTAAGACGTCTGGTGCCCATCTGTGTAACCAATATTTTCGTTGTTCTTCTGAGGAAGACCAATCCATTTGTATGTTTTTACCAGTATGCTTTATAAGGAATAAATTAATTAAGACATGTTATGGTTTCACCCTTCCTTCCCCTTATCGATCTGGTCAATGGAAAACCTAACCCAATGCCTAGTCCACTCTGCACGCTACCTAACGAGCTACATGCTGTCCAGAGGGGGTCTGGTGGCAGCGACCCTTAGAAATTAAGACTAGAGTTAAGTATTCCCCCATAGAATTAGTGACCCCCAGTCTGGCAGTATAATATATATATAGATACTTACTTTATATCTAAGATGGAATTACATAAAGCCTTTTAGAATCACAGCCTCTTTGGAATTCATTTTAGGTACAGGTACAGTACAGGTAGTCGTCGACTTACGACCTAGATTGGTTACGGCCGACCGGTCGTAAGTTGATCTGGTCGTAAGTCGGCCTATGTTATAATTACCTTACGTATATTATACTGTAATGTGTAATGATAATATAATCATCTTTAAGTCATATTTTATCAACATTTTCTTTGTTCATTATTGTTACGGTCGTCAGGTTTAAGTAAATCACTGCATACTACAGTACAATTGGTTTATTATTTACACTGGGGCTGGGGCCAAAACTGTCGTACCGCCGGTCGTAAAGTCGAACAGACGTAAGTCGCATAGGTCGTAAGTCGACGACTACCTGTATATGCAAAGAGCAACTGACGTCTTTCGGAAAAGTGGGGGAGAAGAGAGGAGATTTGATGGGGGAGGGGGGGATACAAGGGTAGGCTAGGTGAGGTGGGTGGTCAAGGTGCTAATGAACACAAGAAGTTCAAAGGGAAAGTCTGCTGTCATGGCCATTACCATATGACCTGACCTGACTTCACCTCACCTCACAAAACCTGTAGGTACGTGACCGCGTGGTCTCCCCACACCCACCCTCACCCTTCACGGCTCCACCCTCACCCTCTCCAGTCTCTACCAACACAACTATTTTATTATGGTTAATTATTGATTAATTAATTAATAAATACAGCGGTCCCTCCATTAACGAGCGGTTCAATTTACGAGATTTCGGTTAACGAATTAGCTCCCATAAGGATTTTCAGTTCTATTAGCGACAACCTTACGAGAAACACGCTTTGGTGTGCGCATCAGCTATCGGCTAGTCCACCAATACAATAATCGGTTCTATGTTTACATTCATTTCCAGTGGCTTAAACATCTTGAATATTTTTGCATTTTTTTATATTAAAATTATTGGTCATTCTGAAATTTAGTTAACATATTGATAATATATACAGTACAGGGAACAGTTCTTGTGCACCCCATCAGCTGATCAAATCACCCACCAACGCTTCTCAGCTTAACTTTGTTTACAGTGGAGTAAACAATGAATTTGTTGATCTCTTGAATATTTTTGCATATTTACATTAAAATTATTGGTCATTCTGAAATTTAGTTTACATATTGATAATATACAGTGCAGAAATTATTATGAAACATGAAGAAGGCATGAAGAATATGGCATGTCATCATCGACTGCCTCTACAATCAGCTGTTTTATATGTAAACAAAGCGGCCGGGAATACGACATACACACCTCAAAGTAAGTTAAAATACAGTATTCTATTGTTTTTTATTTATTTTTGTACAGTATACTGTACAGTACAGGAGTATATTTAGTTTATATTTAATGTTTTGTTAATTCTATTACTGGTATACAGTACTTTGTATGTACAGTATACATTTTCTGTGAGCTGAAACCAATTATGCAATATCCCATTGAAATAATAGATTCAGTTAACGACTGACTCTGTGGAACTAAATGTGTTCATTAATCGAGGGACCACTGTATATTATTAGTTTGCCACATTAAAACTCGTTGTTTGTTTGTTTGGGTTATGTAACAAGTAACGATTTTTGTTTTTTTCAGTTGAATTGGAGTAAAAGTATTAGAAAATCATACTTAAGTAAAATAACTATTTTTTAGTACTTTTTAAAAAGTAGAAAGCCAAAAATGTTACTAGAGTACAGTACAGTACTCAAGTAAATTTATTTCATTACTTTACAACTGACTGTGACATGACAGTTACATTGTCTTTACAAAACAATTGTTTACTTCTCTATAGTATTCTGATTATTTATAGCTTCACATCCATACAAAAGCATTGGAGTACTGTACTTACTTCTTTCCTTCAAGATTTTTGCAAATTCCTTATTTAATTATTTTTTCATTCACCGTAACTTTGAATACATCCAAAACTTTTCTTATATTCAATTAATCCATTCTCAATTTTTTAATATAATATCTTAAATCATGAACCAATTAAATGTTTCTTTGTTTTATATTATACTTAAATTACCATTAGTTTTCAATCACTAATAATGCTCTTGCTTGCATTCTCTTATTGACCTATCTAACTTATTATCTAACCTGGCTCCAGGAAATCAGTAACAAAGAATCCTTGCTTCAGCTTAAATCTTACAAGATCATGTCACACTTCAGGATATGTCTCTAAGAATACACTATACAGGTATAAAAAATAATATTGCATATGGTATTGATATATTATGGGTATTGTATTTAACAAAGAAAAATCTAAGTTCCATCTAATCTTTATTTCAGTTGTCTTTGTATGTGAATGCAATGAAAATGATTTATGAAAAAAAAACTGAGGTTAAAGATAAATTTTTTTTCTACTATTTTACATGCTAGTGTGGGTTAGCATTGCTGGTAAATGCCTGATGGCAGGGTGTCCTGGTTGCCACCAGACACAATTGACTTTTTATTTCATTTGCAATCTAAATTAAACCTAATTCATCATCCAAATAAGTTTTATATCTTGAACCAACCTGTTGACATCCTGAGGACAAAAGGAAAGAGAGCTAGCACAGGCACCAAGAGTAGGCAGTTGGAACATGTGAGTGGAATTCCCGATGTGGAAGCCATGGAGGAGACGATCTTGTCCATATGTTACTGCCATGTCTCCAATCACTTCCAGGTTGTATATAACCCTATTGTGCAGATGATGTATTACCTGGTGATGAATTAAAATTTGAGTCCTAACAATTCAAATTTCAAAGCTGAAAAGATAGTACAGGTACTTCTGAATAAATCAATTTTATACAACAATTTCTTTTCAAAGCATAATCTAAAAATATACTGTATATATTTTTTTTTTCAGTTTTCAAATGTTTACTTATAATGGAATTAACACACAAAATATTTCTGTTACAAATCTTAATACTTTAGGAAAGTCAGTACATTGAAAATAGCTCCGATAATTATCCCGAGATAACTCGCTGATACAAGAAATTATGAGAAAAAAATTTGCATTTATAATGACATTCTGTATGCAAATTAAAACATTTGATTTATAACTAAAACATTTTCATAGTATGTACATGCATAAATAAGACATTTCTTTGAAGAAATAATATACCTGTGTACCTGTAATTTCATTCGGTGTTTAAGCACAGATTTACAATGTATGAAAAAAGAAGAAAATCAAAGAGAAATTAGCACCCGGAAGTTACTATCAGTATTCTATCTATATTCTTTGGTAAAACACACTAAATATAATGTGGAAATTTTTTGACAATTGTTGTAAAAAAAATAACAAACAAAAACATATTATATAATACATTCTCTTACATAACTGTATACAAAGCAATTATATTATCATAGATAGATAAAATATCTTTCCATACAGAGACGTTACTGTATCATTCAGGTTCCCCTAAATGTTTGTGGAGGTGAGATAAACACAAAAACAAGGTACAGGTACTATACATAGAGGAACATCACAAAGAAGACAACAACATTTACTTTCCCTTTTGATTTTCTTGCCATTTACATCACATTTTCGAGAGCACATGGCACAGCATCTTGGGGCTTTCTTCTTTTCAGTTACCGGCAGAATTTCTGGAAAGTGTCTTCCAGTGAGATGAAGTGGAGGTGGTTCTTCCCTGGTTGTCCTGAAGATTTGGGGTCAAGCTCAGGTGTACGGTATTTCAGCATAATCTACTCAATACAGTATTTATTCTGTACTGCAAAGGAGTACCTGTCCCTCCTGACTTCATATAAAGGAGGTAAGAGTTCTACACTTCCAAATCTATAAAATGCAGAAATATTTTCTTGTAGGACTTGTTCCCTCGGTTTCTTGATGCAGGATAATCTACCAAGTGTTGATCCACGTTATCAACTCCTCCCATTGTATTATTATAGTTCATTACTGCTTGTGGTCTCATCTTCACCTCATTTTCCACAGTCACCATTTCTGCATTACGGAGTGTTGAGAGTAGAGAGATATCTTTCTTGCCTTTCCAACAAATAACAGTGAATTTTCTCTTTTCAGTGATGCAATTCTCCTTTTTATAGGTTTTTCTTTTGAATATCAATGGGCATGTCCATACAAATCAATATTTTAACTTGTAAGAATGTCTGCTAGTTGTGGAGAAGTCAAGTAATTATCCACAGTGAGACAATATCTTTTACAAGGTATTTAGCAAAGGTTTGATAAGTGTTATTACTACCTATGATGATATTGGAAGGTCTTTGTAATCATTAACAATATTTGTACCTTTCCCTGTATACAGTATGGGCCGTATTCAAGATTGTTTTACGTGGGCTTTCCTCATTAGGAATCCTCACGGTGTGCTTTGCCCAAGCCGTAGGGGTTGGTCTGCCAACATGGGAAAAAAGGGAATGTTGGTATGCCGTACGCAAACAGCTGATCACAATTACTGTTAGTTGTGGGCAATAAAAATGAAATAAAGATATACTGAATCAACAGACTTATCATATATACTATATTGTACAAAGTAAAAATCTTGTGGTATTTTTTTTTTTACATGTTTCCCATAATCTGCTGGGTCACCGTGTGTTGTCTGTTGGTGTACAACCTACCTGCTCAGTCCTAATGTACTCTCAAAAATTTTACATTATACTATGACGCTTCAATAAAGTTGCTTTCATTGGTATCAGATAACAAAATAAGTACCTGTACTTTCTGTTTAATATGGTGGAGGGTTGGGGGGAGGGGCTGGCTAGGGGATTTGGTATGGTTAGGTAGGTTTCTTTGGTTGGTTAGGTCAGGTTTTATTACGTTCACTATTATTCATTTGTAACAGAAATGTATAGAATGAAAGGTACTCAGAATGATGATATACAGTATCTGCAACTGGACCCAAAAATGTTGGGGGATATTATGGGCAACTTGTAAAATTTACCAATCTTTTATACTGGTGATGAATGAGTTCACATGTGTGTGTGAGGTAGAGTGAAGACTTCAGCATCAGCATTGACTCAACCCTGACCTAGGCTTTTATGCTACAAGTATTGAAATATTTCAATAATTTCAGATATACCCTGTACTATCTGATTAATATATATATAAACGACATAGATATATGCATAGACAGCAACATAAGTAGATTTGGTGACGACACTAAAATAGGGAGCGTAATTAAATCTAAAGAGAACTCCGCAAAACTACAGGTAGACCTAGACAAATTTTTCGAATGGTCTGAAAAATGGCAGGTGAAATATAATGTGGACAAAATGTAAAGTACTTGGACTAGGAGATGTAAACAGAGAAACCAGATATCAGATGAATAATGCTGTTATAGAGAAATCCGACTGTGAGAAAGATTTAGGAATAATGATAAGTAGGAATCTTAAACCCAAGTCAACAATGTGTATTTGCCCGAAACAAGGCTAACAAAGTACTTGGGTTACAAGACTAGCAGGGTTATCCGAAAACTATATCTTTTGCTTGTGAGACCTCACTTGGATTATGCAGTTCAATTCTGGTCACCGTACTACAGAATGGATATAGAATACTACAAGGAATTCAGAGGAGAATGACAGGACTAATCCCTGGCATTAAGAGCCTTGAGTACAGAGACAGGTTAAAGCATCTTAATTTGCACTCCCTCGAGAGACGTAGAGTGAGGGGCGATATGGTAGAGGTGTATAAATGGAAGACAGGGCTAAACAAAGGGGACATTACAAAGGTACTCAAACTATCCAACCAGAAGCGAACTCGTAAGAATGGTTTTAAATTACACAAATTTAAATTTCAGCGCGAAATAGGTAAACACTGGATTAGAAACAGAGTAATGGATGAGTGGAACAAGTTACCAAAGATCATCATTAACTCGAATACGCTGGATAGCTTCAAACATAAGTTTATATGAGCGATAGGGGTTGGTAGTAAATGGGAGTGTCAAACAACCAATACTGTAATGCTAGTTATGGGCAATAAAAATAAAGGAATACTAAATCAATAAAATTATCAAATGTATCGTCTATATAAGTGGCAAGTGAATTCACACATGCGAGTGTTAGATCAGAGTAGGCACAAAGACATCAACAAAATTGAAGGGCTATTTCTAAAATAAGACCTTCCTCTATATTCACACTACACTCATGAATGGGTTTAAAATTCGGCAGTCTAATTTTTGGTAAACAAACATGAAATATCAAATTTTGGGAGGTAGATTATGAATGTCTAAACGCCATATCTGGCCTTGTCCATCAGCGAAATTCATACTATATGTATGATGAATATTTTTTCGGCTATACTGGAAGCATTGCAACATATTTGTAATTGCAATTATATTAAGAGTCAACATTGATTTATCCTTAGGGCTTGCTTAGGGCGCCCAACAAAATTTCCAGTAATATCCGTGAGCAATGCTCACGCCATGAGCAATCCATGCGCTTCTTAAATACAAAACGCAAGGATTCCTCATGAGGAAAGCCCATGTAAAATGATCTTGAAACAGCCCTAAATCATAAAAGACCAAACATATCCAGTTTTTGACACACAAAGCAAGAATTTTTTATGCCAAACCTGGCTCTTTTCAATGGAAGATACTGAACCTAGCCTTGTCATCCTTTATAAAGCATTAGGCTCACATCTACAGCATTATCCCTCTCTGGTGTGTAGATTCCTAAATTTATTCATTAGAAGCTGGTAGACTGGCCATATGTTATTCAATTCAGGATTTGGATGGGTTTGAAGATCATACTCTTTATTATCTACAAAGTGCAAATACCGTTTTATTTTACAAAACCTGTTTTATGACATTGCTTGTCAAAAAAAAAAAAAGTGTGGACAGCATAGAATTCCTTGACCAATACCATGATATTTCTGGTTTCTTAACAATGCCTTGTAAAATAAGAAGCCCTAAAATACTCTAATTCCACCACCTGTAACAGGGTATCATTGACAGGGTTACATCTCACAGATGCTTCAACCAACTTTTGTACTGCAAACCTATTTTTTTTTTTTATGGGGACTAGCCCACCAGGTCACAGGTCATCGACCCACAACGGGGCCTGGGGGACAAAAGAAAATAAGAAGCTTAAATTAATCTACACCACGATGATGCCAGAAAACCAGCTTTTTGAAGTGAGACAGATTGTATGAGTATGGAAACACAGAAGAATTCAGAGCATTCCACAGTTTGGCTGTGTGAGGAAAGAAGTATGTACTATAACGGGTTATTCTAATGTGCCCGACATCCACAGAGAAATGGTGGGCACCGCAGGCAAGACGAGTGTTACGAACCCACAGCCTTGCCGGCGGTACACAGGATGCCAAATCCACCGAACATTGCCTGTTAAAGTACCTGTAAAAGAGAGAGAGTGAAGCAACATTGCGGCAAAGAGAAAGGGAAGAAAGATTATCAGCTAAAGGAGGAGAGTTGATAAGGCAGGTTGCCTTTAATTCCACCCTATCTAACAGTTGGACAGAAGAAGAGCCACCCCTAATATGAGAGCAGTACTCCAAGTTAGGATGAATGAATCCCTTATAAACTTGAAGCAACTGCTCAGGAGTGAAGTAGCTATGGCATCTGTAAATCATTCCCAGTTTTCGGGAGGCAGCTTTAGCAATGTTGAGGATGTGTGGCTTCCATGACATAGTATTAGAGGTAATGGTGAGGCCCAGCATATCTATTTTAGAACTTGGCAGAATGATTGTGTCCTGAAATGTGATTGGTGGGAGATCATCTAATTTGGAAAGTGTAATTGGTAAATACTGAATTTTATTACTATTGAATTTAACCAAGTTTCTATCTCCCCATTTCGAGATGCTGCACAGATCCACATTGATAGCTGAAATGATATCAGCTCTAGAAACAGATGTAGTTTGAAAATTAGGGGGAAGGGAAAAATGTGAAGAGTGAAGAGTAGAATCATCAGCATAAGAATGGATAGAATTAGTCGTAGTGTGAAGAAAATCATTGATAAAATGAAGGAAGAAAGAAGGTGAAAAAATAGAATCTTGTGGGACACCACTATTGGAAGAGAAAGAGCGAGAGATCGATCCCTCGACAACAACTGGCATGGATCAGTTCTCAAGGAAGCTAGAAATTAGAGAACAAAGAGGGGGAGAGAAACTATAAGAGGGAAGTTTAGAAAGCAAAGACTTGTGCCATATCCTGTCAAATGCTTTGGAGATGTCGAGGGCCACAACGAAAGTTTCCCGATAATCCCTAAGAGAGAATGACCAATGATGGGTGCAGTGGGAGAGCAGATCACCAGTAGATCTCGCCTGGCAAAAGCCATACTGGTAATCCAACAAAAGAGGAAAGTGTTCAAGGTGACGGAGAAAATGAGAGTTTAAGATACTGTAGTTCAAAAATGTTAAGAGAGAGATGAAGTTAGGGCAATGGGGCGAAAGTTAGAGGGATTAGAATGGTCACCCTTCTTTGGGATGGGCTGAACCGAGGCATGCTTCCAAGAAGAAGGAAAAGTTTGGGTCCGATATCAGGGATAGTGCGCATCAGGTAGTGCCAGCGATGCCTGACTCCATGGGTGAATGCCGCAAAAGCAGCATGTGGCTCTGTGTTAGCAATATCAGACAGAGCTTGGATTCCCCTAACCCACTCATTCACCTTTCCCGTTAAGTACTCAGTCTTGAAGTCCGTCGTGCTGATTACTGCGCCTAGGTGTCTTTGACCATCATTTGTTATTTTGACCTCACTTCCACCAAACACCTCCATTGTCCGTTCATAATGTTCTGGATTCACAATGAGGAAAGACTTGCTGGTGGTACCCTAATTGTGGACCATGTGATGTTATCAAGTCCCACCACGTTTTGATGTCCTCCACTTTTCCTGCTTCTGTAAGGTCGTCAGCATACGCCACTTGCTTGACCTCGGTTGTTTCAAAATTTATTGTGTGTTGGAGCACCGATAGGCCTATTGAGTACATTGCCATTGCAACAGGGTCCCCCTGCGTTGTTCCCTCAGTTGACTGTATGATGGTATCGCCTCATAGAGCCTTGGTGTTTACTATATAGCGGTCTGATGGATTCCTATAGGTGTTTTCAACATACATTGCAAAGCTTAGACACTTGATCTTGATATTGTGCAGTGCAGCCTTGTGGTTAAGTATGTTGAATGCGTTGGAAGCGTCAACCAGGAGAACGGCCTCACAATCAAGCTGCTCAAATATCGTTCTCATGGCGTGCACGGCAGCTTCCCCTCCAGCCTGGTGGCCAGCACAAACTTGTAGGTTCCCTGCCGCTGCCCTGACATCATCCTTTACCACCTCCATTATGTATTTTCCGATTATCCGCCTCAGCACTTCCCCCACCCCAATAGGCTTACATTCTGGATTATCCAGAGGAATGAGGCGGTAGGCCGTCAGAGCATGGAGGTGTTAGCAGCATGAGGTTGCTAGCTTTCTTGCAAGGGTGGCAGTGGCAGTGCAGAGATCACTTGCTATGGGGCCAAACTTGTTAGTGCTGAGGATGACTCTCCAACCGTTTGCATCCAGGACTGAAGGGCCAGCCCCTCCCTGGGTTTTCAGTGCCCTTTTCCACACCATCCGTCCTGATATTTTATCGAACAGGACAGCATTTGGTGGGATATAGTTACCCTGGAACCTGATGCCTTCCTCTTCACTTGCAGGGGGATGTGTTTCCTTCAGTTGTTTTAATGTCTCTCTGTTTATTGGCTGAAAACCACCGGAGTATTCCTCTGTGCGAGATCTTACCACCAAAGTCACTTTTCCTACACGCATTTTGTTTCCAAACTTTCTTGCAACGTCGTCGGAGTTTTGCTTTCCGTCTCCTATAAATTTTAGTCTCTCCTGCAGTGTTCTTGCTTCACATAGGAGATCATCAAGGGCCCTATTCTGCCACATTGTCAATCTTCTCTTCATTGCTGCCACATTTTCTTTGTGCTTGGTCTTTGGGTGTGTCCTCTGACAGAACAGATGTGGCATTATTGCCAGTATTTGAAGAGCTAAAGGAGCAAGGAAGCAGTCCTGAGTGTACTCAGTTATAAGGCGAGTCATCTCCCGAATCATTTCTTTTGTGGCCACACACTTGGGTGGTTCAAACAGGTTAGCTGGCGACCACCTGACAATTTCTGAGTAAGTTTCTTTAACCCATATTTCTGCACTTTCCAACGACATGCCATTCCAATGTGGTGGCTGTCTGCCATTCACCTCGTGGACATCTGCTACTATTGAAGCAGCGTTTATTTGTACTACATTTTCAGGTTGAGTAGACTCACTGCTATCATTTAGGATATTATCGGGCAGTTGGGTTCCGGCGATATCCTCCTGTGTCGGCTCCCTGTCATGTGGGTTCCAACAATTGTTTCCCTTTCTGCAAACCACACATGGTCAGTTGTTTCTCACACAATCACAGCTAGTGCAATTTTGGTTCTGGCTAGCACCGACGCAACAATGTCTGTTACCCGGCATAGTGTTACGCACTTTGGGTGACAGTTACGGCCTCCTCCAACATCTGCTTTGGTCCCATACAGCAGAAGAAACTAGTTCTTAAGAGGAAAGGGCGGAGAGGTGACAGGCTGGACTGCTGTGTCCGGGTAGTAGAGTCATACATGCGCGCGTGGGTGTGTAGGCTACCCCCCTGAGGGCGACAATCCATACATCAGAGTGATACACTTGGAGAAAGAATTGTCACACCTAACACTTGTTTATATATCCTTGGCAGAAATAACCACTATTTCTATGGTCGCACTTAGCCTTCTGTCACTGACCATAGGGACTAGAGTCGCGAGGCCACCCTCGCCAAAGTAGGCCTATCAACATTGGCACTGACATCTGACACCTGCACTAGCCGTCCCGCCAAGCACTCACAACTCACTTGGTGATCGACAGTAAACACACGTTATATTTGTGATTAAAGCCGTAAGGGATGAGAAGAAACTTCGGTGACAATGCTTAGGGTGACATCCAATATTCACCGACACACTGTGAAATTCCCGCTCCCACTACTACTACTACTACTACTACTACTACTACAGTGGAAGTCCAAAAATCCGGACTGCTTGGGGATTGGGTCGGTCCGGATTTTCGGATTTTCCGGATTTTCAGGCAGTACTTTTAAAATTAAAATTTAAGGAGGAATAAAGAAGAGATGAACAGGTACATTTTGATAGTTTATTCATTAGCAAATAAAGCATGTTTCATTTATCAAAACGAGCAGTTTTAAAGAAAAATAAAGTCAACACAAGACAAAAATGTAAACAAACTGTCTAAAACCATGACGAGTCTTGAAATTCCAAAGCCATCCATCACTAAATGTGCACTCTCATTCAATGTTCATTTGCTCCTTAAAAGACTTTGCTTTGGCAATAACCAACGGCCCAGAAATTGCCATACCTTCTGATTGTTTTAACAAAAACCATTTGTGCAACACTTTATTAAGATTTTCTAATTTGGGCCAATGTAAACTTTTTCTTTCAGCAATTTTAATGTAAGGCTCAGAAGCTGTGAATTCTTGAATTTTATTCTTTGCCTTTTTTATATCATAAATTGTAGACTTTCCAATGTTGTATGTTTCCATTAGAACAGCATTGCTCACATTACATTCTAGTTTCTTAATTATTTCAAGTTTGTCACTCAATTTCAATGTGTTCCTCTTTCTCTTCACACAACGAAGTTTATCTACTTTAGTGGCCATTATTATGGGCTTGTACTCTGTACATGGAAAGAGTAGGACTCAAAATTACATACGTTGTCACAGTTTGATTGCGTGTTTTAAAGTGGCGATCGTGTGGTCGTTTGTTATCGCTGTGCAGCTGTGGCATTCACGCATGCACACATACACACAAAAGATTTATAGTGCCTCAAATTTTACATTTCACTTCAAGCTAATTACAGAACTAACAAAATTAGCTACCTATAATTTACAATTACTTTTATTATTAGAATTATGTAAATTAATTTTTTAAAGCAACTCCATTCATTCACATAACCCACAAAAGCCCGCTAAATTTAAAAAATTTGAGTTTTCGAAAAGTCCGGATTCTCGGGTGGTCCGGATTCCTGGCATCCGGATTTTTGGACATTTACTGTACTACTACTACTACTACTACTTCTAATAATAATAATAATAATAATAATAATAATAATAATAATAATAATAATAATGATAATAATAATATTAATATTAATAATAATAATAATAATAATAATAATAATAATAATAATAATAATAATAATAATATTACTATTATTATTATTAATATCTGTAAATAAAAAATACAAGTCAAACTTTCAATACAGTCTCTCCTCAATTTACGACAGGGTTCTATCCCGACAACCAGGTCGTAAGTCAAATTGGTTGTAAGTCGAAAAGGTGAAAATAATACATAGAAATTCTAAAATGGGTGTCTCTTTTTCTTCTCAGCACCACGAGAACTCTCACTTTTTCGCATGCCAGTCATTTTAAAGGGAATTACAAGCAAAAATTTTGTCAGCACACAGCGCAATCACTAACGTCGGGACTCAAAAATACGTACGTAATGTGAAAAATATTCTATACATAAGAACATAAGAATGGATGAATCTGCAGTGGGCCTATTGGCCCATACCGGGCAGTCCCATTTACACCCAACCCCTATTGCTCATATGATCATCCAACCTATGTTTGAAGCTATCCAGCGTATTCGAGTTAATGATGATATTTGGTATCTTGTTCCATTCATCCACTACTCTGTTACCAAACCAGTGTTTACTTATTTCGCACCTAAATCTAAATTTGTCTAATTTAAAACCATTGTTACGAGTTCGCTCCTGGTTGGAAAGTTTGAGTACCTTTGTACTGTCCCCTTTGTTCAGCCCTGACTTCCATTTATACGCCTCTATCATATCGCCTCTCACTCTACATCTCTCGAGGGAGTGGAAATTAAGATGCTTTAACCTGTCTCTGTACTCAAGGTTCCTAATGCCCAGGATTAGCCTTGTCAAGTAGCAAGTTAGTTACCCCAAACTGTACTGTTACTTTCCCATAACCTAACACACTCGATCACAATCCCGATCAGCCACATAAATCCCCCCACACCATAATTAATCCTTTAGACAAAATCCCACCATGATATATAGACAAAATAAGATACCGAGAGAAAGAGACAAATACGCCCTCACCATGCTCCTCAGTACCCCTCTACCTATTACTACCTACACATAGGGTTTATATCACCATGGAGAAGCTCACCAGAAAGAGTGGGATTTTGTAGTATCAGACAGTGGACATAAAGGTGGTCAGGTACAGGTGGTCACGAACCATTCCGAGCTGATGCCACAACAAATCCTGACCGATGCCATACGACCATGGCCGTCATATGTCAGGGTTGTCGTAAGTCGAGGAGAGATTGTACAGTATACAAATCCTCAAGTACATGACTTGCATGTTTGTAAAAATAAATAAATAAATTAAAATACTGAGCATCAACATTTCCTCACCAATGTTTTTTGTACAAAGGTAGGCTACATTTCTAATATTAATCTTGAATTTCCAACACTTGCTATTGTCTCTTATGCCTTATGCAATGTAAAATACATACCTTACACTAAAAAGCAATGAAGCTTACCCTGAACTTGGACCCTCCAGACCAGAGTGTCCATTGGAGTAGCTCTCCTCTCACATTTGAAGATAAAAGGTTCCCCTTGTACCAAGCTAAAGCGATGTGTTGTTTTCCTGGGTTCTTTTCTTTATTCTGTTCAGCACAGTAAAACAAAAAATACAAATTAGATGTACAGTATAAAATAGTATACTTTCTTTGAGTTTCATTGATGTCTGATGGGCTTTATGATACAAAGGGTCCTCACTAGCTATGTTGTACTGATATACGTCATTTCACGTTATGTCGCTAACAAATACAGTGGTCCCTCAATTAACAAAATTTCGGTTAACGAATTAGCTCCCATAAGGATTTTCAATTCCATTAACGAACAAAACTTCTATTAACGAAAGCCTTACGAGAAACACGCTTTGTGTGCACATGAGCTGATCGGCTAGTCCGCCAATACAGTAATTGGTTCTATGTTTACATTAGTTTCCAGTGGAGTAAATATCAAGAAAGTATTGTATTGTGAGTGTGTTTGTCCATCCAAAATGAGATGTGTAGTTTATAAAATTGAGATAAGATGCTTAGTTTATTCTCTTAGATTCTCGGAAAACTTTTCCCAGCACCCAGAAACATTCTAGGGACGTGGGATAGTGTCTGTCTGTGTGAGACGCATCTCATTACTCAGAAATCTCTCATTCCTAGAAGAGCTCTGCATCAACTGTTCCAGCTAAAAGGGAGAGGACTTTTATATTTTGTTTATTTCTAAGCCATTTCGTTTGTATTGAGTGGAATGGGTGTTAAAGAAGTCCATTTTTCTGCAAATTTTTGCATTTTCATGAGCATATTCTTTTTTTTTTCAAATGAACAAGGACAAGCAAAAAAGACCGCAATTGGGGAACCATAGTGAAAATACATGGATTTGCAGAAAACCAGACTTCTGAGACATGAATTGGCGAGGCCAGCCTATATTTAGGCATTTTTTATTGTGTATTAAACCATTTCTACTCTGTATTTAAAATTTTTGTTTATATATTTTCTGACATTCAGACCCAGTGTATATTCAACATGTAAACCTATGTCACATTTTAATGTGTCTACATGGCAATCCAGACCATGGAGGTCCTTAACTCATGTTATTGGGCGACTCCGCTGTATTATACAAAACCACTGGTAAACTTATGGAAAAATATAATTCATAAAAAAAGTGAAATACATGTTTCCATCATACATCTGACATCATGGTCTGAAGTATGCCCAGCACCAGATGCACATTATTAGACAACACATCTACCAGAAGAGTTCCTACATCCAGACAAGCCCCACATTTAGTTGATCACGAATGGGTACTCTATTCACTTATTCAGTTTAGTCCTTCTGACGCCATCCCAGAAGGCCCGGCATAGTAGGGGTCTGATGGCGTCAATCTACCACTTCATTTTTTTAATTTTCCCACGTGAGCAGCGCGACTATTATTGTGACAATAGCTCATCCCCGCTCACCCACACTTCTCCTTAACTGCATCTTAAGCAAATAATCAGTATAACAGTTGTCACCACGGAGGAAGGTCATGTGTCTACCTCTCTGGATTACCCACTTAGAACTCCAGCTCCCAAGCCCTGCCACTCCAAGCCACAGAGTGGTGAATGTACTGTATATAGTGTAATAATAAGGAACCATGTGAAGGTGTTGTGAAGTTGTATGAACATGGAGTGAGTTTGCAGTGCACCACCGTTCACTCCCAGATGCACAATAACTGTTAGAGGGGTGCTGAGGTACGATGTCTCGCCGACTTCTCCGACTCACCAATAACCATAGGTGGTGAGCCGTTTTCTTTACTTAAAGCCCGATGCCGAGACAAAATCTTGTTTCATAAAATATACACAGCATTATAGAGCTTGGGGCTAAGAGAGGCATATATGTTTGATAACATTTGTATTTTAAAGCCTGATGCTGAATATTAAACACTGGCTAATCAAAATCTTCATCAAAATTTGTTTTTTAAAGACTGATGTTGAGTGAGACCATTTGCTTACTACTATTTGTTCTTTAAAGCAAGAATCTGAATAAGGTTCATATTCTTACCGAAGTCTGTTTTCTAAAGCCTGATGTTGATTGAGGAACGTTGGTTTTACATATGTATCTCTTGGCCGACAGATCCCACAGGAAGATGTTGCGGCCCTGATCAGATGATACAATGAATGGCCCATTACTAGCTGCTGAAGTCTTATTACTTTGCTTGCTTTTATTCCTTGGACCTACAAAAAGATGCAGAATCAACACATTGTATTCTTGGTATAATCTGTATGGCAAAGCCTTATCACTTCATATGCACTTTGGCTTAAAATCATGGCAAGATAATGTTGATTTTCTGATAATTTTGTACATAAAGGAACTACTACCTACTGCAAAATGTTGTACAGTACGATACAGCTTTACATAATCATCCATATTTAATACCTCTTCCTACTACATCAGGAGTGTCACTTGGAGTAAGAATAAGTACTGTAATGATGCTGGAGGTGGAAAAAAAAATCATTCTGTCATATAAAGGCCTATGTAGCACACAAACAAGATTCAGAGGATGCAGATATTTCTGTATACAGCATATGAGTATACAGGTATCTCCAACATATGTGGTGCTTCAAGAATAGAAAGATTGAAGGAGACAAGAAAGGCTCAATGAAGACTGTGCTTCATAAAAGTAATTAATAAAAACCTGGAACGAGTTAAGTAAGAGGGAACAGGTAGTGAAGAAAACTGAACGTAAGGTGGAGGGTAGAATGAGTGATAGGGATATCATAATTGAGAAATATACCAAGATATGTGAATGTTGTAGTGTCTCTAAAGGGATCTGCATGAATCACCTGCTTTACAGCATACAAAATACACCATAAACAGGTATGCTGAACAATGGTCTTAAAATGAGAGAAATAAAAATAAAATAAATTTTCTTCATACAATAAAGTGAAAAAAGTTAAGTTGATAATGGCAAATTTCATCTCCCTTTACACATTCTACCCAACACATTCTCTAACCTACCATTTATCTTTGGTCTTACTCACAACTTTCATGTTAATTTCCTCCATGTCTGTTTACTCCTCTTACTTTCTGAACTGCTCTTTAGACACAAAGATATGTGTCTACAGGACATAGATGCACCCATCAGCAGATTGTCTAACAGATGTATTATCATCTTCAAGAGTCTTAATACATGGATCTGGTTCTTGTTCATGTCATATTACCTTGTGATGGTATAGATGCTTATGAAGTTTCATTAATGTCTCTGGGGATCTCAGAAGCTACTGAATGGGCAAGAAAATATTCCATTCAAACTTTGACATCATTACCATACTTTGCCATTTGATGCACGAACATGGCTCTTGTTCACATTATCTAGTGATGAAACCATTTTAACAGTTATTTAACAAATATAAATGTGTGACAAAGAAAGGGATACATGAACAAAGAGGGAAGTGCAATCCAGTACAGTATAGCCCCACAATTGTTTGGCCAAAAGCATAGAATACATGGAATTCAAATACCTCTGCCAACCAGTGAGATGTCAGGTCCCTCTTAACTCTGACCTCTAAAATTTACTTTGACCTTTGATGCATGGCCATAGTTCTTGTTCCTGACATACTCTCTAGTGATGTTACATAAGCTTAAAAAGTTCTAAAAAATTATCTTTTGAAATTCATGAGTTACGGAAAGACAAAAAATGCTCCATTTGATCTTTGACCTATTATTATGATCTTAAGGTTCATATCAGACCTGGTAGAAGACATGCTACTTAGTGATATTACATAACATACCTGAATGAAGCTTCATCAAACCAGTTTGAGTTTTTTAACAATTAGAAAGTGAACACAAAAAACTCTGAATACAGGGGTACCAATGGAAATCTATTTATAACTTAAATCTTTGAGGTACAAACCTGATTCTGGTTAATGATGCATTGTATATTGATGACAAACTGTATTAAAAAGGTAATGAATAGTTTACAACTTATGGAGCTGAGAAGAAAAGTCTCCATTTGACTTCTGCCATATATTTGCATTTTTTACCTATTATGTAAGGACCCGGTTCCTATTTGCAACATATTCTTGAAAGCTATAATATAAATGCACAGTTTTATAAAAATCTCTATCATTCAATACTTACACATGAGATACAAATGTGTAATAAAGAAACATGCAGAAAGATGCTCCAACAGCTGAATGAATGAACAAATTCACAATTGCCTACATCATAACATAACAAAATGCACTAATGGTAGGCCTTATATATATTAAGCATAACCTCACTTCTTACCTTTCTTATTTTTTCCTTCACCTTGATCACTGACTGTGTTACTGCTCTCTTTTAAAGCTTCTGCCCTACTATTGGTAGGGGCAGAGTCAGGAGACAGTGGGCTCCCTTCACCAACATACCATTTCATACAGTAGATCACATAATCATGGCCATGTAGCTGTGTCAGAACTTTTCCATCTGAAAGAATAAATATTCATACACTTAAACAATGCTTAATATTTCTTTAAAAATAAAAAATGCAGACAATCATCACTGCCAACCTACTCAACACTGCATTCCCTTGCTAAATACTGAAGATGTTAAAGCAAAATGTTTCAAACTGATGGAGTTATATGGCAATGGAAAGACAATCAGTGGCTGGGTGATTAGACTAAGTAGACCAACAACTTATGTTTAAGATGTTAAAACCCTAAGTGGTTTAAAAAAAATCAAAATAAATAAATAAATAAATAAATAAAAAATAAATCATAAGGCATATAAAATCCCTGTGAATGTTAGGTTCGGGCTAAAAATTACAGTCAGTTCGATGTTCTTGGGTAGCTTGAATCGGAAATCCCCCACCGCTATGGAGTTTTCCACCTTGTGATATAGACCATACAGACACCTACCCAACCTGGAATTTCAGCCAAACCGGACAAGCTTTCCCTTCAATTAGTCTGGATTACAGGGAGTTTACAGCAGTACATAACTTTAGCTCAAAAGCTATTTCATGAACCCTGTATACATATATAATACAGAACTGTACATCAAGTTTTAAAAAATTCTAACAATGTTGATGTTCTGTGTAAGTGACATTACACAAAATGCTCTTTAAAAAGTGAGATGAGTAGAGGAATGGGAAAAAAGAGATTAAGGGTGCACCAGAAGAGGCAGGTGAGGGTATGGAGGACAGGGTAAGGTATTCTAATGCTGTAAGTGCACTGGAAATTTCATCCTCAAAGCAAAGACAACAATGAAAGAAGCATGACTGAAATTTTGCATAAAAGAATTCTCATCATAGCCTTTAAAACTAGAATTCTTTATACATTCACGGGGCACATTACCCATGAAATTACCTTTGAGAGAGACCAGCACAATATCCTTTGAAGCAGCAATAAGAGCCTGTGAAGGTTCATTTGGATTAATTTCAACTGAGGAGAGCTCCGAAAACTGATGGAGTGTATGGACTCGTGTGACACCATGCCTTGCCTGCCACACCACCACACGACCACTGTTGCCAACAGTTACAACAACTTCTTCTCCTCCAATGCTTCCCCAACACAAGGCATTTACCAAGAGATTCTGAAACAAAGGAATGGGTAAGTAATGCAGCTGTATGATTTAATAGCTAACTCATAGAGCTAGATTTATATTCTAGGACTCTGAAATTCAATGAATTAGAAAGTAAAATATAAATTTCTCTTATGAAAAACATAAGAATCTTTAACAAAACTGAGTGATGATTGACTAATTGATTTAGTAAATATTAACACTGTACTCGTGTTTTACAATGGCAGACAAGATCGACGGACAAAAATGAAAGCTAGAAGCATGGAAGAGTCGAGTGTCAAGAGATTGTTATGACATGTTTCACCAATTAGCGGCAGTCATCGCCGATCAGGCAAAGACCTTAATGTTACTTCTCTACGAATTGTCATCAGAGAACACTTGACGAATTTGGCAGAACATTTTCAGCATTACTTTTCAGCAGAAGAAGATCCACGGAAAGGGAATGGATGGATCCGAAATCCGTTAATGTTATTGAGAGATGACTCAAGTGTCACTATGGAGGAAAAATTGTTGGAGCCGGCTGCTGACGAAGGATTGAAGATGAGTTTTTAAACATAACATAACTTGGTTCCTTTTGGATAAAAGTGAAAGCAGAATATCCTGAGCTTACTGAAATTGCTCTGAAAACTCTTCTCTCATTTCCTTCAACATACCTCTGCGAGACTGGCTTGTCAACCATGAGTGTTATTAAGACAAAGTACGATTGGATAAGCTGACAAAGAAGAAGCAGCTCACCTTTCACATAAGTAAAGGTTAAGGTTTTAACATGCCTATTATTGTGTTAATAAAATAATCATCAATTTCATATTTTAGTATTACGACATATTTTCAAAATTGTTATGTCTTCAATTTAATGTTGCCTATTCCTTTCAGTCTTTGTTTTAACATCTTTATGCACTGGGGTTTAAAATAACTAAAATATAAAAAAAAATTTTAACCCACTTTATTCAATATAATTTTTCATTTTATTACTTATATATACATATGTTTATAATATCTTTGTTAGAAGGCTTTGCTAGTTTGATTTTTTAATATTTTTTATTTATATTGTAATACATATTGTAATATTTGTTTACAAAATAAATAAAAAATAAAAAAGTGTCAACTTTTATTATATTCATTATATTTCCGGCATAAATTAATATTACTACGAATGTTCAAATAATATTTTCTCGGGTCGTAAACAAATAATAATATGGCACAAATATGGTACCGGTCCCTGGCACATTGGAATAAAACCTCTAGGTCCGCCACATCAGATAGTTTGAGAAGCATTGTTCTAGTGCAAATTATGTGATACTCAAAATAATCACCACCTTACAAGAATTCCAGCAATGTAAGTTATATTCTGCCAAGTCAATTCAGTGATATTTTATAAGCAAAAAACTTAAACTCCCTCTATATGACAGATAAATAAATAGGCACAAGGTAACCTTCGCAACCTTTACTGCCGGCTGTGTCAACACCTCACCCCCCTCGGCCCTACCCCCTCCTCCCAGCCAGGGTAAAGGTGGGTTTAGGCTCAAAGTTTTTATCTTATAAAATATAGCTGACTAGATTTAGCAGAATCTAACTTGCATTGCTGGAATCCTTGTAAGATAATGATTAATTTGAGTACAGTGATCCCTCGGTTAACGAGCATCTCGGTTAACGATTTACCTTCCATACAATTCTTAACTTTGGTTAACGAGCAGTCCCCCGATTAACGAGTTTTTAATGAGAGCCCCTCCACATGTTTTCACTTGCATTTGGCGGCCCACCAGCTGTAGTATTAGTCCACCAATACAGTAATCTGTTCTAGGGCTTAAATTCCTTACTATTTTAGTAAATATCAAGAAGTTTGTACTATTCAATAATTTTAAAAGTTTTATATTAAATTTTTCAGTCATTTTAACAATTATTGAACATAATTGAAGTATAGGAAGCTAGTTTTTTGCGCGCCAAACAGCCTGTCTACACACCATACAGGCGTCAGTCTCTGTGTCTTTTCAGTGGAGGTAACATTTTGCTTGAGACTCTCTTCAACGAAATGCTTTTTTTCTGTTACCAAGCAAATTATTGGTGAATTTGAATTTTATTTTACATATTGACAATATATAATGCAGTGCAGTGTTGATTTAAAGAAATTAATCTTGAATTACACCAAAAGAATTAAAATTTTATTGGTGAAATGGTGCCATGGGGTGACTTCTCTTCCACCCCAATGCCTTCTCTTCTCCTTTCTCCTCCACTCCCATTCAAATTCCATCATCATCATCATCATCATCATCCAGGAGCCTTCTACATACACACCTCAAAGTAAGTGTACTTTTCTACCCTTTTGTTGAATTTAGGCAATTTTCGGTGAGCTGGAATCAATTACCCAAAAACCCATTGAAACAATGGTTTCGGTTAACGAGCAACCTTCTAGAACGGATTGTGCTCGTTAACCGAGGGACCACTGTAATAATAATAATATTATTATTATTATTATAATAATAATACCGTAATAATAATAATAATAATAATAATAATAATAATACAGAACCATAAAGAAATACAAAAATGAAAAAAGATCAAAAGTGAGAAACATTATATGTATGCTGTGTTGTCAATAGTAAGAGAAACAATTGAGACCCTGTAATTATGTGTAAATGAGGCAGAAAGTCAGATCAGCAACCTGGGACTTGGTCACAATTTTTGCAATGCTTTGCCAGCCATTTTAAAGGGAATTACAAAAAAATTTTTGTCAGTACACAACGCAATATCAATAACGTCGGGACTCGAAAATATGGAATTTGACAATTTTTTGGAACGACTGGGGCGGTCGTATGTCCGGGTGGTCGTAAGTCGAGGAGCAGCTGTATATGGAAATCCATGTGTACATGGTCTGTTGAGATATACAGGTTGACAATCCCCTATCCGAAATCCTTGGGGCCAGGGGCATTTCGGACTACGAAATTTTTCGGTTTTCAGAATGGTTATTTTTTTTTTTTTTTTTTTTACATGTGTATTAGCTCACCCGGGCATAGATCACTGACCCACATCAGGGCCTGGAGGGGGGCGAAAATATAATAAAAATTATAATAATAATAATAATTCATAGGTCTAGGTCGTGTTTCTCACTTTTGATCTTTTTTCAATCTTGTATTTATTTATTATTATTATTATTATTTTATTATTACAGTATTATTGTTATTATTATTAATTTTATTATTATATTTTATTATTATTATTATTGTTATCATTATTATTTTATTTTGGTGTATTTTTAATAAAAATTTTATTTCTCGGAATAATTATTATTATTATAATTATTATTACTATTACATTTTTGCCCTCTAGGCCCTGATGTGGGTCAGTGATCTATGCCCGGGTAGGCTAATACACATGCAAAAAAAAAAAAAAAAAAAAAAAAAAAAAAAAAAAAAAAAAAAAAATGGCTCCACAAAAAAACTTTCGGTTTTCAGAGCTTTTCGGTTTTCGGAATTTCGGATAAAGGGTTGTCAACCTGTATATGTAACCTTGTGTTTCCTAGCTGGAATTGGTAAAATGCTACCATGACCACATAGTTGGCACCGGTAACCCCTCATGGAGGTTCACATTGCTTAAGAATAAGACGAATAAATAGGCTTTGTGTGAAATAAAACAAAGGCTGGGATTGCTTTTGTTGTCCTTGTGGCACAGTGGTAGCAATCCCTGTTCACACGCAAAGGTGCAGGGCTTGATTCCTATCTATATGTATGTATGTGATATCCCCATTACAGTGCCCTAGGTTAACGAATGCCGTGGTTAACGATATTTCGGTTAACGAATTACCTTTCATAAGAATCTTCAATTCGGTTAACGAAAAAAAATTTGATTAATGAAATCCTTACGAAAATCACATTTTGTTTTGAACATCAGCTGATAAGCTGAGGAGGTACTCAGCCAATTCAGTGATCTCTTCTATGTTTACATTCAAACTAATCACTATCTTATAAGAATTCCAGCAATGTAAATTAAATTCACCCCAGTCACTTCTATTAAATTTTATAAGCAAAAAACAAAAACTCAATCTAAAGGACAAAAATTAACAATTAAATACTTCACACCACAGGCACCAGCTGTCAAACATGTCACTGTCACCCCTCCCTCCCTCCTTACACCCCCACTCCCCACCTTCCTGAGAAACGTTTGGGGAAAAGCACTAGGCTTACAGGTTTAATAATAAATAATATCTCAGACTAAAGTTAGGAGAATATAACTGGCATTGCTGGATTCCTTGCAAGACAGCGAATAATTTGAATATAAACGTCATATATTTTGCACAAAAGATAAAATTTTTGCTCTCTAATAAAATTCATAAATTAGATCTAAAATTTGTATGTCTAATGCAAATTATAGCTTGTTTATATTCAAATTAATCACTATCTTATAAGAATTCCAGCAATGTAAATTATATTCTACCCTGGTCATTTCTATGAATTTTATGAGCTAAAAACAAAAATCTCAAGTAAATAAACAAATTATACTTCACCAGACACTATCTGTCACCTCACCTCCAGCTCCCCCCCTCTTCCCACGCTCGCTGGCTCCCTCCCTCCCTCCCTCCGTCCCTCCCTCCTTACCCCTGCCTTCCCAGACAAAAGTTTTGTGTTTTCTTTAGGCCTTAAAGTGTTTATTTTATATAATATCTCAGACTAAAGTCAGGAGAATATAATTTGCATTGCTGAAATCCTTGCAAGACAGCGAATAATGTAGAGGGCTCCTGGATGATGATGATGATGGGAATTAGAATGGGGGTGGAGGAAAGGGAGAAGAGAAGGCAGTGGGGGTGGAAGAGAAGTCACCCCATGGCGCCATTTCACCAATAAAATTTTAGTTTTCTTGGTGTAATTCAAAATCATTTTCTTTAAATCAACACTGCACAGCATTATATTTTGTCAATATGTAAAATAAATTTCAAATTGACCAATAATTTGCTTGGAAACAAAGAGAAAAGTGTTTAGTTGAAGAGAGTCTCATGCAAGATGTTACCTCCACTGAATAGACACAGAGACTGACGCCTGTATGGTGTGTTGACAGGCTGTTTGGCGCGCAAAAAACTAGCTTCCTATACTTCAATTATGTTCAATAATTGTTAAAATAACTAAAAAATTTAATATAAAACTTTTAAAATTATTGAATAGTACAAACTTCTTGATATTTACTAAAATAGTAAGGAATTTAAGCCCTAGAACTGATTACTGTATTGGCAGACTAATATTACAGCTGGTGGACCGCCAAATGCAAGCAAAAACACGTGGAGGGGCCTCATTAAAAACTAGTTAATCAAGGGATTGCTCGTTAACCGAAGTTAAGAATCTTATTGAAGGTAATTCGTTAACCGAAATCTCGTTAACCGAGGCGCTCGTTAACCGAGGGATCACAGGAAACGCCACATATTTTGCACAAGAGATAAAATTAATCAACTGTATCACATTACAGTAGTGATTTAAGACTTCTAGAGTATATGTACGATATATATAGTGATTTAAGGGCAATTTAGGGGAATTTTAGGAGTGTTTCTGACTTGATGCATTTTTGGCTTTACTTTGTATATACTTTCTGTAAGCTGGAACCAATTACAGGTTGTACCTCTCTAGTCTGGCATTCTGTGGTCCAGAAACTCCCGTGGTCCAGAACGATTTTCGTTTGTCCAATAGGTAGATAGGCAGGTTTTTTTTTTACCTATCTGAATTATTATTATTATTACAGGAGTATTAAATTTTTGCCCCTCAGGCCCCAATTTGGGTCGGTGACCTATGCCCGGGTAGGCTAATCCCCGTAAAAAAAACAACAACAAAGCCGCGGGAAATTAAGGTTTGTTTACATCCGGCAGTTCGGCTGCTCTCTCTCTCTCTGCTTGTCTATACAGAGTACAACATTTAACCCTTCAATATATATGACCAGTAAATAAGTGTTGCTTTCATATTCTTATGTAGAGTAATGACGATATGTTTTCACATGTGCGCACTTACATACGCGCAGTCTCACTTTTTTTTTACCATTAATGGTTAGCTACTTATATTGTTCCATTTATTAACATTAAATAACATTACAGGTACTTCAAGCAACCATATCATTTTTTACATTAATTTTACTACAGCTAAACTCAGGGTCTTATTTTCTTCAGTTTTATATGTAGAACCAATCAGTCACTGGTTTTGTAAGCTTTAACATAAACAATGCCGGCAGCCATCTCGTCTCCTCGTGTGTTTTAATATTCCACGTATTATTATTGAATTGTATTGTTAATTTTGCACACACAAACATTAATTCAATAAAAACAAATTCAGAAACATTTATTAAAATATATATGAACAGTAAATAAGTGTTGCTTTCATATTCTTATGTAAAGTAATGACGATATGTTTTCACGTGTGCTCACTTACCTACGCGATCTCTCTTTTTCTTTACCATTATCGTTAGCTACTTCTATTGTTCCATTTATTAACATTAAATAGCATTACTTAAAACAACCATATTAATTTTACTACAGCTACAACCAAGGTCTTATTTTCTTCAGTTTTATATGTAGAACCAGTCAGTCAATAGTTTTGTAATCAACGAAAGCAATGCTGTGCCATTTCCGCGTGTGTTTTAATATTCTACGTATTATTTATGAATTGTATTGCTCATTTTGCACACATAAACATTAATTCAATAAAAAAGACATTCAGTAATAAACAATAATGAATCTTTTGTACATAAGAGAAATGACGCTGTTTACAAGATTATGCACATCGTCTGAACGTTGGTGGGCCGTTCAAACACGTCGAAATTCGAGTTTCCGACGTCAAAATTTTAAATTGTTTTGGTTTTTTGGTGTGGTCAAATAAAAAACGTTGAATTAAAAACTCGCGAAATTTGAGAAGCTACTGTACGACATTTAACCCTTCAATATGTCTTCAAGGAGACCATGACGCAGAGAAAGTGGTGCTAGTGCTTCCAAGCATAAGCACAAGTCACTATCTATCCAGGAAAAGGGTGAATTTCCATGGTCCGGCAATTTCCATGGTCCGGCACCGGTTAGGTCCCGAGGTTGCCGGATTAGAGAGGTGCAACTTGTACCCAATATCCCATTGAAACAATGGTTTCGGTTAACGAACAACCTTCTGGAACGAATTGTGTTCGTTAACCGAGGGACCACTGTTTATGGAAAAATTGGTGCAGAGCACTGACGGGAATGAGAGATTTCCAGCTAACCAGACGACTTTCTCAAACCCGGAAAAATTCATTATCCCGAGACTCATTTCCAGTTACTGGGAAAAGTTTCCTTGTGTCTAAACTATGCATCTTACACAGACAGACACTAGCCCACTACCCCAGAATGTTTTTGAGTGCTGTGTGTTTTACTGTTACAGCAAAGACTGGTATTTTCCACTCCCAAGGAGCTGTGGGGGATTAGTGGGTCTCAGGTAACTGACCTGATGCAATGTCAGATGGAGGTTGGGTGGGGGATTAGTGGGTCTCATGACCTGAAGATGTCTTGTATAAATATGAAACCTAAAGTATTTTTAGGGAGATTGTGTTAAGTGTAAATATAAATGAGCAAAGTTGTATCCCTTCAACATTACATTACATAACATTTTAAAATATGGAGTGAGAAAGCAGAAAGGTGTGGGTGATTAGAGAGATCAGCTGTTAAGGAGTGCCAAGCACTCCTTAACAGCTGATATTTAACTCCCAACCACACAGCAAATTTGTCATACAATAAGACCTTCACTCCTCATGCTTGCTGTCTTAATTCCCTTGTTGAGGGTGTGTGTGTGGGGGGGGAGTGTGTGTGTGTGGGGGGGAGTGTGTGTGTGTGGGGGGGGGAGTGTGTGTGTGTGGGGGGGGGAGTGTGTGTGTGTGGGGGGGGGAGTGTGTGTGTGTGGGGGGGGGGGGGGAGTGTGTGTGTGTGGGGGGGGGTGTGTGTGTGTGTGGGGGGGAGTGTGTGTGTGTGGGGGGGAGTGTGTGTGGGGGGGGGAGTGTGTGTGTGTGGGGGGAGTGTGTGTGTGTGTGTGGGGGGAGTGTGTGTGTGTGGGGGGGGAGTGTGTGTGTGTGGGGGGGAGTGTGTGTGTGTGGGGGGGAGTGTGTGTGTGTGGGGGGGGGGGGAGTGTGTGTGTGGGGGGGGGGGAGTGTGTGTGTGTGGGGGGGGGGAGTGTGTGTGTGTGGGGGGGGGGGAGTGTGTGTGTGGGGGGGGGGAGTGTGTGTGTGGGGGGGGGGGGGTGTGTGTGGGGTGTGGGGGGGTCAGTGTGTGTGTGTGGGTGGGGGGAGTGTGTGTATGTGGGGGGGGGAGTGTGTGTGTGGGGGGGGGGGAGTGTGTGTGTGTGGGGGGGGGGAGTGTGTGTGTGGGGGGGGGAGTTTTTGTGTGTGGGGGGGGGGAGTGTGTGTGGGTGGGGGGGGGGAGTGTGTGTGTGTGTGGGGGGGGGGGGAGTGGGTGTGTGTGGGGGGGGGAGTGTGTGTGTGTGTGGGGAGAGGGTGTGTGTGTGGGGGGGGGGAGTGTGTGTGTGTGGGGGAGGGGGGGTGTGGGGGTGTGTGTGGGGGGGGGGGAGTGAGTGTGTGTGTGGGGGGGGGAGTGTGTGTGTGTGTGGGGGGGGGAGTGTGTGTGTGTGTGGGGGGGGGGGGGAGTGTGTGTGTGTGTGTGTGTGTGTGTGGGGGGCAGTGTGTGTGTGTGTGGGGGGGAGTGTGTGTGTGTGTGTGGGGGGGAGTGTGTGTGTGTGTGGGGGGGTGGAGTGTGTGTGTGGGGGGGAGGAGTGTGTGTGTGTGGGGGGGGAGTGTGTGTGTGGGGGGGGAGTGAGTGTGTGTGTGGGGGAGTGTGTGTGTGTGTGTGTGTGTGTGTGTGGGGGGGGGGGGAGTGTGTGTGTGTGTGGGGGGGGGGGGTGTGTGGGTGTGTGGGGGGGAGGGGGTGTGTGTGTGGGGGGGGGGGAGGGGGTGTGTGTGTGGGGGGGGGAGGGAGTGTGTGTGTGTGGGGGGGGTGTGTGTGTGTGTGTGGGGGAGTGTGTGTGTGTGTGTGGGGGGGAGTGTGTGTGTGGGGGGGGGAGTGTGTGTGTGGGGGGGGAGTGTGTGTGTGTGGGGGGGGGAGTGTGTGTGTGGGGGGGAGTGTGTGTGTGTGTGTGGGGGGGTGTGTGTGTGTGTGGGGGGGGGGGGGTGTGTGTGTGTGTGGGGGGGGTGTGTGTGTGTGTGGGGGGGCGTGTGTGTGGGGGGGTGTGTGTGTGGGGGGGGTGTGCGTGTGTGTGGGGGGGCGTGTGTGGGGGGGGAGGGAGTGTGTGGGCGGAATGTGTGTGTGTGGGGGTAGTGTGTGTGTGGGGGGGGAGTGTGTGTGTGGGGGGGGGGGAGTGTGTGTGTGTGTGGGGGGGGAGTGTGTGTGTGTGGGGGGGAATGTGTGTGTGTGTGGGGGAATGTGTGTGTGTGTGGGGGGTGTGTGTGTGTGTGGGGGGGAATGTGTGTGTGGGTGTGTGTGAGTGTGTGGGGGGAATGTGTGTGTGGGGGGGAGTGTGTGGGGGGAATGTGTGTGTGGGGGGGGAGTGTGTGTGTGTGGGGGGGGAGTGTGTGTGTGGGGGGGGAGTGTGTGTGTGGGGGGGGAGTGTGTGTGTGGGGGGGGTGTGTGTGTTGGGGGGAGTGTGTGTATGTGGGGGGGGGGGGAGTGTGTGTGTGTGTGGGGGGGGAGTGTGTGTGTGTGTGTGGGGAGTGTGTGTGTGTGTGTGTGTGGGGAGTGTGTGTGTGTGTGTGTGGGGAGTGTGTGTGTGTGTGTGGGGAGTGTGTGTGTGTGTGTGTGGGGGGGGAGTGTGTGTGGGGGGGAGTGTGTGTGTGGGGGGGGGGAGTGTGTGTGTGTGGGGGGGGGGAGTGTGTGTGTGGGGGGGAGTGTGTGTGTGTGGGGGGAGTGTGTGTGTGGGGGGGGAGTGTGTGTGTGGGGGGGGGAGTGTGTGTGTGTGGGGGGGGGGAGTGTGTGTGTGGGGGGGGAGTGTGTGTGTGGGGGGGGGAGTGTGTGTGTGGGGGGGGGAGTGTGTGTGTGGGGGGGGGGAGTGTGTGTGTGGGGGGGGGAGTGTGTGTGTGGGGGGGGGAGTGTGTGTGTGGGGGGGGGAGTGTGTGTGTGGGGGGGGGGGGGAGTGTGTGTGTGTGGGGGGAGAGTGTGTGTGTGTGGGGGGGGAGTGTGTGTGTGTGGGGGGGAGTGTGTGTGTGGGGGGGAGTGTGTGTGTGGGGGGGGAGTGTGTGTGTGGGGGGGGAGTGTGTGTGTGTGGGGGGGGGAGTGTGTGTGTGGGGGGGGAATGTGTGTGTGGGGGGGGGAATGTGTGTGTGTGTGTGTGTGTGGGAGGGAGTGTGTGTGTGTGGGGGGGGGGGGGAGTGTGTTAGGGGTGTGTGGGGGCTGTTCGCAGTCACATTTCCCGCCTCTGCTAACGGCCATGTAATATTTAAATGTGATACTAATCTTTTAAAATGTTAGTTTTTGCATAATGCAGTATTACTGATAAGTAATTTGTGTTAGTGTACCTTATTGTGGACCAATTATTCCAGCTAATGGAGCTATCACTGTATACAATACTTCATAGTCATATGAAGCGAAAACTTATTTAAAAAAATAATAATTACATTCATTCTCAGACAGAATAAAAGCCTTTTGTGGAACTCCCTTGAAATTAATTACAGCATCCAATGGATTAAGATGACTGGAGTTTGGAGACACAAATACCTTTCAATATACTACAGTACAACCAATATAACCCTCACACTGCTCTTGTTTAATGTCCTCTTTTTCTGCTTACCAAGGAAATAATTTTATCAAACTAGTGACTACTAACCCCTTCACTGCAGAGATGCCACTTTAAATTTCTTATTTGGTTAACACCAGATGATTTTATTCAGTTCAGAGAGTCTCCTGTACACAAGGAGCTAACTTTAATAATAGGTCTTTGACAATCAATATAACTTCGTATAATAAATATTTAGTTTCAGTCAAATCCCACCTGATGTTCAAGATGTTGTGCGATGATACTGCCAGTATGTAGATTATACAGTCTAACACTTGATGAGTCAGTAATACTTGCAACTGTGTGTCCATAATCTGGTTCAGACACTTGGCGATGTAATCGAACAGACAAGACTTTGTCACTGAGTGGAATCACCTGAAATATGTAAATCATTAGCTAAGCACAAAATAGTAAACTACACTAAGAGCCACAACATCTGATAATGTAATCTTATTTATGTTAATTTATCTTTTATAAAATTCATCTTCTTAACCAGAAAGCTCCTCACCACATACAGCCTTCTATTTCCTGCACTGCTCTTCATCCATATGTAACCTGGAGAAAAACTCCTTGTTGGGAAAAAAACAAAATCTTTACCTAAGCATTGACTCTGGGAAAGCAAAAGGAATGCAAGTTTCAATTTAATTTCTGTAAGAAAAGGACATCAGTAATTACCTTCACCACCTTAGGTAATCTCTTCTCTTCAACCATATGATACACCACAATGGTCTTGAAAGCTGCTGTTACCAGCAAGCCATCTTCAGAGCGACTGTCCACAGCATCACTGATGAACCAGTTGGGTGATGGTGGAAGAAGAATATCACCTAACTGTAAAAATTTGAAACCTATTAATACTATACTGGTACAGTACAGGGGGCCCCCCCCAAATTTACGAGGGTTAGGTTCTCAAAATGGCTGCGGATAACATTTGCGGACGGGATGGGGGGGGGGGGTTACATTTTTACTTGTGTATTACAAAGAAATGTATACTGTATTCCATTTATGTGTTTGCCCTAAGGACAATTATTTCTTTTACCTGTAGTAATGTACAGTATATATGTGTGTGTGTGTCTACGCACATACACATATATACACACACACACACACACACACACAAAACACCTAAAAATAAATAATAATGGGAAAATACTATCACAAATGATCAGAAGATTTTTATTAAAAATGTGAGTCTACCCTCAAGTTTGTGCTCTATTAATAAAGTAATAGAGCACAGACTTGAGGGTAGACAGTCACATTGTTAATAAATTTGTTTCTGATCATTTGTATTTTCCCATTATTATTTATTTGTATGTGTTTTGTGTGTGTGAATTGGGTTGTTAAGTTAAGTTTTGGATAGGTTGGTTTGATTTGTTTTTTTAAGTTAGATTGGGTTGGTGTTTGTAACACTGCTGCAATTTTCTATGGAATGATGGGACATTTGTAACACTGCTGCCAGCTACTAAGAACAGTAAAAAAAAAAAAACGCTTTTATCCAAGAAATTCGTAAAAATAAGTTAAATTGCTGTTTTACATGTTTTAACCCTACCCACTTTTGGGGGTATTAATTTTGAAAGGAAAAGGGGACAATAGCTCAAAAATGAAGCATTTACACAAAACAAGACAAAAAACACCTTTCAAAAAAAAAATGTGTCTTTACTGGGTTAAGGAGCTGATATTTTCTATATATTCATCAAGTTTTAGATGATAACAGAGGTTCTGCACACTATGTTCCATGCTTCATTAACCACAAAAACAGCAGGAGACACTAACAACTTGGGTTTTAGTGTAATCCATATTTATGCCTGGCAATTCATTTTGGCACAAGGAACCCAACACTCAAATTTCAATTGATAAAGTCAAAGTGAAAATAAGTACAGTATTACCCCGCCGAACGCGGTTTCACTTAGCGCGTTTTACCGTATACGCTGTGCCTCGCCAGAGCTGAACTTTCACTTAACGCGGGTTTTTTCCACATATACGCGGTGAGTGTCCGGCTCGAGACGCTATTTTTAGATTTGCCCCATGCACCACCCGCCCGCCTGCCTGCCTGTGCTCCTCACCTCTCCCTCCTCCTCCCTCCGCTTGGGCAAGCCGCGGGGTAAGGTTGCGCAGTGTGTGTCTTTGTTGCGTTATCACTGACGTCATATGACGTATCGGACTGTGATTGGCCATGCATCCCTACCCCCCCTCTGCTGCTAGCTGTAATTGGCTTAAAGTATTATGACGTGACCACCCGGGGGAGGGAGGAAAGACGACACTTGACCTAGCCGCGGCAGTTTCATCCCTCAAGGCCACACCGTGTAAACGCGCATCCATTGTTCCGTAAAATGGCTTCCGCCGGACCACCACCGCCACCAGAGAGAGACCTTTCCTTACCTGGACCCAGCGGCACTAAGCCAAAGAAGACACGACGTTCCTTAAGCTACGAGGTGAAGTACCAGATTATTCAAGATTTGGAGAAAGGAACACGGCAAGTTGATCTCGCGCGCCAGCATGGCATCAACGAATCTACGATTCGCACGATCAAGAAGGATGCAGCCAAGATCAAAGAGCACATGAAAATCACAAAGTCTGCAGGTGCTTCATCGATCAGGTATTGCCAGAACAGGGTGCTGGCAAAAGTGGAAAATTTGCTGGTGAGTTATTTGATTCGTCAGGCGCGACGCAACATGGCGGTGGACACGCGCTCAGTGCAGGAGTACGCACGTGAGCTATACGCAGCAGTGTCACGTAAGCTGGGAATTGCAGAGCCCAAACCCTTCAATGCTTCCTCTGGTTGGCTGCATAGGTTTAAGAAGAGGAACAAGATCACCAACATCAACATTGGTGGTGAGGAAGCGAGTGCTGACCGTGTGGCGGCTAGAGATTTTCCTCCGTTCTTACGTGAGATTATGGAGGAAGGACAGTACACCGACGACCAGGTGTTTAACATGGACGAATCTGGTCTTTTCTGGAAAAAGCTACCGTCCAAGACCTTTGTTATAAAGAATGCCAGCAAGATTCGGGGCCGGAAGATGCAGAAGGAACGCATCACCGTCCTGTTTACCACCAATGCCTCCGGTACCTGTAAACCAAAGTTATCGGTGATTCACACAGCCCGCAAGCCGCACGCCTACAAGAATATGGACATGAACAAGCTTAATGTCCACTGGCTAACCGCACGTAAGGCGTGGATGTCCTCTTCTCTGTCCCTCTTCTGGTTTGACAAATGTTTTGTTCCTGACGTGAAGAAATTCTGCGAGCAACAGAATGTTCCATTCAATATTTTGTTGCTCCCTGACAACGCACCTGGACACTCGCCCCTACTTATGAATCGTCACCCCAACATAAAAGTGGTCTTCCTTCCTCCCAACACTACGTCATTAATCCAGCCCATGGACCAGGAGTTGATTGCAATGTGAAAGCTGCGTACTCTGCAAAGAAGTTCAAGCTCCTGAACGACTGTACCAACACCAAGGATGAGTTGCGTATGCTGGGTGACACCGACAGCGAGAGTAAAAGCAACGAGGACAAGGAACAAGAGGTGGCGACTCAAGAACTTCTCGTCAAACAATTTTGGAAGAAGTTTAACATCAAACAAGCTGTAGACTTCTTGGTGGAGGCATGGGATCTGCTGACTATTGCTACGATTCGTCACGCATGGAGACATGTGTTGCATGGCATACCAGCTGAGAAGAGGAGTGAACCTGTGACTGGTGAGGTTCAGACTGTTGCAGTAGCAGTGGACCTTGCCAGAGAAGCTGCGCTCAATATTACGGCTGAAGGCTTCTCCGAGACCAGCAACGAAGACATCCTGGAGGTGATCAGAGATCCTGAAGTGACTGCCGACGAGATGTTGGAAGAAGATCACGTCAGTGAAGAGGAGGAAGAAGGTGCGTCATTCTCCGAAGAACACAGTTTAAGTCATAGTGATATTAAGTGTGCCATAGAGTGTGCAGAGAAAATGAAGTCCTTCCTTTCCCGCGACAATGACGATGACCGCTATGAAGTCTTCCATACCCGGCTGGTGCAGGCTATGGAGTCGTACATCAAGGTGTACCAAGACAACATAAACACCAGCCGTCAAAAAAGCATAACCGAGTTCTTCGCCCGCAACCCACCACAGCCAGCCCAAGCCAGTGATAGTGACAGAGGTAGAGACAGTGAAGATGACTTTGAGGGATTTGTCAGGGAGGCCATAACAACTGTGGGTGACAGTGATAGTGACTCACCTGAGGGCCAGTAGCCTGCCCTCTGCCTCGGAACCAGCCTCCATCCCCGTACGCCGACCCATCTCTTCTACTACCGAAAGTGTTCCACCTAAGTTTTAGTTTTTCTAACCTAACCTTTATTTTTCCTATGTTAACCTTTATTTTCCTAACCTAACCTTTTCTATATTACTTGTTTTTTCATACCATCATAAAGTTAAGATAAAATTTTTACTACAACATAGTTATGTGTCGTCAAAAAGTGGAGTTTGGGGGTCGGGCCGGTTTCTATTGGAATTAATCCCATATGTTCTGTTTTTCACTTAACACGGTACCCTCTGGGTTTTATTGACCGCGTTAAGTGGGGTACAACTGTAAAAGAAAAAGATAGCTGAGAATGTTGTTTGGTGGTTCTCTAACACATGCACCATAAAATTATTGCCACTCAAGTCAATTCATATATTGTATCTGGGTCAATTAAGTGCACTTTTATATATATAATAAAGGAAATATTTTCAAGACCTCTACAGGCATATTATATAGTATAATCTATGTAATCCTAACTCCCTACCCACAAAAGAATGGGCAGTAAATCATTTACCGAAAAAAACAACAACAGTAAATGAAAAAATGTCTTAGTAAAGGTGGTGATAAAGATGTAAAAAAAAACAATCTTAAAAGAAACATTTGCAACAATGTGAGTAATTTTTTATAACCTCAAAGTGTTCAAACCCTGTTCAGTCAGCTACGAGGGTTCTTGGAAACCATACATAATGCTCAGTTCCTACTCTGTAAATGTAGTTTGGCAATAGTAAGGACATCTAAAAGTAAAACTTCCTTCGAATTTGCCTGATAGCAATCAGGAGACTATGCCACAAGGTAATCATGCCTAATGTGCGCAAGCGAGGAAAATGGCCATAAAACGGTGATGATGGAAGGAAGGTCATATAGGTCGTGGATCCTTTATCCCAAATTCTCAAAATTGATAAGGCCCAATACAGCAATCGTAAACTTATTTAACTAACACTAAGCATTTTGTCAATAACTTAGGATTGAGAAACGCTGTATGAGTAAATACAGTTTCAACAAGTAAATTCTGGTTGTGAGGAAACAGCACATTTTCCCAGATATGCTATACAGTACAGTGCAATCACATAATGGGTACAAGACAAACCCACAACTACAAGAGAGACTCCAATAAAATACATAATAATGGCAATTAGTTGCATAGACAAATGCAGGCTGAATTTGCAGAGCGGCCGGCTGGGCCAGACAGCAGACCGAGTTGCCACTGTCTCCATGCATCTTAAGCTGTAACATACAAACTTCTGTGTTTACTTTAATCACTGCAAAGTTTTTAACTATAACATCAAATCACACTTGAAGAAAATCAAGTTTACTGTCCTACTATATATCAAAACTACTAAACCAGCAACAACTGAGAGACAAGAAGTGAGAGTTAATTAGTGAAAGAATGTCATTTAACATCTAGTGATATGACAGTAAATCAAACCAAATATAACCAAAACCCAAAGTACCTGTACAGTAGGCTCACCACCTTCGTGGAATATAGATTTGAGATTCACCACTTTCGAAGGGCATTGTGAGTCTGACGTCACAGCATCGGAGCATTGGCAACAGCCCTTGTTTACATCGGTAAAGGCAATTCTTATGTAACCAACTGTGTGTCGCTCTTAAAGTGCAGGAAGAGTGACGCCGCTTCGAGTGGTGGCACAGGGGTGGAATGTAAGGTGATCAAACTCACAAACTCAATGCTGAATCAAGGAATTAGGAATTACGGTATATACAGTATACAGTGGGGTATGCTATAACGAACGGATCCTACTACGAATATTCCTCTAACGAACGGTTTTACCTATAAAATTGAGAATGCTATAACGAACGAAACTCTACAACGAACATTATTTTAAAAAATTTTTTTTTTTTTTTTTTTTTTACTAATTTATAGTTTTTTTATTACAAGTATTAATGATATTCTTTATTTCAGGGGTTTAGATGCATATTTATGCACTTTTTTACAATTTTTACAATTTTATATTATATTTTTCAGTGTTAAGTGGTTGTATTTGGGGGCCTGGAACGGATTAATCCTATAACGAACGAATGCTATAACGAACAAGGTTCTTGAACCAATTAGATTCGTTATAGCATTCCCCACTGTACATGTACAGTACTTTTAATTCTATAAAATGTTACATATTTTGAGTTTAGACAGATAGATTTATGGAATTAAATTGCTTGAGATTTTTCATATTGGGTTAACATATTTTGTTTAGGGGTGTTAGTGGTACAGCGGTAACGCACGTAACTCTCACCAATATGTTAAGGGTTTGAGCCTCGGCCCGAACACTCGTGAGAAGGGTGTTATCCAGTGTGACCCTACCAAACGTCACAGGTTTCCCGGTTCCAAAATGTCGATTATTATTACAGTATAGAAATATATTATGAAAAAAATTAAGATGAAGGAATTATAGGAATATAATATGAATTATATTAAGCTACTGTACAAAACTACGTTTGGGTGTGTAGCCCGGGAGAGGAGTGTGCAATTTCACCAAAATTCCCATATTATTTAGATTCATTTAGTGCCGGGTTAATAAGACATTCTCGAAAACAATCCATTTTACCCCCAAAAAATCCCACACACATTCCCAGATGAGCTATTGCGCTAAAGATTATTTCAGGTCTCTTATTTACAGAGCAGTGACATCTGATCATTCATGACATCCCTAACAATGTTGACAGCACTCATGATCTCTCATGCACTGTTGATGATACTGCTGAAGATTCTGTCAAGGTTGTGTAAGTAAACTTAACAATAAATTTAAAAATATATCCAGACTTTCAGGCAGAGTTTGGGTGCTTTATTGGGGAAATGTGGGGGGATGGAAGTGGTTTCGGCAGATACCAATTGACCCTTTAACATGTAAACTATGCTCATCACTTTTGCGGTACTTTTCCCAGTGTGAGATAGGGGTGAAAGTGGTGAGCCTACTGTACTGAAGAGAACCTGAGCAAAATCATTTTTTATGTAAAATATTTTTAAACGTAGAAGGTGGAAGTGATGGTGTAAGTATATAAATTGAATCAGTCAGATTTAATGTCTGGATCCAAACCTATATAAGCTAGCCCAGGTTAAAACTATTGTAATGTACAGTAAGTAAGCCTAGGCATCCAAAAACTGAAATTACCTGTATCAGAAATCTGAAATGCAATTGGCCCTAAGGTTTTTGGATCCTTGAACTGTAGTGCTGGACTTGTACTGTACTGTACTATATACTGTATACTGTACAGTATATATTGTACTGTAGAGTAATTATGAATGACTCTAGTCATACTGCATTGATAAGACTGAATTTCACAAAACATAATATGCCAGTAACATATGAGAGGATATGAAAAATATTTGCTGAACAATAAGAACAATATAAATACTGTACTGTATTAAACACACAGAACAAGAAATTTCTTGATACAAAATTAGGTTAGTTATACTGTGGTAAGCTATTACCATAATAAAGAACACCAGACGAGCCAGCCTGCACCACCCTATTTTAATTGCCAGGAGGAGTAACAGTACAATAGTATTAAACATACAAATACTATACTGTTTATAAATATATACTTGTACTGTACACACATGATTAAATCCACATACCTCCAGTTTAATGTCGTCATCAGAGCATTGGCTTATTGGTAGCTTACCAAAATTTAAAAATTCTGTCCTCTCCCAATAATGGTCTTTATCCTCAAATTTATCCATTAACTTTTTTCTGATAGCTAGCAACAAGACAGTAGCACTTGCTGTAAGCTATTTTACTGTAAGTATATTGTACAAATACTCAGAATCTATGAACAAAAACAGCATATTCATAAATTATAATAAACTGAAAAATGCTTATTAGTTTAAGAATTAGTAGCTTAGATGCACAGATCCAATAAGAGAGGACAGCACTGTGTGATGTGTCTCTGTTAACTGTTGAACTTGACTGGTTTTCTCCTCCATGTGGTGGACACTGGACACAGCTCACAGCTGAGTCAGCAGGCTGTGATGAGATGTGCCTGGTTGCTAGCTGTAAGTTGCCATTTCCCTTACCAGTGGCTTAAAATTATTTTTAAATCTTCAGCTGTTTCCTGTCTTAATTACCTGTACAACCAACTACTGTACAGCCACATCTTGACACTCCTGAAGTATAAATTTAATCTCCATACCTATACTAATACAATACAGTACTGTATTTTCTACTCTTTCTCTGTAGTGTGTGTGTGTGTAAGAAAATAAATCTCACTTCATTTAACCTTGATGTTGGTGGGGTTAGACACAACAACAGATAACTCTTGAGGACTGAGTCAGGATCTGAATTAACCTCACATAGCATCAAAATTCATTATTGTACATGACAGTGTACAGATTCATTCATGCCATTATCTTCCAATTTCCATTTTAATTAACTCATATTGATTAAATATCTGGACAGTATTACCCTTCAGTAGTGTCCTAACAACTTGGAAAACAAAGTAATTGGTCTATAAGACAAGTTTCAACTTCAAGATTAACATAAATATAAATACAAAAGCATTCTCAGTAGAAACAGTACTGATAGCCTTTGCAAATGACATTGGCTTGTTTCACAAGTAAGCAACTTTTAATTCAAGGGATCCATATCATTTTCCCACAGGAAATAACCAATAGTATTTGCTTTGCTGGATAAAACAATAAAACTTATTTTATATCATTTTATGACAAAACATACTTTATCATAACCTAAGTGAGTTTCAATAGGATTATTCAAGTTAAGCTATACTGTACTGTATATAAGTTAGATTAGGTTATTTTTTCTGGAGAAGCAATTGTGCATATTTCATATTTCCAGATAGAGGATGTGTTTTAGGATAGCCATCCTCTTTTTAGATCCCTGCCAATGAGGTGAACACTTCTCTAAGTGTGTCTGAGACAATAATTATAGGTAATTCACATGGGGCCAGAGTGCTTCTCTGCTAAGAACATAAGAATGGAAGAAACTGCAGGGGGCCTATTAGCCCATACTGGGCAGTCCCATTTACACACAAACCATATTGCTCATATATCCAATTAACCAACCAGAGGGCACTTAACCGGTCACGACAAATTATATTATAAACTGCGTTACTTTTTTTCCAAACCTTAATCGGTTGCGAGTATTTGCGAAATAATTACCAAACATTCTACTATACACCATAAGTCTTACTACTATTTTGCATACGAATAAAAATAAAATATTTCTCAACAATAAACAAAAAAGATGCTGTGCAGCCAATAAAAAGTTTACCATGACTGTTACCGCCACACGCAGCTGTGTTTGTCAACAAAGTAGCAGCAAGGTGCTGTACACCACACGAACGACTTGCTGGTACAGGACAGGTAAGTCACTACACGAACGACTTGCTGGTGCAGGACAGGTAAGTCACTACACGAACGACTTGCTGGTGCAGGACAGGTAAGTCACTACACGAACGACTTGCTGGTACAGGACAGGTAAGTCACTACACGAACGTCTTTTCGGTAAACTGGATTCTTCAGCGTTACGAGATTGAAACATTTTTGTTTTATAATTTTCGACAATTATCAGCCGCCATCAAATTATAACCCTATTTTAATACTGTTGTGAAGTTTTACAAACGTTTTGTTACGATATACTTTTCGGTGGTGGTGATTAGTCTTCAATTAGAATATGACTCCAATGTATGTGATCCACTGACCCATATATGCTGCTGGTGAATGTGATGTATATCCTTCTTTGTGTACGAGCCTCTGTCCTGCGTGGCAGTGAACAGTGGCATTACCCACATGAATCTGACCTATATATAGTGTCAATGAATATGATGCATTCTTTGTGTACGAACCTCTGTCCTGTATGGCAGTGAAAAGTGACATTACCCACATGAATCTGACCGACGTATATGTATGTATGTATGTATGTGTGCGTGTGTGCATGTATATGTACGTGTACATGTATATGATGCAACTCTTTGTGTACGAACCTATGTCCTGCATGGCAGTGAACAGTGACATTATCCATATGAACCTGACCTATATACATTTATAGTTGTTAATGAATATGATGTATTTCTTTGTGTGTGAACCTCTGTCCTGCGTGACAGTGAGAAGTGATACCACCCTCAGTGTCAAGACCTGACTGAATTACTCAGAATAGGCAAACTGTACTACAAGCTCTGCCAATAAATTTGTTAAACTAAAAAAACTCCCCTACAAACCACGCCTACCCCCCACTATTTAAGACCTGACCTCGTGGTGATCGCTCTTTCTACCTATACCAACCAGCCAGCAACACCTCTTCCTCCTCCACCTGCCTGGCAGTCCTCGCTCCCGCCGGCGAGCATGGCGACCCACAAGCTGTCCTCCTCTGAGCACCCTCACCAACCAGCTCTCTCTACATCACGCTTGTAACCATGCTGCCTCAGCACCAAGCTGCATTGTACATCCAATACAACATGTATACAGAGAGCACATTGTGTTTCCTTTCTCCAACCCATCCTGAGTGTGAACCAATATCTCATAACCCCACAGGGGTATGAGATATTGGTTCGCACTCAGGATGGGATGGAGAAAGGAAACTCACAATGTGCTCACTGTATACATATTGTATTGGATGTACAATGCAGCTTGTTGCTGAGTAGGTAGCATGGTAATAAGCGTTGAGTAGAGAGAGCTGGGTGGTGAGAGTGCCCTGAGTGAGGGCACGTGGCTTGAGGGACGCCAAGGTCGCTGGCGGGAGCGGCAACCGCACGGCTGGCGCGGAGGAGGTGTTGCTTGCTGGTGGCACTGAGTAGAAAATGGCTGGTCACAGCGGTGTCAGGCCTTATAAGGCGGGGGTAGGCGTGAGTCGATAGTTGACCCCCACTCCGTGGGCGGCGCTGGAGGCGTAGGCTGGGGAATTCGAGAAGGTTTGGTGCTTGTAGGGGAGGAATCCACGACAGGCCTACACTGTACATATAAAACGAGAAAAAAGTAATCCTGCCTTCACAAGTTTAAGATGATGATATGTACCATAATCATATATGATTATGGTACATACGGTGCATATACCTAGGCATAAGATATATAATATCACAAAAATATTTATTAAGTAAACCCGTTAATAAAGGCTTGAAATTAACATTGGATTTCATGTTTACATTAATACATACGATAATAAAAAATATGTTGATTGGACCAAAGATAGTCCCAAAAATCCATTATAAGCTCCTTTCTACTTTTTTTACTTTTACCCTCTTCACCACTGATCGCCTGGTTGGCTGCTTGGGCGATCGGTCACGTCTCTGTTACACAGTGTTGGCAAGTACTGGGTATGCACCGGCTCCTGAATATACCTGAACCTGCTCCAGTGTTGGTCAAGTCTGGTCTTGAAAGAGCTCACACTCGGTGCCGTCACAACACTTTCTGGCAGATTGTTCCAAGAGTTCACAACTCCCACTCCGAAAAAGTTTGCCCTCACAGTTTTCTGAACTTGCGGTTTCTTCAGTTTTGAGCTGTGACCCCTTGTGGGGCGCGCGTCCGCCAGCTCCAGGTAAGGACGCTCGACTGAGTAGTGCCCCTTGAGATGCTTATACACCTCAACTAAGTCGCCCCTTGCCCTTCTGTAGTATAAGCTAGGCGAGTTCAGGCGTTCCAATCTCTCAGGTTAGTTGAGGTGCCGAACTGCAGGCACCAGTCTGGTGGCCCTCCTTTGAACATTTTCTACCAGCTGATAGTTCCTAGCATATCTCGGGGACCAGACGGGGTGACAATACTCCAGATGGGGAAGCACTTCACTCTTGAAGATCGTTACGAGGGACGGATAGTTTGGGTATCTGAACGATCTTCTTATAAGACCTAATAATTTATTCGTTTGATTTACCTTCTTCTCTCAATAGTACGAGAACTTCAGCTCATTGTCAACATACACACCTAGGTCCTTCTCACATTCAGTCTCAAATGGTGCAGTTTCTTCATCCCGTTGGGACATATGATGCGCCTCCTTACCGTTGGTGCGGCCCAGGTGCATCCTCTTACACTTCGTGACATTAAATCTCAGCAGACCATTCTTGAAGCTCACAGAGATCCTTCTGCAGCTCTTCACAGTCAGTTTGGTTCTTGATTTCCCGAAAGGGCTTTGCGTTATCCGCAAACATTTGTATGGAGGAGTGTACAACGTCAGGCATGTCATTTATGAAACAAACAAACAACAGCGGGCCCAATACACTGCCCTGTGGTACTCCGCTTGTGTCAGGTACATGATGATTTCGTGCCATTAATCACCACACACTGCTTGCTGTGTTGTAGAAAGTCTTCTATCCACGCTAGGACATTTCCCCGAATTCCGTACCCTTCCAGTTTGATTTTCAGCCTTTCATGGGGTACATTGTCTAGGTTTATATTGTCGAAATTACCACCCCATTCCAGAAATATGAGTCCAAATATCCAATACTTTGAGCAATTGTGTTAAGCAGAGGTGCCCCGGCATAAAACCAGGTTGGCAATCCTATACAAGGTTGTTTCGCAGTAGATTTTCCATCGCGGCATATCTGATAATAATCTCAAGTACTTGACATGCTTTGCTGGTCAGGCTCACCGGTCTATAGTTGTTCGTGGAGTGACGATCGCCTTTCTTGAGGATAGGACTCACAAAAGCTATTTTTCAATCACAGGGGGGCCTTTTTTTCATCCAGGCATTTACAGAACAGGATCTTCAGGCGCTCGGCAAGCTCGTTGCACAACTTTCTTAGCACTCTTGGATGTCAGGGCCGGGACTCTTATGGACCTTTAAGTTTGACAGTTTATTTCTTATACCCTCTTCTGTGAACAAAATGTGGGTCAGTGCTGTGTCGAACCGTCAGTCCTCAAACGCAGGAAGGTTAATCGCAGCCTCTCCTGTGAACACCGAGGAAAAGAAGCTGTTCAATGCCCCAGCTTTATCCTGGTCAGAATCTGTGTGACTACCATCTTCAAGCCTCAGATCTCATACTCTTACTCGCGTTTTTAATTTCGGCTTTGCATAGCGATAAAAAGCCTTTGGGTTTAATTTGACCTCACTAGCAATCTGCCTCTGGAACTCTTTTTCAGCCCTTCTACACTCTGACTTTGGTTGGTTCCTGGATCTGGCATACATCCCTCTGTCCTGCTCATCATTTGTCCTAACTTACATTTAGAAATCTCGAGTTTTCTTCTTAACTTTGCCGACCACCACATGGTTCATGTGTAGTGGTCTCCTTGTATTCCTGGAGGCACTGGATTTGGTCTTCGGTTTATATTTATCGATCGAATGGTTAACTTTACTGACTATGATATTCAGCGTAGCAGATGCGCTCTTATTCCTTAGTAAGTCAGGCCAGTGTATACTCCTCATCTCCTCCCTCATCCCATCGTAATTTCCTTTGTAATATTTGAACGTGGACCTGGTTTTGTCATGAACCAAGTAGTAGTTAAATCTGAAGGACAACGTTACGTGGTGACTGGTGCCAACTGGGGCTAGGTGTTCCAAATTTGCCACCATACCCTCCTCGTTAGTTGTGACGAGGTTCAGCGGTTTGAGCGTTTGCTCCCCTCTGTAGTGAAATAGAAAATTGTCTCCCAGAGTTTCTACGAAAAGAGTGGCTGGATTATTTGGGTCGTTTGGCGTGGATTCACTTCTCCAATCGATGTCGCCATAATTAAAGTCCCCCATGACAAGGAGGTGGCTAGGGTTCTGCACCGTTACATTGTCAATTAAGGTTCTTAAGTTTCTCTGATTTAATACCCTACAGTATGGGGATCTGTAGATACATCCAACAATGAAGGTAAATTAGCTATGTTTGTTCATATGTAACTTCGTAGTTATACCTATTTTTCATATGAGAAAAATTATTATACCTAATAGCAACTCACTACAGGTATGAAAGCCGAGGGAAGGAAGCCAGTGGCCTGTGTAGGATTTCTTCATTGTTCTTGATAATTTGTCAAGGGTTATTTTTATTTTTGAAGCCCGGTGTTTTTCTTGATTCCACAGCTTGGGCTGGTAGACCGTTCCATAGGTCTACCACCTTCTGTGTGAAAAAGTATTTCCTCATATTCATTCTGTATTGTAACTTGGTGAGCTTGTAACTATGTCCTCTCGTGTGGTGTCACAAAGAAATGTCCTGGGTTCCCGTTTTCCACCCCTTTCTGTATTTTGAACGTTTCAGTTAGATCTGCCCTATTGTGTCGTGTCTGAATGGTTGTTAGTCCTAAGGCCCTCATTATACTTGGATAATAGAGATGACATAGACTCAGAATCATCTTAGTCACTCTGTGTTGCACCTTTTCTAGGGATAATATATCTTTCTGGAGGTAGAGCTTCCATGCTTGTATATAGTATTCCAGACTGGGACGTACTTCATATTTGTACAGTTGAAGAAACATTTTCCCCTTGCTTTTCGTAATGTTAAAGAGCATTTTCCAGTCTCGAGACCATCTGAACAGCTCACTCAGGTTATCCTAGTGTACATGGTGCGATATCGTCCTGACTTGCTACCTTCCCAAATACTGTATCTTCGCAACGTCCGCAAATTTTACAATGTGGCTTAATATATTGTCATCTGTCGTTTATGTAGATCATAAACAAGGCGAGTCCTGGGATTAGAGCCTTGTGCTACTACTCTGAGAAACTTTTTCCATTCAGAATGTACGAGTATGCCATTTATTACCACTCTTCGTTGCTTGTCTTCGAGCCCATTCGTTAATCTACGTAAAAATCTTGCCTGTGATGCCATGTTCCTTGATCTTAGAGGCTATAGTCGTGCATGTGGAACTTTGTCAAACGCCTTGAAGAAATCCATGTACAACTGATGAGCCTTGGTCTACATATTCTATAACCGTTTCAAGGAACGTGAATAAGTTCGTCAGACAGGATTTTCTTTTCATGAAACTTGTGTTGTGATGCGTTGATAAGACTGTGTTCGGTCAGGTGTTGGATAATGGCGTACTTCAGAATTTTCTCAGAGTTTGCATATATGTGATGTTAGGCTGATCACTAACTGCTGTGACGTCATCACCAATTGCTATTACGTCATTAACAATGACTCACGTCATCACCAACGGCTGTTACGTCATCAACTGCTGTGATGTCATCACCAACAACTGTGACGTCGTCACCAACTGATGTGACGTCATCACTAGGTTACAGTAGGTCAGGCCAGGTTACAGTAGGTCAGGTCAGGTTAGAGTGGATCAGGTCAGGTTAGAGTAAGTCAAGAAAGGTTAGAGAAGATCAGATCAGGTTTGGTTAGAGTAGGTCAGGTCAGATTATAATTAATTATAGTAGATCAGGTTAGCTTTGGTTAAGTTAGTTTAGGTTAGGTTAGATTGGGATTCGTTTGACCTTCATTTGGCACAAACACCACCAGGGATTTCCACCTAAGAAAAATAATAAAAGTTTAATCAAGATTCTTCAAACAGCAGAACCTGGGAGTTAAATCAGCGAAGTGGGAAACACGGGTGGACCAGGGGGAGAGGAGGAGAGTGGGGGAAGGAGAGGGATTAGGAGAGAGTGATAAGTAGAGAGAGAAGGGGAGGGGGAAGCAGAGCCGCCCAGACATATACAGTAAAAAAAACAGTAGCATTGCAATCGTGAAATCTAAACAAAAATATCCAGCTTTATTTTAATAATCAAAAAATTAAAGTAATGGTTATAGGTAGTAATTTTACAGTATTGTAAAAAAAAAAAATCTGCGACCCCTAGACCGTATGTGATAACTGTGTTCTATAAGCTCTGAAAATACACAAGAAAAATATAACATTATTTTAAATTGATTTGTAACATACACAAAACAAATGCCAAAACACAGTCTGGATTTAATGAAAAATTTAATAGTATCAAATAATAACTTAAGAATAAATTTAATCTGCTATAACTTCTCATAAAGCATTTGCAAATTAACAGAAGCAGCCTACTTTCAAAATTAACCTTCCCTGCTTTTTTTTCAGCAAACTCTTCTATCAGTTCATGATAGCACAAACTTGCTGCCAGTTCCTTTTCGATGGAGAGTATAGTCAGTCAACTCAACAAGTCCTTAGACAGCTTTATATGAATTTGAGTTTAGAAAAACTTCACTCCCCTGATTTACTACTATCATCTTCACCACTGATCGGCTCGTTAGCCGCTTGGGCGATCGGTCGTCACTGTGACTGCCAACAAAATCTTGTATGTTATTTCTGCATTAGAGAAGGAACCATTAAGAGATTTTAGAAACCTTAAGACTTGAAGTACATTTTTTTCTTCTATGGGAATGAGTTCTCGGAGTACTCGAAGCTTTGAAAACAACTCGGCTTCTTCAAAATCGTGAGAATTTCCAATTGTCACTTGTCCAAAGCAGAGTTGTGTTCAGCTAGGTACTGCACAGCTGCTGTAATATGTGTTAGAACTGATCGCCAACCTTCCTTCTCTTCATTCAAGCCCTGTAACATGTGTGTGTATCTATGGTATTAATTGTGTGCTGACCTCGCTAGAGGAAAGGCAATAGCCGTTTTACCTCCCGGGAATTAACTATCAGTGCAATGGCTAGTGTTAGTTGTGAACAGGCCTGTGCCAGATTTACAGATTGCCCCGGAGGGGGCTAGTTTATTGGGCACCCCCTTACATCCTGTGCAAGGTGAAGAGCAGACGCGTTTACAGTGCCCAACTGGGAAGCATGCGGAGTTCATGCTTGCCTTTATGACTCATGCATTAAGGGCGTGGAAGCCTGAAGGGTCATGGGTTTTGTCAGCAAGTTACATAAAGTGACAGAATGATGAGTGTGTGTGGGGGGGGGGGGGGGGAATTCCCGGTACATTTCATCTGTTTATAGCAAAGCGTGGCAAGTCCCTAATAATGTCAAGTGCCAGGCCTGTGACTAGGAGCACTTCTAAGGGCCTTGTTAATGCAGGTCAAATCCCTATCGCTCATATATCCACCCAACCTATGTTTGAAGCTATCCAGCGTATTCGAGTTAATGATAATGTTTGGTAACTTGTTCCACTCATCCACAATGAAATGTGAATTAATAAAATTGAGTTGCTTTGTTGCTTTTACTTCTTTGCACCTTCTATTACTTCTGCAAACATGATACATAGAATAATTCCCAGTATTACGTGTGTTCAGTATACTGTACGTACGTCAGGTTCATTTATGTGTCCACTGATCAACCATTCATGGAGTAGTCCCCCCAACGGAGAGGTCTGCCCCCCCCCCCCCCTATCGGGGGATCTCTAATACCACCCTTGCCGCCGAACGGCTAGTAAACTGACAAATAGCGAAAATAATATATCATATTATTTAAAATTATTCACTATAAGATTAAAGTTACACCCACAAGCAAGTGCAATACATGTGGTCAAAAACACGCTACAGATGTTGAGTTTTAATCGGTATAATGTGGCGGTTGTTCTACTCAGCACTGATTCAGTCACCGTCAGCAACAGGCTCTCTCTCTCACACTCTCCACTACCCATCACTAGTATCACTACCGTTACGCCTCAACAGGGAGGTAACTTGCTAGAGGTATTTACTTGGGGGTGACACGAAAATTCCATACAGTCAACGATGCATTTTTCAGACACTCATCTAACACAACAAATAGATTTTCAAATTAATGAAATATTTTACTAGATTACACAGCATTGTTTGGTCTCTATTGTAGATAGATAGATAGATAGATAGATATTTTATTGGACACAAATTATGACTAAAGAGTTTACACTAAAACATTACATAAAATGGTCCAAATGCAAATGCTTTAAAACACCAAACATTAACAAAAGTTCACTGATTCAACCAGTAACACAAAAAATAGAGGAAACCATGAGTAAATAAAAAAAAAAAAAAACAAAAAGTAAAATAAACTAAAACATACAAAATAGTTCCGGGTAGTGGTATGTCCTTGTGACTTCTAACTATATACTGTACATGAAGCACTCGATGAACTGCACGACAAACAGTTTCATAATCTGTTCTTTCAGATAGTAAATTTACAAAAAGTTGAAATACTATATTGGTGGCGTACATCTATTGTTCGAGGGCACTTTTCAACAACATGCGAGAAAATGGGCACTCACTATCATTCGTGTCCACGATACTCGTTCTAGCTCATTCACCTTTATCTTTGAATTATAGATAGCAGGAACATCAAAATTTGGATTGATAGTCTTGTATAATTGTACAAATTATTTATAATATCATTGTTGCCAATATAGCAGTACATTGCGCCAGATATAGGCTTGCAGGGGCCCTGTGCAGTTTAAATGTGTGGAGGGCCCTTTTAGTAGCACCCACAAGCCGAATTTCTAATAAGCAAGTTTTTATTCTGGGGAGTGATACTGTACTATGATTACAATAAGACACAAATAAAACACCCTAAAAACATTGATTACCCTAAGCCTAGAATAAAGGAATTTTATTTTTACCTTAAATAACAGCGTATCCTAGGTTGCCAACTACATACAAGAGAAAAACTAACCACAGTATAGTGGTCAGTGAGACGATCAAAATAAATCAAAAGTAGTAGGCTTTTTAATCCTTACTTTTTGTACTTGCCCACTACTTACCAACAGTGCGTAACAGAGACATGACCGACCGCCAAAGTGGTTAACGAGCAGATCAGTTGCATCTTCGTGGTATAGATTAATATAATCTTTTTCTTTTCCATTTTTAATTTCTTTTAACTCTTATTTGTCCCCCCCCCCCCCCCCGCCTAGGCCCGTTGTGGGTCGATGACCTGTACCCGGGTGGGCTATTCCCCGTAAAAAAAGAAATAAAGTAACAGTATATTTAAAGTTGGGTGCTTTCTGTACACCTTAAATTTATAGTTATGACCATTTCTAATGATAAGCATATCAAGAAATGGAAGGGATCCATTTATTTCTCTTTCAATTTTGAATGTAATACTAGGAAAAAGATCATTTAGCTTGTCTATAAATTCCAGTGGGTCACTTTTTCTAGGCCAAAGACAAAGAACATCATCTACATATCTATACCATGGAGGAATAAAATCCCATATATTGGGTAGTAATCTAGCCATAAAAAACTCTATATACAAGTAAATACAGGCTAAAGGAGCAGAAAGACAATTACCCATGCTTACGCTAATCATTTGCTTGTGAAACTTCCCATTTGCTCTAAACACATTGTTAGTAATGCATAACTCTATCAATTTGAGAAAAGCATCATGTTCAATTGTCAAATCTAACAGTTGCAATTTATCTTATGAGAAATGTAAGGAGGTCTTTCACTGGTACACTAGTAAAAAGTGAATTTACATCAAAACTTATTAATTCACATGGTTCATTGTGTTTCTTGAGTTTATCAATTAAATCACTGCTGTTGTGTATATATGTGAACTAGATATTTGGCCTGTAAGAGTGGATAGCATCCTAACCAACCACTTGGATAATTTGTACGTAACAGAATCCACAGAACTCAAGATAGGACGTAATGGATTGTTAAGCTTATGTGTTTTCATCAATCCATACATATATGGTAAAGTGGGATTAATTTGAAAGAGCTTATATAAATTTCACGTAGATCCACAATGGGAACGTGGATAAGATAAATCTTGATAAAATGACACGGTAAAAAGGGAAACAATGGGCCTCTGAAGATGTCTTAAATAAAGACGAAAGCGAAGGTGCTCCATTGTTTCCCCTTTTCCTGTGTGATTTTATCAAGATACAGTACAGTATATATATATATATATATATATATATATATATATATATATATATATATATATATATATATATATATATATATATATATATATATATATATGCTGATAACCACCAGGAAAGAAGACAACACGAAGTTCCCAAGCGCTTTCGTGTAATTCACATCTTCAGGGGTGAGTACAGTCTGTACTCACCCCTGAAGATGTGAATTACACGAAAGCGCTTGGGAACTTCGTGTTTTCTTCTTTCCTGGTGGTTATCAGCATATACCTGGATCACGCACACCCACAGTGATTTACTTGCATATATATATATATATAAATATACATAATGTAATGGAAAATATCACAAATACACATAAGCATGGCTAGGTTTATTACAAAGTGATGAAAAGGGTACGCTCAATACTGTAGTTCACAAAACATGTAGCTATGCTTTTTTTATTTGGTCTCCCATCAAAAGAGTCCGTTTTCTTTTACTTCAGGACGCTGAGTCCTTCGTTTTCTCTCAATCTTAGAGTGCACCCAAGACTTCGCTATTCCTTAGTAATGACACAGAATTTGAGATTGCAACTGGGGTTGCAATTGTTAAGGCAACTATATATATCTGATTACAGCAAATGTGTTATTGTCAATTTGTAGGTGAAAGATTTTATCCTCAATAGATGCAGGTGAACCAAGGGGTTAAAATTACACCTGGAGGCAAATGCGTGATGACCAAATTCTCGGCCTGAAAAATGCGCTATAACAGCAGGTGTGCAGATTTTGATGGAGGCTTGATAACGAAAATCACGATAACCAAGTGCGGTACGACAGTTTCGGCCCCAGCCTCCTGTTGCTGCCGGGAGCTGGAGCCGCGCGCATTCCCGCCCTCAATAACAAACACGCTCGCTGGTACAGCACACTTCCCTCCGTGTCTGTTTGCCTTGTGTCTGTCCTTTGTCTTGGAAATTTTTCTTGAACCACCCCCCCCCCCCCCCAAGATGTTGCTAGACCAAGAATCAGAAGAACTTACAAATGAAGAGCTAATCGAATTGGAAGAAGAAAACGTAGCAGAAGAAGAAAGGAGAGAAGCAGCGGACAAAGAAGAGGAGGAGGAGCCACAAAGGACGTTCACCACTAAGGGATTATCAGAAGGTTTATCTCTACTGAATAAACTTCTTACCCATTTTGAAGGAATGGACCCAAACATCGAACGATTTGCAAGGATTGAGCGGATGGCACGCAATTCGTTTCATCCGTATCAAGAAATTTACAAGGAGAAGAAGAAACGAACAAATCAGACAAAGCTCACCATGTTCATGAAAAAAACAACTCCTCCGGCTACCCCAAACGCTGCCCCAGCTGACGACATCGACGATCCACAGCCAAGCACCAGCGGCCAATAAGATGTTTTTTGTATGTTTTGCAACTAAAATGTTTTATATGTTTTGCACCTGTATTTTTTTTTTGTATGTTGTGTAAATAATAAACCAATTGTACTGTAGTATGCAGTGCTTGACTTAAACCTGACGACCGTAACAATAATGAACAAAGAAAATGTTGATAAAATATGACTTAAAGATGATTATATTATCATTACACATTATAATATACGTAAGGTAATTATAACATATGCCGACTTACGACCGGGCGGTCGTAACCAATCTAGGTCGTAAGTCGACGTCCTGTATATATATATATATATACGGTCCCTCGGTTAACAAACACAATTCGTTCCAAAAGGTTGTTCGTTAACCGAAACCATTGTTTCAATGGGATTTTGGGTAATTGGTTCTAGCTCACCAAAAATGCAGTAAAGTACACTTACTTTGAGGTGTGTATGTAGAAAGCTCCTGGATGATGATGCTGATGTGAATTTGAAGTGGGAAGTGGAGGAGAAGGGAGAAGAGAAGGAAGTGGGGGTGGAGGAGAAGAATTTTACTGCTTCTTGGAAGGTGAGTCACCTTCCATAAAAATGTTAGGCACCTCTGGACTGACAGATTCTCCAGCAGGAAAATCGTCTCTCCTTTTTGAAGCGGAAGGCTGAAGGGTAGCATCTTTCTCCCACTGCCTCTTAGAGAAGACACTGTCAATTTTTGTTTGTGGGGCATTTTTACTCCTCATCATTAACTGATTTTTGAAGGAGACCACTGTGTCCTCAACATGACACAAAGCTAGTTCAGATTTTTCCACATCTGGGTGCCTTGAAGCCAGTTCTAATGGAGACTTCTCACCATGATGACACAATCAATTTTACAGCCTCCAGGATGTTAAATTGTGTCTTCCAGAACTGTGTCAGTGTTAGATCAGGATCAGTGGAAGTTGCCTGATAACACATCCTGAACATTTTCTTCATGTACAGCTTCTTGAAGTTGCTGATCACATTCTGGTCCATTGGCTGTATGATTGATGTAGTGTTGGGAGGCAAAAACAACACTTTGACAGTCAAATAGAGACTCCAGAGTGCTGGCAAGTTCAGGGTCATTATCCATAAGGAGAAGAGACTTTAAAGGGAGTTTATTGGTGGTTAGGTAGCTCTTGACAGAAGGGCAAAACACCTCAACAGCCCATTCATTAAAGAGCTGTCTTGTCACCCATGCCTTACAGTTGAACTTCCAAAAAATTCCAAGCTTTGGTCTTACCACTTTCTGTTGCTTGAACACCCTGGGGTTTTCAGAGTGGTAGACAAGCATAGGCTTCAGTCGGAAATCCCCTGAAGCATTGGCACCAAGCAATAGAGTGAGACGGTCTTTCATGGGTTTATGCCCAGGTAAAGAGGCTTCATCTCTGGTGATGAAAGTCCTTTTGGGCATCTTTTTCCAGAACAGCCCAGTTTCGTCCACATTGAACACTTGCTGTGGAAGATAATTATCTGTATTTATCAGTTCTTTAAATTCCACTAAAAACTTTGCTGCCCCTTCCTTATCAGCACTGGCAGCCTCACCATGCCCAACAACACTAAATATATCACTTCTTCGCTTAAATTGTTCGAACCAGCCCTTGCTGGCCATAAAATCTTCAAAGTCTGTGCCTGAAGAACCAGGTTGATCTACCTTTAAATATTTGTATATTTCCCTGGCTCTTTCACAAATAAATTCAGTAGAAACTGAATCACCTTTCATCTGTTTTCCCTTATCCAAATGAGAAGTAACCTCTTTGTTTCTGCTATTAGGGATCTACCTTTGAACACTCTGGTAGATTTGTCTCTCACTTCCTTGAATTTGTCTTTCTGTGCAAGAATTGTCGACACAGTTGATGTCGACATGCTATATTCTTTGCTAAGCACATTTGTTCCAATGCCTTCTTCATGTTTTTTAATAATTTCCTGTTTCACCTGAATTGAAATCGCTTTTCATGATTTCTTGGGACCCATGCTGGATTCAAAAACAATATCAACACGTGATATCTTAAGTTTAATTGCTGTAAATAAAGAATATTTTCTTTAAATCAACACTGCACTGCTCTATATATCATCAATATGTAAAATAAATTTCAAAATAACCAATAATTTGACTGGAAACACAGAAAAAAGCATTTATGTTGAGAGTCTGAAGCAAGATGTTACCTCAACTGAAAAGGCACAAAGACTGACGCCTACTTGGTGTGTTGACAGGCTGTTTGGCGTGCTAAAAACTAATTTCCCTGTATTTAATTATGTTAAATAATTGTTAAAATTACTAAAAATTTTAATATAAGACTTTTAAAATTATTGAATAGTACAAACTTCTTGATGTTTACTAAAATAGTAAGGAATTTAATCCCTAGAACCGATTACTGCATTGGCGGACTAATGCAACAGCTAGTGTGCAAGCGAAAACATGTTGAGGGGCGCTCGTAAGGAATTCGTTAATCGAGGGAATGCTCGTTAACTGAAGTAAAGAATCTTATGGAAGGTAATTCGTTAACTGAAATCTCGTTAACAAGGCGCTCGTTAACCAAGGGATCACTGTAATGCAATTAATTAATTGAGTTGCTGGAAGTAAATATGCAGTGAAGCCAGAAATATTATAAAATATAGATAATAAAGGGAAAAAATAAATACCGCTCAGCTGCCAAATGTACAATATAAATTCCTCTGACACGTATGTGCTTATATGTTTGGTATTGCTTAAATTAAAATATATTAATAGAGATTAGGGAGTGTTACCACTGCATGGAGTTCCAATATAATGCAACTAATTTAAACAAATTTATAATAACACTAGTATTTATTTACAGTATTTCCCTTTATTATCTATATTTTATATTTCTGGCTTCACTGCACATTACTTCCAATAACTCAATTAATTAATTGCAAAATACCTGCAGTCTCCTGTGCCGGGTATGTATCATTTATATATCAGTCGCCAGCTCTGCACGCCACGGAATCTCAAAGCAAACTTCCTGGTGCGCGGCATATGTTGGCAAACATTTCATCTCTACCAGCATTTCATCTGAAACTGCTACACCAGCTCGTTAACCACTTGGGCGGTCGATTACCTTTACTTTTTATTTTTAATTTTATCCTCTTCACCACTGATTGGCTTGTTAGCCGCTTGGGCGATCGGTTACGTCTCTGTTACACACTGTTGGCAAGTACGGTACTGGGCATGCACCAGCTCTTGAATGTATTTGAACCTGCTCCAGTGTTAGTCAAGTCTGGTCTTGAAAGAGCTCACACTCGGTGCCGTCACAACACTCTCTGGTACGTTGTTACCCGTCATAGTTTTCTGGACTTGCGGCTTCTTTAACCTTGAGCTGTGATCCCTTGTGGGGCGAGCGTCCGCCAGCTCCATGTAAGGGCACTCGACTGAGGATGGGGGTTGTACACTCGCACCAAAAAGTATTGGTGCAGGGTGAGATCGACGACTTCCAAAACGATACGTATACACTGTGATATGTTGGGAAAGTTGATAAGTGTATCCTCATAACCCCCCCCCCCCCCCACTAGGTGTTGCCATATGGCTGACAATCAGTGTGTTTGTTTCCTCTTTTCGGATTGTTGCTTTGTGTTGACTGAATGATGAGCGAGGGTTCGGTCTCGGTGAATGTGGGTATAAAACAGAGGCAATATGAAGCAGTAGAGAGCTACACATGCCAGACGACATGGAAACCTCAGAGGGAACACGAGGAACTATTATTGCCCTTCATAACGAAGGGTTCGGTGTCACAGATATTAGCCGGCGGGTTGGTGTCCACAGGAACACCGCTGCACGATGGATTCGATGATACCTCGAAACTGGTGCTACAGACGACAGGTCTCGGAGCGGCCGTCCACGCTGCACCACCCCTCAGGACGACCAGGTTGAGTGGTTTATTTGGTAGCATAAATTAATGTGGCAATATTCACAAGTATCACAAATAATTTTGTTAACAGGGAGCTCCTCATATTTCATACTGTCTATTTGTCACTTCCCGACCTTATTTATAACGGTTTGTTTCACTTGACCAGGGCTACCAACATACGCCTAGAACAACTCGCCTTTCCCAATACCTATCGTCACTGGTCTCAATTTGATCACACTACAGTATGCACTGATACTTTTTGTTGCGAGTGTACACCTCAATTAGAACTCCCCTTGCCCGTCTGTAGTATAAGCTAGGCAAGTTCAGGCGCTCCATTCTCACAGGGTAGCCGAGGTGCCGCAGCGCAGACATCAGTCTGGTGGCCCTCCTTTGAACATTTTCAATCAACTGACAGCCCCTGGCATATCTCGGGGATCAGAAGGGGTGACAGTACTCCAGATGGGGAAGCACTTCACGCTTGAAGATCAATACGAGGGACGGACAGTCTAGATATCTGAACGACCTTCTTATAAGACCTAATAATTTAGTCGCCTGATTTACCTTCTTCTCGCAATGGCCCGAGAACTTCAGTTCACTGTCAACGTACACACTCAGGTCCTTTTCACATTGCGTCTCATTGAATGCAGTTTCTTCGTCCCGTTGGGACATATGATATGCCTCCTTACCATTGGTATGTCCCAGATGCAGCCTCTTACACTTCGTGACATTGAATCTTAGCAGCCATTTCTTCGATCATTCTTGAAGCTTACATAGGTCCTTCTGCAGCTCTTCACAGTTCGCTTGGTTCTTAATTTCCCGAAATAATTTGGCGTCATCCGCAAACATCTGTATGGAGGAATGTACAGCTCACGTCTCTGTTACACACTGTTGGCAGATACTGGGTATGCTCTGGCTCCTGAATCTGGTCAAGTCTGGTCTTGAAAGAGCTCACAATCGGTGCCTTTACAACACTCTCTGGCAGGTTGTTCCAAGAGTTCACAATTCTCACTCCAAAAAAGTTTACCCTTAGCTTTCTGGAATTGTGGTTTCTTCAACCTTGAGCTGTGACCCCTTGTGGGGCAGGTGTCTGCCAGCTCCAAGTATGGACACTCGGCTGAGTAGTGCCCTCTGAGATGTTTATTTCATACATTCCCTGTGGTAACCCGTGTCTCCAATCAGCCAACCTATATGACCAATTGCAAACCTATCCACCAATCACATCTGTCGTTACATGACCAATACCCATTCATTCATAAAATGTAGAAACACATTTCTGCAACTGTACCTTGTAGGCAACAAAATCTCTGCACATTCATCAATCTTGGAGCATTTCTCATAAGAATGTTTCTTTCATCCCACATATGTATTCTAACTCTTAAACTTCATCTCCATTCTTTTCATTCCTTATGACCTACCGGCAAGTCCCATAAACTTGTGAATTTCTACCACTATTCTCCTACATCTAAGCAGCCACACCTAAAATGTCCTTCTACAGTTGGATAACTCTCCATATACCATAGTATTTCCACACTAAGCTGACTCATAAGCCCCTCCTCTCGTCTACAGCTACAAATAGCCGATTGGTTCTCCCGAGTGTTTTACCCCCCCCCCCCCCCCAGACTGAGCATGTATAAGCATGTATTTATATCAACCTTTTATAATAGATATTAAAAATATTCTAACATCCTCTTTGAAGTGCTAATGCCTTGAAATAGTTTGCATTTTAATAAGCCATATATTTAACAATATTTTAGATAAAAACAGGTCTGCTTACCAAATATGAACACATTTAGTTTGAATTTTCTATGAACCAATCAGCAATTAGTGAAGAAGAGGGGCAGAGGGCCTATGGGCCAGGTATGTGTGGAGAGGGTACAGTCACCTCATAAATTATACTGTAGTTTCATCCTCGTATTTAAACCACTTTATCAATTCTCGTTTTGCCTCAAATTTTACTTACCTACCGTATATACTCATATATAGTTCAAGTTTTTAACACCAAATTTTAATGCAAAACATTGGGGGTCAACCTATACATGGGTAATAGTTTCGTTAGGTTGAATCCGTGCATGATGGGAAGGACTAGGAGCAACTTTTAGCTTTAGACATGAAAAATATTTACCATTTACTGCCAGTAAACAATGGAAACGTAAAATATGTACCAATTAGTAATAAAAAGCTGTGCAGTGCCTTCAGCAGATGAAGCTCACCAACTTACCTTTCAACCTGCTTTCAGTAGTCTATGTTGAAGTTCTTAGAACAGGCTAACTTATCATATCATATACGTATACGGTATCACAGTACCCATAGATCTACAAAAAATACCGGTAATAAAAACCTTTTCGATATTTCACACTTAATATAATAATCCACCTCAACCTCATATTGTTTACAACGATGCATGACGCACCACCAGCTGTTGAGTGTTGGCACAGTTGCCCGTACTGGTATTTGTTTGGTGTCTTCTGTATTTTTAAAAATGAATACTTGTAAATTAAAAGTACTGTACTGTAACATTGTATTATATACAAACTTGTCATATTTCTGGAAAATAAGAAGCAAGGCAATAAGAATACAAACACAATTTCAACGTACGGTAATATTAAAGTCTGCTTAGGAAGGGCCGATGCAAAGGCAAAGCCTCCGCGACCAGGGCTCTGCCATATCAGCTAGACGGTACGTGTTTTTTTAATCGTTTTCAGTTAAAAAACTGTTGCATCACAAGTATATTTTACCTAAACTGTGCCTGAATGAATATATTCTCAGAAATAAATAGTAGTTTTGCCAAAATGTGATGTATTTCAATGTAAAATAGGATAAAATACATTACGAAAACAAAAGACTTTACCTAACCTTCCGATGTTCAAGAGAGGTTACTCATTTTTTTTAATAGTTTTCAGTTAAAATACTGTTATATTACAATGATATTCTATTCATACTGTGCTTGATATAATACATTCACGGAAATTTAATATTTCTTGCTGAAATGACGTAAGTATTACAGTGGAAAGTGGGATAAAACCATGACGAAAACAATCGACTTTCGCTTTCTTTCGTTGTTCAAAAAATGTTACCGTAATTGCTTTTTGAATGCTACAGTATTTTAAAAACTCTGCATCATATTGGTAAACCTACAAACTGTATTTTATATTAATAATAAACATAATTCCATAAAATATTTAAAATTAAAGGAATAGTATATATATATATATATATATATATATATATAATATATATAATATATATATATATATATGCTGATAACCACAAGGAAAGAAGAAAACACGAAGTTCCCAAGCGCTTTCGTGTTTTCTTCTTTCCTTGTGGTTATCAGCATATACCTAGATCACGTGCACCTACAGTGATTTACTTGCATATACTGTATATATATATACTGTATATATATATATATATAATATATATAATATATATATATATATATATATATATATATATAGACTGATAATAAATTAAACATATTTTTATTCCATTTATTAATTTGAAAAAATAAAATAAAATAAAAATAAATAAAAAAATACCGGTACAGTACTTCTTAATGCCAGAGCATAATATATGAAACCCAAAACTCATTCCAATTACCCAAATAAATTTATCCAATGAATGGATTTTTTTGTGCCTTGTTAATCACTTAAATGAAACTAAAATACTATATTGTACAAGCCATCAACTTTGAAAAAAGAAATGAAAATTATTGAGTTGCTGCTACCAGTAACCTATATTTAAGAGACATGTAAAGGATTAGCAAAAAATAAATGGATTGCAATTTTACTACTGGTAATAAATACTGTGCAGGTAAATATAAGAATTTATTTACAAAACCAATAACAGGAAATTTCTTGAAGATAAAGGTACTGATTTCAATTCAAAATTGGTTGAAGTGGCAAAATGCAGACTGCTTTTATGAATTTTCTACTGAAGTAATTACTTCTTATTATTGTCAGAGGTACTGGTGCTATAGTTAATAACTACTGTAGTACATCACTGTACTGTACTGTATATTGAAAATTAAAGATAAATAAAACCCCCATTAAGCTAGATTAATTATAGGAAAAGGGAGTCCAGATTTGGCTAATTTCTGAATTTTCTGGAAGTTTTTCCTTGGGCACAAACTTAAACAATTCACAACGATATTTAAGTTATACACTACAGCACATTTATGGCCATTATTAGAACATCTACAATAAAGTGGGGTTCCACTTAATGACCAATATGTGCTCTTGAAAAAGTGCTACCATAGTTCAATGAATTCTCATTCAATGGGGCCCACTTCTCCAAAGGATACCAAGTTAAAAACTTAAGATACATTTCAACCTCAAAACCTAACCAAACAAGATCAAACAATATTACTATAAAGCACTTTACAGTATTTACTAGAGCGGAAGATGAATGCTGCAGAGTAAACAATAAATGCCACCAAGATGTCTATGCTCACTGACTAGCCAGGCTGGGTCAGCCTGCCACTGACTTCACCTGAGAGTACTGTATAAAAAATGAGTCTACAGGTGCACTAGCCCGGCTGGCTGCTCAATCAATGACATTATATAAAGAGAATCAATGGGAAAATATGAACCATTATACCAAATTTTGGTTTATGGTCAACTTTTTAGGAGCCTAACCCTTCTGTAAATTGAGGACTACCTGTTTGTGATGAAGCAATGGATCAAACTGATTATTTTTCTATGTAATATTCTGATATTTGTGGGTAAAGTGCATGTGGACCATGTCAAGTTAGTACTGCATTAATTGATTAGGTGGGCTGGACTAATTTTATAGAAAATCAGATTTCAATTCTGGTTTAACAAAGTCCAGTTGAATGGGGGTTTAAAATGTATATTATATACTGTATATAAAAATGAAAATAGGTTTCTTAGGCTTGACAGCCTGCTAGGGTCAACGATGGTATAGCACACTGAATACTAAGCCTTCAGTACACAAGGAGGCAGTGTGGCCAGCACTGTACACAACTGCCTTGTTTGTGAGATGAATACTCTACCAAATGAGGTAAGATAAGGCCATTAGCCCACTCACTTAAGTACCATAGTGACTAGTGTTGCATAAATAGATGAAGATCTGGACATACAAGTATAAACACATAATAATATAAGTACTGTACTGTAATAGAGTAAATATATTTTAAAGCAGAGATCATTGTACAAAACTAATACACTACATACTGTACTCTTGAATGCACATCACACAAGCACAATATATTAAACTCAAGAGGACCAATACATATATATTTATGAAAGTGAACATCAGAACATATTTAACTAATTGCATAACATAATCCTCAATGAAAAGGTTAATTAAGTGCACAGACTTGACATAACACATGGTCGTCATACCATGGAGAGTAGTACTGTATTCACTTATCTGTGTTTACTCTAAATATCATACATGTGGAAAACTAACACCATGTAGTGGTAAACTAGATATACAAGAAACTAAAATATTGTACAAGAAATAAATATTAATTACTGTACGTATATACAATTGTGTAACTTAAACTGTTCCATGACTTTTAACACAAAATCATAATATTACAACCATTACTTGAAAAAGAAGTCACCCAAATAATCTAACTGCGTATTTTTTGTAGAATGTTTGGGGAGAATGTGTTATGTTTTTAGCGCACAGGCTCTGGCTGGTTATGGAACAGGGGTTCCCCCAAGTTCGTGGATTTTTATTTCATGGTCCTCTATTATTCGCGGATGACAACCTGGATACACCCAAGAATGTCTGTGGGTAGTTTTAAAATTGCCGGCATTTTCGCGGCTGGAACAGGGAGGTATTCGTTCTAGAGACAGTAATTTCCTTTACCTGTACACCCACCTCTCGTTTATGCGGGGGTTACGCTCTTGAAAATCACCACATAATTAAAAAACGCGTAAATTAAACATATTTTACCAAAAGAATGCCTGTAAATGGTACAGGTTAGGGTAACCATCATATAATTGTCACAATAAATATTCTTTTACCTTACTCATTAATAAAGAAAAAACAGTTAATAAAGAAAAACAATAATAAATACATCTTAAATAACTCTTACATTGACAACTGGCGACTTTTGTTTGCCCAAGGTGGTGTAGGGGAGGATTGAGGAGGGAGGCTACAGAGGCGGAGGCGAGAGTATGGGTGAGTCAGTGGTTGAGGGCAGGAGGGAGGAGGGGGGGGGTGAGGTATTGACCAGCCAGCAGGGAGATTACTGACCCAGAAGTTGTTATCAGTCATACAGAGGGAGTTTAAGTTTTTAGTATATAAAATGTCACTGAATTAACATGGGAGAATATAACTTACATTGCTGGGATTCTTGTAAGTTAGTGATTAATTTGAATATAAACATGCTATAGTTTGCCGTATAATTTTTTTTTTTTTAATTATTTAGTACAGTACAGGTTTGCCCTTGGACAATTATTTCTTTTACTCTTCTCACAGTATGTATTTAGGATGGTGTGTGCATGTTAATGAGTAAAAATAAATGAAGAGAGTTACGTATATCTACCCAAAAATACGTGTACTTAAATGTACTACACTATAGGACTAAAATTTTTATCTCTTGTGCAAAATATATGATGTCTATATTCAAATTATTCGCTGTCTTGCAAGGATTCCAGCAGTGCAAGTTATATTCTGCTGAGACAACTGATGCCTCACACCTGCGTGGGTCAAGCTTTGGACGCGTCGGCGTCACTCTGGGTATGTCATTTTAATAAATTTGTTTTTTTATTATTTGTGAGAGTATTTTCCCATTATTATTTATTTGTATGTGTTTTGTGTGTGTGTGTCTACACATACACACACATATATACAATACAGGTAAAAGAAATAATTGTCCTCAGGGTAAACACATAAAGGGAATATACATTTCTTTGTACACAAGTAAAAATGTAACCCCCCCCCCCCCACCGGTCAGCAAATGTTAATCGCGGAATTGGCGATTCGCGGCCATTTTGAGAACCTAACCCCCACGAATTTGGGGGGCCCCCCTGTATTGCCAAAACAAGTAGCATTAGGTTTAAATCCTAAAACTGAAGCCTTACACCCCATGTTAGCAAGCACTGTCAATAGAGTAATTTTATCTGCTTTTTACATTTATTCAGTGGTGTGCTGCCAACATCTGGATATCTCTCATGTAAGCATCACATGTTACCTAATGGGAAGATGCCTTTTCTCCCAAAAGTGAAATGATATGAATATCATGCTAAAGTTTAAAACACCTTAATTACCCTGACAATTACTCATAGGCCTCTTTAATGTCCAGTTAGGTCATAAAGAACATACGGTATATTACATGCATAGATACAGTATATGGTATAGTGACACTTATGGAAGTATGGTGACAGGAATTAGTTTACAGTCAGATAGTATAACCTCACAAGTGCAGTTATGGAGGATTAGCTGATGTTATAGTCAGATTAGATGTACAGTCAGCAGCAAGATGAGCCATAACTGGGGATCCAAATATACTATATGATTATTCTTACTGCTGATGCATTTTACACAATGATATTAATTAAGTTATACAGTATACAAGAAATGTATTCTTAGGCACTCTCTTAAATAACTTGCCATTTAAAGCATATCTGTCATCTCTTCCCTATTAACAGTGTTACCAGATCAACTGCCTTATATCATGCAATTTGATTCAAGACAAACTTCTGCTGTTAACAGTACATGCTATACTAAATATAGGAGACTCTGTTAGCCTGAGATGTTTAATGCCTGTGAAGGATATGCACAATGAATCACATCCTGCCATCACATCTGATTGCCTGAACTGAGAAGTGTGATTTGTATCACCTCACAGGAAATTGGCCACAAGCAACTTTGCTTCAATTCTTAGGAGTTGCAGATAGTCTATTTTGGGTTGTTAATAGCTGACACAATTATGGATAGTCTTGTGATGGAGATAAATTGCATAAATGCTGTTTGTTGGTTAAAGAACACAGTAAGCCTTGATTTGTGTGGGGGTTATATTCTTGAAAATCTTCATGGACTATAAAGTATTGTATAATGGATCTGTACAAACAAACATTAATTCCTGGGGGAAATAGGTCATGTTCTTGGATCTGGAAATTATATATTACTTTCCCTTAAGATCTTACTTTTTTGCAAATAACTAAACACTTTCAAAGGCCTTCAATGATAGATGAACATTATTTCACCAAACACACTACTGCACTGTACTTATTAAACACAAATGCATAGATAATAAACATACGGTAATTAAATACTGGATGACACTTAGTCTTCTGACATCCACCATTTCACTGTACTGTAGTCACTTTATGGTATTTACACCCTGGTAGGAATTTGATACTAGTTCTCACTAAACTCCATTTTAAAATTTTTGATTGCATGAGTTTTTGTTTTTTTTTAAGAATGGTATTTTTACACAAGATTCACTGGCAAAACTGCTTCTAACTATGTAAGTGCTGGAAAATGAAATTTTCTGGTCTCTCATAATGTCCTTGAGGATAGAAAGAAATATATAAGACTTACAAAGTACTAATAGCAGCACTGTGTGATATTTCATTGCACAAATAAGGAAGGAGTATTGTTGTAAAATATTTTATAAAGTCACTTAACTCTTGCCATTTATGTAATAATGTGAGTACAGTACAGTAAATACTTTCAATACACCCTAAAATGAAGTTTTTACCTTAATTTTTCTGAAGATTGTCACCTCTGATTACAAGAAGTATGCATGGATACAAATACTGTACCTTTATTACAAAATAGCTCTTTCAATGAAATTAATAATATCTTAACAAAGGATACTAATGACTTAAATTCTTTTCTTCTTTTATAGCAAAGTAAACTAGTACAGTACAGTACTGCATACAGTAAAACTGTTCTACTGTACAGTCACGAGCAAAAGTTGGCTCCCTGTGGTGAAATTGAGTCACAGGAATGAATTTCCAAACTTACTTGCCCTGATTGTTGCTCAGTTGGGAAGGAGCAAACTTTTGAACCTGACTGTACATGTACAGTGTGTGTACATGTACTTATCTATCATAGTATACATGTAAAGTTAATGTATGCAAATATGTTCTGCTTATGGTGACAACATGATAGGGTAGCATGAGAGGGTTGCGTTCCTGAAAACCCTAAAGTAAATCTAAATAACGTCCGGCACAGACAACTACACAGAAAAACGATCCCACACGTATTAAATAAATACAAAATAAATAAACAAATAAATAAAACTCACCACATTAATAATAACAAGCTTGCTGCTTAACAATGTCTAACTTTGTCTCCAGAGACATGGTCTTCCTCAAAGCTTTACCTTACCCAGGAGCAGGAGAGTCAGCAGGATGCTTGCTAGCCTTTTCTAAGTTACAGAGTTACTGTACACTGATCACTTCAGTCACCAAAAATAGAGCAAACTCTGAATGATAATGTTTTACTCTCACCAATAACGGCAAAGTATCACAGCAATCACAAGATTACGCAATGATTAATAACAATGACGTTTGATTATGTGAGTGAGGGCATATGTGATCACTTTGAAACAAAGCACAGGACTGTAGTTCGCATGGTGGCCGTGAGGCGGCATGTGGGTAGGTGAACTGCATGGAGGATGGAAAACCAGTTTCTGCATATATCGGCCCAAAGATAACCTTCGTTAATGTGGATTTTGCCTAACATAAATCAATTGAGGATGCGGAATACCATAAAAAGGATGATCATAAATAAGAGGATACCTGCAACCTAATTTCTAGCCAACTTACAATATATACCAGAGAAAAGAATCTCTACTGCAATCCAGAGGACAGTGGCCTTACTTGTTTCACGCAACTCGAGTTCCGCGATTCCCGAGTTTCACGCGGACCCCTAAATTCCCCGCCTTTCGACATCCTCAAGCTTCACGCTCCCTGTACTAAAAAAATGTGTTTTGTACCTTGTACCTATGAGTTTTTGTCTCTAAGGACTTGCTTAAATTATAAGTTTAATATTTTTGTGTGATACTTTAGATTGTTTTTTATATAAAATATAGTTTGGTAACACAAGACTGTAATAAACACTAAACATAATACATAGGAATACAGTAGCACATAGATATCGTACAAAATATAGTTCTATATTACATAAATAGTGCCTTCACTGACTGGCTGGTCAGTTGTTCATCTATGTAAACATATTACAGTGGTCCCTCGGTTAACGAAATTTCGGTTAACGAACTGCCTCCCATAAGATTCTTAAATTCGGTTAACGAATTTCTTACGAACCGACCTCAACATGTTTTCGCTTGCACTGGCCGGTCAACCAGCTTTAGTATTAGTCCGCCAATACATTAATCGGTTCTAGGGCTTAAATTCCTTACTATTTTAGTAAATATCAAGAAGTTTATACTATTCAATAATTTTAAAAGTTTAATATTCAATTTTTTAGTCATTTTAACAATTATTGAACCTAATTGAAGGTAAAGTGACTAGTTTAATGTGCGGCATCCAGCCTCTTAACACAGCAAACAGGCATTAGTCTCTCTCTGTTTTCACTGGAGGTAACATCTTGCTTGAGACTTTCTTCAACTAAATGCTTTTTTTTCTGTGCTTCCAAGCAAATTATTGGTCATTTTGAAATATATTTTACATATTGACAATATATAATGCAGTGCAGTGTTGATTTAAAGAAAATAATCTTGAAATACACCAAGAGAACTAAAATTTTATGGGTGAAATGGTGCCATGGGGTGACTTCTCTTCTTCCTTCTCCACCTCCATTCTAATTCCCATCATCATCATCATCATCCAGGAGCCTTCTACATACACACCTCAAAGTAAGTGAACTTTTCTACCATTTTTGTTGAATTTAGGCAATTTTCGGTGAGCTGGAACCAATTACCCAAAAACCCATTGAAACAATGGTTTCGGTTAACGAATTTTTCGGTTAACGAACAACCTGCTGGAACGGATTGTGTTCGTTAACCGAGGGACCACTGTACTATAAACTTAATAAGACAACTTAACTGGGTTGTGTGAGATTTTGTATTTATTTTTTGGTGAAAGTTGATTATTTTTTATAATGTTTTATTAACCTGGCACCAAATGAACCCAAATAATGTGGGAATTATGGTGAAATTACACAGCGTTGTTTTTATGGGGTCGGACTAACAAGTCTCTCAGAGGAGTGTGTAGATATGTAAATACCTAGATATGTGAACACGCCTGATGCCAAGACCCTGTTACCATTCATTGTACCATTTATTCACATGTCTGTATTACTACATATTATTATAGCATGTCTGATATCTATGCTTATGTCTAATGCCTATGTTCACTTACTATGTCCCGATGTACTATGTCTGTACCGCGCTAGTTGAGTAACTAGAAGACCTCATTTATTGTCCTAGTAATGTCTAGCAACTCTCCTTGCCTAGCTAGCTAACTTCCCTCAGATCGGCTTCGGCCTGCCTACGGCACGGAGCCCCTTGTGCTCGCTTCTGTACCGGTCGGCTATCCCGCCGAGTCTTGTACTACTTATTGAATATATCTACTGCTCGTGCTCTGGAGTTTGAAGAACCTTGTCTAGGATTTCATCCCACCACATGGCGCAGTTGAGAGTAGCTCCAACACGACAGTTTACAAGTCTCAAGAGCCGGCCTCGTCAGTTTCCCGCCCAGAAGATGTACTCTACAGTGCCCCTGGATTTAAAGTGCTTTGTGACCTTGTGAAGTGCCCTAAGTGAAGTGCAGTGCCTTTGATGTCTGTTTTGCTATGTTTCTGGGGCCCTACAGGTAGCAGAAACCCCTTCAGCCCAGTTTCCAAGACAGCACTTCCGGCATACATCCTCCGTCTGCGCCGGCCCGCAAGCCACTGCCTCCCCTCGACTGAATCATCACCAACATCTCGCCCGGGCGCGCGGAGGAATACACCGCCGCCAGCCACCTCCTCTCACTTCACAAATACTACAGCCAATACTCTTTTACTTGCCCGCCAGTTCCTGCACTTAGGCAAGTACATTGACGAAAACATAGCACTTCACCTTATTCTCCTTGTCTTTCCCATCGCAACCATACCAAACACGAGATGTCTGACCACGACGATTTGCTGGGAAATTTATATGAGGAAGACGAAGCCTCACAGACCCTCCCACCCCCCCTCACGCCTCACACGCCGGGTGCGCCAAATTCAAAGGATGGGAGCCAGGATATACGTCAGTTAATTCACTTCCTACATGTTTCCCAAGAGAAGGAAGCCCAAAGACGTCAATTAGAGGAGGAAAAACGACGTCAAGAGGAATTGTCAAGACAGTCAGAGGAATCAGCTTACCGTCTTCAACTCCAACAACAACACCAAGCTGATAACCGCAAATTCCTGGAACTATTGGAATTGCTGGCAACGAGGACGACTTCACCAGCTGCCACAACCAATTCGCCAGCTTCAGCATCGTCATCTATCCTTCAGACAACGCCTCCTCACACGTCACCTTTCCCCCTTGGGTATACCTCAGTGCCTTCTCAACCACCTGCTCCAGTCTCAACTCTCGTCGACCTCTCCGTGCCTCCTCCATTACCTGCCGTCTCGAGTACACCCCTGCACAGCAAGTCTTCAGTTCCCAGCCCCCCACCTCTTCAATCTGATGCAACATATCAAGTATACCGTCAATGGCGACGTCGTTTCGAAGACTTTGCTGTTATGTCTGACCTCAACCGAATGCCCCCTCATAAACAACTCATCCAATTAAGATCGTGCATTTCCCTCGACGTTCAACGCCTCCTAGAGCACATGCTAGCCATTCCCCCTGACTCCCCCATGTCAGTGACAGAGGTTTTAAACGCCTTGCAGAGTCATTTCCGGGGCCTCCGCAATGAAACTTTGCGTCGTAGGGAACTGCTATCCTGCAAACAAGCTTCTGGGGAATCATTCTCAGACTTCTACGCACGACTTAAGGACCTAGCAGCCGAGGTGGACCTATGTACAGGCGATCCTGTAACCTGTGCTGAGATCCAGCTCAAGATGATCTTGCTGATGGGTGTACGTGACGAGGACCTGCTTCAGAAACTCCTCACCCTCGACGCCGCCTCTTCCCTCACCGACTTCGTCACCTGTTGCAGGTCATATGAGGCCACAAGAGAGACTGCCTCAGCTATACACTCATCGCCATCTCAAGTTCATGCCGTCTCCACCTACAAGAGGAATCAACGCCAGATGCAGACGGCGTCCTCTCCACAGCCCCCGTCACAGTCACCAGTTTCTTCTCCCGAATCCTGCAGAAACTGTCAGCGCCAGCACGGTCCAGGAAAGTGCCCTGCGGCTGATAGTAAATGTCGAAACTGCGGGTTTCAAGGCCATTGGCCCCGCACAACTCGATGTCCTGCCAACAAGGTCTCATGCAACGCTTGCAACAAGCAAGGACACTTCGCCAAGTGTTGCAGGTCCACCAAGAAGCCTCCATCTCCAGGTCAAAACGTCTCTTCACAGCCCGACAGAACGTCCACACCACCGTCTCCCAAGAACAACAAAGGATGCCGACGCGTGGATGAAGCCTCGAGTGACAGGTCCCCCAAGCCCGTTAATGTTCGTCTGTCTTACGGTACCAACTCTTCCAACCTCCTGATGATACCTGACACGGGCGCGGACATCACGGTGATTGGACCAACACACCTGGACGCCCTCAACATTCCCAGGAGTAGCCTGTCACCCACAGCCATGAACGACGTGCTCACAGCGGACGGGTCCCCGATGTCTCCACCTTTGGGTTGCTTCAAGGCAACACTACAGCTCGGTCCCAAGTCTTGCCTTGCCACAGTCCACGTCCATGAGGGCATCCAAACCCCTCTCTTGTCATGTGGCCATTGTCAGGACTTGGCCATCGTCTCATCCGAGTTCCCAAAGCCCATCCTCGCCGTGACACACCTCAACAGGTGTGCAGAGATACCTGTTTCAGCCATGACCACACCTGCTGCCGCCCGGGAGTTCTTTCTTCGTCAGTTCAGCGACGTCCTTGTCTCCAAGTCCGACCTCCAGAAGACGCCGCTCAAGAAGATGACAGGCCCCCCGATGAGAATCCACCTCAAGCCTGGCGCGACGCCTTTCGCCATCCACACACCCAGGCCTATCCCCTTTGCCCTACGGGACAAGGTGAAGGCGGAGCTCGATTCTCTGGTGCAGCAGGGGATCATCAGACACGCCGGTGAGGAGCCCTCCGAGTGGTGCCACCCTATGGTCTTGGCACCCAAGCCTGTAGGTGTTCGCATCACAGTGGACCTCACCCATCTCAACTCGCAGGTCTCCCGTCCCGCCCATCCATCGCCTACGCCCATCCAAGCAGTCCGCAGCGTCACCCCGTCTGCAAAGTTCTTTACCACGGCGGATGCACTACATGGGTACTGGCAAGTCGACCTGGCGGAAGAAGATCGCCACCTCACTACGTTCATCACGCCCCACAGCTGCTTCCAACACTGCCGCGGACCCATGGGCTTCGCAGCAACGGGGGATGCGTACTGCCTCCGTGGGAATATGGCTCTGCAGGGTGTCACCAACTGCGTGAAGGTCGTAGACGACATCCTGCTCTTCGACGATGATCTCCCGGCCCACTTGAACAGAGTTCATCTGATGCTCACAAGATGTCGTGCCCATGGTATCACCTTGAACAAAGATAAATTTGTGGTCGCCGCCTCCCAAGTTAACTACTGCGGCTACAACATCTCGCCAGAGGGGATCTCAGCTGATGAGGAGAAGGTTAAGGCCACCAGGGACTTCCCTACTCCAGCGAACCTGACCGACCTTCGCTCATTTATGGGCCTGGTAAATCAGCTGGCCGACTTCTCCCCTAAAATCGCCACATCAGCCCAACCTCTACACCCCCTCATGAGCCCCAAGCGCTCTTTCCTCTGGACTCCTGACCACGACCTAGCGTTCAGGAATGTTAAGAAGGCGTTGCTGTCACCACCAGCCTTGGCACCCTTCGACCCGTCCTTACCAGTGGTCCTCCAGACCGACGCCTCCCGCCTATACGGCCTCGGATATGCCCTCCTTCAAGATCACGGCCAGGGTAGACTGCGCTTAGTTCAATGTGGCTCCAGGTTTTTGACCGACACGGAGACCAGATACGCCACCATCGAACTAGAGATGCTGGCAGTTGCCTGGGCTATGGCCAAGTGCCGCCTTTACCTATTCGGCCTTGGGCATTTCACCCTCATGACGGACCATTGCCCGCTCATACCCATCCTCAATCACTACACGTTGGACGCCATCGAAAATCCTCGCCTCCAACGTCTCAAAGAGAAGACCGCCCCCTACGTCTTTACAGCTGTGTGGCGCGCCGGGAAGCTTCTGTGCATACCAGACGCCCTCTCCCGAGCCCCTGTTAGTCGCCCCACACCTGAAGATGAAGTCGACTGTACCACGGCCGCGGCTCACGTTCGGTCTTTAGTGACACACACAGCCACTTCTCTTGCTGACAAGACGACGACGACGCCCTCCATCGAAGACGATAGGACTCTCCAGGAGCTTCGCATCGCCGCCGCTCAAGACCCGGCATACGTCCAACTCCTCGACTACGTCTCCGCTGGATTCCCCACCAACCGCTACGACATTCACGCCTCCGCTCTCCCCTTCTGGAAGCTAAGGGATAGCCTCTATGTGGACGGAGAGCTGGCGTTGTACGGCCCCAGGATCGTCGTTCCCGCTGCCCTCCGCCGGCGCACCTTATCCCGCCTCCATGACAGCCACCGCGGCGTTGAAGCCACCAGGTGCAGAGCCCGTCAGACCGTCTTCTGGCTTGGTATTGACGGTTGAGGCCTGTGAGCCTTGCCAGCAACTCCAGCCCAGCCAGCAACAAGAGCCGCACCTGTGCAATGACCTCCCGAAGTGGCCCTTTGAATCCGTGTCCGCCGACTTCTTTAATGTGGCTGGAAAGTCTTTCCTGGTGGTCGCCGACAGGCTCTCTGGATGGCCCGTGGTAGTTCCCTGTGGTCGGGACACCACCTCCTCCAGGGTCATCCGGATGTTTTGTTGCTTCTTCCGGGAAGTCGGAGTGCCTCTCCGCCTCCGAACCGACGGTGGGCCCCCGTTCAATAGCCACGAGTTCAAGAGCTTCGCCGAACGCTGGGGCGTCCACCACATCCCCCTCATTACCCGCAGGCGAATGGCCACGCCGAGGCAGCGGTAAAGTCCGTAAAATACCTCATCCTCAAGACAGCACCGACGGGGAACCTGGACTGCGAGGAGTTCGACAGGGGCCTACTAGAACTCCGTAACACCCCTACCCCTGCCGGACGCTCTCCTGCCCAGGTATTGTACGGCCGCCCCCTTCGTACTTGTGTGCCTGCCCACCCCCAGTCCTTCTTAGATGAATGGCAGATCAAGACGGACGAGTGTGACCGCCGTGAGGCTGCCCGGATGGCCCAAGTGACAAGCCACTATGACGCCCACGCCCGCCCCCTTCCCAGGTTGACCGTCGGCCAGCAAGTACGAATCCAGGACCCGACGTCACACCGCTGGGACACAGTCGGGGTCGTCATGGGCCGTGGCGAGTCTCGTTCGTACCAAGTCCGCCTCCCCAGTGGTCGTGTGGGGTGGCGAAACAGACGCCATCTCCGCCCGGTGCCATCCTCTAGTGACGAACCTTCCTCCCCGTCCCCTGTGTCCCCTTGCCCAGACCAGGAACGAAGGTCGTCAGTTGATCCTCCCATTGTCCCTCACCGCTCCCCCCGACTCATGGAAAAAGAGTCCGTAGCCGCTCAAGATTGCACTACGAGCGTAAAGGGGGAGGGAGGTGTGTAGATATGTAAATACCTAGATATGTGAACACGCCTGATGCCAAGACCCTGTTACCATTCATTGTACCATTTATTCACATGTCTGTATTACTACATATTATTATAGCATGTCAGATATCTATGCTTATGTCTAATGCCTATGTTCACTTACTATGTCCCGATGTGCTATGTCTGTACCGCGCTAGTCGAGTAACTAGAAGACCTCATTTATTGTCCGAGTAATGTCTAGCAACTCTCCTTGCCTAGCTAGCTAACTTCCCTCAGATCGGCTTCAGCCTGCCTACGGCACGGAGTCCCTTGTGCTCGCTTCTGTACCGGTCGGCTATCCCGCCGAGTCTTGTACTACTTATTGAATATATCTACTGCTCGTGCTCTGGAGTTTGAAGAACCTTGTCTAGGATTTCATCCCACCACAAGGAGCAACTTTTGCCGAGTCATTCCACCCTCAGCCGCCATACCTACCTACTATAAATCCCTACATATAATTTCCTTCCACAATTTTTTTCTTATTTTATATTTTTATACAGTATTACATATTTTTATTTGTAAGTCACATTAGAGCATTGTTTTCTGGTTGAAATTGAGGGGAGTGAAACGGCTGAAAGGGCCAAAAAAGGGGCACATTGGCACGAGCATCAGAAAGAACAAGTAAGTATCTTTAACATGTACAGTAAACATATACCTGTACAGGTATTGCGAGTTCTGCGATTCACTAGTTCCGTGTGGGGTCCCCTAAACAAAAAAAACAAAAAAAAAAAACACGAAACTCGCAAGGCCACTGTACTGCATACCACAAATTGTTCAGAGTGAATGTTATGTATTTAAAATTTCTGGTTTACAAGTACACTATGTGACACACTTCAAAGAATCTACAGAAATGGAGATTTTATAAATCAAGGGTTTACTGCTTGAGGATAACTGAGAGTTTGTTGTGTATATAAACTCATTTACAAATTCAATATCATTATCATCATTTGTAGTACAGTATACATCTGGTTAGAAGAACAAATGACAAATGATGTGAGAGTCTGTTTGCTAGATTCTATCCCTTTAGAGTCATGAAGGTAGACTACTTGAAATAAAATTATAAATAGTGACTCCACACATATTGCATTTTCACATCTGATTCCCTTATGAATGTACCCAAGAATTTTGTGTGTGTTTATAAATGCATTCATGTGTGCACATATGTGTGTGTGTGTGTGTGAAGATATAGGTGAAAGAACAAGCATGGATAATGCATTGTGCTCGAGTAAGTTGGTTTTGGAGCAAGCTAGTTTAGGGTGACTTGGTTTTTGAGTAACTTGGCAATGAATGGATTTAACTGGTAACTGCATGATATGTCCTCCCACAGTCTCTAACTTAAGCTTCTATAAGGCCTATCAGAACCCCAAACCTGTCATTGATTGGGGCAAGACAAGTACTACCTAACTTTGTTGGCAAGAAAAACAGTTATGATGAAAATTGTCATTAACACAAGAGGGAGCCTACAAAAAATAACTAAGCTGTATATACAACAGGGCAAGAATTCTTGGATAATACAGTGTTTCTGATGGTGTGTAATTGACTTCATTTCTAATAACTATGAATGCAAGTATGAGTTTTATTTATAGCTAATTTTAACTGAAGTAATAACATTCATAGACATCCAAGCAAGGTTCATTTCTGTGTCATGCTTTAGTATTTTAAGTTCATTTTTTTACAATTATGATCAATATTCATTACTTGAATCTGGAATTTACTCAAATCTGTTTTTGTTAAATGAAATAGAAAGAAATGTCCTAGACTTTGTGATCTAAAGACTTTACTTGGGAGTTTAATGCCTCACTCACTTCTCATTTCAAAATATTAAATTACAATAAAAACAGTTGTGTGAGGATGCAATGGTTCATTGCATTGTAAGTGTGAAAGTATTATAATATCAATTCTAATTCACATTATAACTTAAAATCTTTGCAATTCAGTTTAAAGTAACAATAATGATGATATGAAACTTGGTCATACAGTACACAAGGTCTCACTGGTTTGAGACTGCAGTGATCCAGTGTAAAAGGAAATTGGTGGTAGAGTACTACATTCCCAGTGGTCATTTTGTGCAAAAGGTCCCAGTAGTGGTTTGGATATATGATAAAGCAAAATTTTGGAATACTGTATATGTACTGATTTAAATGAAGTCTTGGTAAAATGGCTGAGAGGTGCATTGAAAATCTATGGTGTGTAGCCAAATGAAGTCCTAAATAGAGAGAACTTAATAACTTTACAGTGAAACTGTAGGAAATTTGTGATGATGTTGATCACACAGTGTGATTCAATGTTGGCTTCTGTCGCATCAGTGATAAAATGTTTTGGTGATCAAGAATGATGGGGGTCACTTGCTGTCCATTAAAAATTGTAGTGACTTTCTGTAACCCAAAGGAATCACAGAATGTTAATGAGAAAGTTATATACAGTGCCATACAATTGTTAACAGTGATGAGGTTCCAGAAAATAGCATTGGTGTGAACTGAAAAAGACAGTGTTGCCATATTAGACACATTCTTCAACTTTGGTGGAAATCAATGTGGTAATTAATTATATAAGCTAATAACTTAACCTGTTCGGTAATATGAAGTCAATTACACTTGACAATATAGAGTGAGGCTTGCAAGGAGCAATATGGCTTTAAGCTGGCATGTAGAAAGAGCTGGCACTTATGGTTAACTATATCTGAGGTCCTATTGTTACATACATGCCCTTTCTGCCTAACAGAGAGAATTAGGAGTGTACTTGAGACCTTGTATATATGACTAATTCTGATGTATATTAGATTATTAACAATAAAAACTATTAATAAATCCCTTAGGAGTCTTTTAAGCCCTTGAGTACAATGACTAACCCCCTGCATATAAATTAAGGAGTTAAGTCATCATACTTAAGGGTTTTAAGATATCTTACACAATATGATGTCATTGTTGTACTGTAAAATCAATAAAAAATTACACAACAAATAAATTGTTTCCCATAGATTGTAATCCATGGTAACTACAGTACTTGGTTTTTAATGGTCATCATCATTTCCCTTTAGATCATTCCACACACACATGCATAAAGAAGAGGACACACACATATACACTCTAAAATGCAAACATGCAGGTGGTAATAAACGCACACACAGACATTCATTAAAAACATACAGTACCTGTACAGTATAATATGCAAAAACTAAGTCTTCAAGAATAAGAAATCTGAATTGTACAACTTAGAACAGAGAAAATTAGTTCCATAGGAATCTGTATCTTCTAAATAAATCACCTTCATTTTTTTTAATATCAATGACAAAAAATTTTCCTTTCACTGTCTCTGGTAAATTTCACACCTTCAAATTGCACTGATGGTCACTTTGCCCTGAAACATAGAAGCAGCAGTACTTATCAGTTTATTATAGTATTACAGATGTATCAGCTTACTGCACTTGAAAGCTATATACAGTAATGATAAATGTAAACCACTCCCTCTAACACAAGTGGTTACTATCTACATCACCAATATGTACAAATTAAAAAAGAGCTAAGCACTATCAATCTTACAATAACCTTTTCTCTCTTCTGAAAAACACTTAAGCTCATAAAAGTAATACACAGCCAGTTTGGTATAGTCATGACAATAAAATATACTTTCAGGAAAATACTATTTGTATATTATAATGAACAAAATCCTTTTGTGAAACTATCACTTTACCCTTAAAATATGCATGCATACAATGTAAATAATGTACACAACATTTATCCTTTGAAACCTTTTACCATAAATAATGAAAACAAATACCATTTAAATCTAAAATGTAATATCTAGTTTTAGGATTTCATTAGTCTCAAATTCATTATCATCAGTACTGTTGATGCAGAGTTTTAATCTTTAACCCCTAGATGTCACTTCCTGTCACTTGACATATGCTTACAGGGCTTTGGTTCCTGTCATATGACGTATTGAAATTTAGTGGTACTTGTTTAATCAACATGCGGACCTGGCTAAATTATGTTGCCAAGTAGGCATTAATCTTTCACTTGGTCATGCAAATGCAACTCCCACCCAAGATATATAGGAGAAGTAGCACCACTCCCATAAGGTTCTGTAGCAAAAAAAAAAAAAAAAAAAAAATGAGCCTTTGTTGAAGTTTCCTTATGGTATAAAATGATGCATTAGCATAAAAGATAATGTAATTATATTCTTTAATTGTGATTAGAGTCGCTGTTACTGAATAAAATAATACAATTAATCACTCATCAGTGACTCATTCAGTGTGCAGATTGGCTAAGTTATGGATACATCACTTGGCTCCGCCTGTTAGTCATCTTGTCAACAGTGAAGGCGCAATTCTTAAAGTGATCAAGATTATACATTTTTTAGTACAAATTTTAGCAATGGTAGTTTGTACTGTAGCATTTTGCAAGATTTAGTGTAAGAATAATAAAAAGTTTGTGTCTTTCACAGATTTCCATGAAGTGCTAACCTTACAAGAAAACAGATAGAAACATGTAAAAGAAAAGATCTCTGGAGCTTTAGTTTAAAAATTGTATGGTAGAACACAAACATTTTTGAGAATGAAATACTATACTGTACTTAAAAAAGGTATACAGTACATAAATACACAAATAAATTACAGAAATATTCCAAAGAAACAATACGTAGCTTTGAAACTAAACAAAAGATAACATACATAATAGATGAGGATACAACAACCTCAGAATGTATTGGTGAAGTAATCCACCAGGCTCACATAGTCCAAGTGCAGTGTAATGATCGTTATATTTACCAAAAACCTTTCACTAATACTCCTGTAGACATACTATTGATGATCAGAGACCGAGTACACTCAGTACAGTATTAGCCTAAGCAAAGGACCCTCCTGGAAATAAGCACCTAACAGCTTTGTTGGCTATTCTTGGTCAAGTTACCTTACTGTTTACCTTCGTTGTATACCTGCACTGTCTAGTATAATACTAGGTATGCTCTGTAAAAAAAATATCGTTACAATTCCTGCGTGAAACAAACTGAGACTACAAACGAAGTGTTTCAAAAAGGCCACCTGAGGCATTCCTCGCATTGCCAATATTACATGTAATGAAACTATAAAAGCTGTGGGAAAATTATTACAATATTCTAATGTGGCTTAGAAATAAAGAGAAATATGAGAACAATTAAGAGCATGGGTGTGTGAGAAGTTAATGTACATGTGGAAGCAGTGGGCTGTAACTGCGTTGCCGACTTGCCACCCACCCATGCTCCCTCCCCCTGATGTGACATCACTGCATATCCACAACACAGCACAGCACAGCACAGCAAAGCACAGTACAGCACACACACACACACATCTCTGAGTCAGCTGAGTGACTGCCCAGCTGAACTGTCACGTCACCCAGATGATGGTTTGAGTGTGGAAGGAGCTATTTTTTTGCACATAAAATATGTGCTATTGCATTTTATGATAAGATATGTATCAATTTTATTATATATCATTGTAACTTTTGTTTATTTTTGAAGTACAGGATGCAATTTGAAATGTGTTTGAATTAGGCTCACCTTGTGCTCACTAAATCGTTTAACTCTGAACCACATCGTTTATACAGAAGTTTGGTGTTCAAAAATCAATTACTTATGGAAACTGCAAAATTGTTTATAACAAACTAATTTTTTATTATTATTATGGATTACAGTTCTGTACTCAAGTGTTTACTGCCCTACTGTCTGGAACCGTGGTATGACCTCCATACTTTGCTGTTATCCCTTGTTAAGCAATAATTTCGCTTAACACTAGGTATTTCAGGAACACAACCCCATCGTCAAATGATGGATACCTGTAGTATACTGTACAAGTTTCATGACTGTTTATAAACTGACAACCACCACAACTATCCTGCATCAGCCAGAGCATTCATCTATCGGTACACTCATTATTTTACCTCGATAATATTAAAACACCTGCAATCAATAATTGTAATAACGCATAAAAGAATTATACAAGTTGTAGTAATGAAGGATTTATTGAGAACCTTGTGCGTCATATTCTCTCTTTCATGGCCATTTTGTCAACCGTTGTTTAATACTGTAGTTTAATTTCACCTTTAAAATGACACTCACTGTTTCTTGACAAAAGGTGTGCTTGATGAAGGCACTGACAGGTTGTTTTTGTGCTCATTATGTACAATTTAGGGTGATTTCTAAAGAAATAATTGCATACATACCAGGTATATAAACAACTCTCACTACGAGCATCTATATGCATCTAGAAGGTTCTAGTTGAGCGTGTGTGATTTAAAGTTTTATACAGTAATAAGTATTTTAAAATATGAAAAACATTTATATTTCTTATGGAACCTTCAACAATTCACTAAACAATCATAATATCAATACATGAAGACAATTTTATGCATAAAAATCAATAAAGTACTGCACTGTTGATGAACCAACACGGTACATTTTCCATAACTACAGTGATATCCCAGTTACCCAGAACAATTAGTGCAAAGCTCTACCAGGGATGAGATTTTCGGGTAATGAGACGACTTTCTCATTCCCGGAAAAACCCCATATCCCGGAATTTTTCTGGGTACTTAGAAAAGTTTCCTGGAGCTTAAACTATGCATCTCACAGGGACAGGCACGAGCTGTATTTATTTAAGAAAACACCTCTGTCTTCGAGGTAGTAGATAATGACGAAAATTAGGAAGTTATTTACTTAGACTTTAGCAAAGCATTTGACAGAGTACCGCATCAGAGGCTTCTGAGAAAAGTTAAGGCTCATGGTATCGAGGGGAAAGTTTTAAATTGGATAAAATCATGGCTCACCGATAGAACGCAGAGGGTCAGCGTAGATGGTGTTAAATCTGAGTGGGGTTCACCAGGGGTCAGTATTAGGCCCACTCTTGTTCATAATCTACATAAACGATCTAGATACTGGGATCAGCAGTGACATAAGCAAGTTTGCGGATGACACCAAATTAGGGCGGCAGATTAATTCAGGGCAGGATGCAAATGCACTACAGGAGGATCTAAACAAACTGCAGGGGTGGTCTGAAAAATGGCAAATGAAATTCAACACCAGCAAGTGCAGCGTACTTAATATTGGAAGAACAAATACTGTCAATGTACAGTATACAGCCTTAACAACATCAACCTAGAGAAGTCGACTTGTGAAAGGGACCTAGGGGTACTTGTAAGCCCGGACCTACGGCCTAGAAAACAGTGCGTTAATGTTCGAAATAAGGCAAACAGAGTATTGGGTTTTATATCTAGAAGTGTAAGTAATAAGAGTGCAGAGGTCTTATTGCAACTATATCTTGCGCTAGTCAGGCCACACCTCGATTATGCGGTTCAGTTCTGGTGCCCTTATTATAGAATGGATATCAATTCACTAGAGTCGGTGCAGCGAAGAATGACGAAAATGATTCCGGGACTTAGAAACCTTCCATATCAGGATAGGTTAAAGAAACTAAACTTGCATTCCATAGAAAAACAAAGAGTGCGGGGAGATATGATAGAAGTATTTAAGTGGGTGAAAGGAATCAATAAAGGGGATATAGATAAAGTTCCTATAACATCCGAGCAGGATAGGACTCGGAGCAACGGATTTAAGTTGGATAAGTTTAGGTTTAGGAGGGAGATAGGAAGGAACTGGTTCACAAATAGGGTGGTGGACGAGTGGAACAAGCTTAGCAACTTTGTAGTAAGTGCTGGAATGCTGGAAAGTTTCAAAAGGAGGCTGGATAGATTCATGGATGATAGAGAGTGGTAGTAACTCTCGACAGGAGCTGCCATGCACAGGCCAATCGGCCTATTGCAGACTCCTTATTTTCTTATGTTCTAATGTCCAATATATTGTAAATAAACAAAATAATGCACTGTATACTACTACTGCACTGTACTCACTAGCAGATGCTGTTGTCTTGAGCCTACAGAAGGCTCTGCTGAATGTAATACTGTACATACAGGTAACTGTAAACACTTTTTACATTTTAACACAACACTTGTGATGGAGGTGAGATAGGAGACTACTCACCTGACCAGATCACCCATTTTACATAAACCCTTCTCTCATTTGTGGTGGAGGTAGGGTGGGGATTAATGGGTCTCATGACCTGAAGTTGTCTTATATAAAGACAAAAACTAAGGTGCTCCAGTGTTTCCCACTTACTGAATGTACAGTACAGTGCACATAACTGTATTCACTTTTTATGTCTTAACACTTCTTTAACACTGTATTGTTGGTTGATTGTGTCCTGGTACAGTAATGTACAGTACTGTACAACACAAATTGCATGCAAAAACAGCAGCTAGCGAGGGAACAACCTTCTGCAATGGCAGTGATCCAAGCAGCTAGGCCACCCACAGGCCTGGCACGTGGGGACGTGCTGGAGCATGATGCAATCTCTCGAAACTCCCGGAAAATTTATTCTCAGGCCCAGAAAGGAAACGTCTGGAGAAATTTTCTCAGAACCTTCTCGGAATTTTTCCAGAAAATGCCCGACTTTCATCCTCTGAAACTTATTCACAGACCCCGAATGGAGAGAGATTTCCAGTAATTTTTCCGATCGATTTCCATTCTGGCTATTGGAGAGTTTCGGTGATCAGGATTCCAGCTAATGTGTGAGATTACTGTATAGTATTATACTGGTGTTAGTGTGTGACTCTTCATCTTAGGAGATCTAGAGCCAGGATTATTTATTGGTCACTTATAAGACAACATCAGCAACAGGACCACACTTACCCCACAGTATTGGGTTCAATCCCCAGGTCAAATGCCAGAAGGGTGTTATCCAGTATGACCCAACCAAAATTTGCAGGTTTTCTCCAGCAAGTCTCATTGCTTCCTCAACTGGCACTGGACAATGAAGGTCATAACAAAATACAGACCGATCGCCTGAACAGCTAGTAAGCTAATTAAAAAATACTGTTAAATGTCTATCTGTATTTTTTATTGACAAAATTGTACCTGTAAATTAATTTTGTTCAGATAGCAATATAATAACAATTAATTTGTGTTTATGAGTTGACACAACTCTTTTCAGCTTTGGAATGATATGGCTGCTGGTAGGGTGTGAGAGGTTCAGCTCTAGCCCAAATTGATGGCTGTCACTGAATTTCAGCCATTAATTTTTAGTTTTTTTCATGAATTATTATTCTCTGATTAATATTTAGTATTATTGGGCGAATCACAATTGAATGTCATGAAATAGTGGACAACTACATGGCAGTTAAAAGTGCCATTAATTGGGAGCTTTGTCGGGAAATGTTTTTTCTATAACAATGATGATAATTGGGAGTTACTGGTTGAGGGAATGCCAGATAAGAAAGTTAACCTGTATTAAAATATTCTGAATTTTCAACTGCTTCTGATAAAAGCTTAAACCCCTACAATGTCAACACAGGTGAAAATAATCCTCATCTTATACATGCATCAAATCATGTCAATACTGTATATACCACTCAGTATCTATGGAAAATGTAAAAACTTGATATTATTTCATACTGAAATGGAAAGACCTAATTGCGTGACTCAGCACAAATTCTTTTTAAAATATCACACATCATTAAGGTCTAAACTACAACCCCATGCAATCAATAAATAAATAAATAAATAAATACAAAAAATTTTCTTCACCAAATCCAAGAGAATTCTTTTTCCATACACAAAGTCTCAACATAATAACTCCTTATGAAGGCAGGCAATACATTAACTTTTAAATGCATGCACTACAGTACAGTACATTCATTAAATTATCATAATGTCCATATCATCATCAAGGACCAACTGATAATAGCTACATAATAAGTTGCACACGATTTCTATCTAACTGTTTTACTTAAAAGAAACTGTCTAAAACTGAGAGCTATTTCTTTTTTAATAAATTTTCTATATAAATATACACTAATGTACTGTTTTTCAGAAGAAACTGAAAGTTGACGGAAGACAAAGAATGGACGACATGCTGTGTTAACTAACACCTCAAACTGCTTACCTATAAAATAATGATATTCCTCAAAATATAGTTTGACTGCAAAATTTCAGTTGTAATAAAAATGCTGCTCTCTACAAAAATTAAATGTAATGAGCTCATCTTCCTGCATATCAGTCACTCTGGTTAACGTTTTGTATCAATTACATCACATTAAGCTTCCAACTGCTGATTCATATTATTATCATGCAACTTTATAATAACCTTAGACAGGAATGCCATGCATCACCCTAAGCTAACTAATGATTCACCCATACCCTGAAACAACTCTTTCATACTTACATGTAAAACAGTTCCCTCACATACAAACTTAAACAACCTCTTATACACAACCTTACAGTTTATTTCACATAATGCCCACAGTTTCTTTTATATGCTGCTACATACTGCACACTGCATATCACTATAAAGCTTGGAAACTTTCCCCAGAAGACATGTCTGCTTTATTATCTACACCCAACTGTCCCACACTCAACTTCAAATTTCATCATGTTATCCATGAAAAGAAAGAAAAATAAAGAGTTAAATAAATATACAGTATACTGTATATATACTGTACTGTATATGTATATAGTACATGTAGTATATAGATAATCTAATTTAAACAGGCTTCTGCTTAATTTATTACAAAATGCGTATTTCTCACCTTTCTTTAAGAGAAAGTTTTTATACAACTGAAGGTACATTTCTGAAAATTGTAGAAACTTAAAACAATGTCAACCAAAAAGTCTTTACTTTAGTGTCTGGTGATCTGCAGCATTGAATATTTCTTCATCATCACCATCATCTGCAGCCAGAGGGAACATCTCCTGATCATCATTATGAGACAATACTCTGTACTTTCGTGACGCACGTCTCCGACGCAGCCTGTAAAATACAGAAATAAGATGCACAAGTACTGATTTCCTCCATTAAATAAATTTTTCCATAATTCTAATGAGGGATAGAGACCCTTGGGGGCAGAAAAATGACCGTGAGTACCCCCCCCTCACTCTCCAAAAAGGTTTGTCTTGTAGTGGATTTCTCCCCTACAAACGCTGTTTGTCACTGCCTAGCCGACCCCACCAATTCCCCAGTGTATGCCTCGTGGTCTAGGTCAACCAGCGCCGCCATACACCACGGAGCGGGAGTCAACTACTAAGCCACGCCAACCCCCGCTATTTAAGACCTGACCTCGTGGTGATCTCTCTCTTTCTACCTCCACCAACTAGCTAGCAACACCTCCTCATCCTCCTCCGCCTACCTGGCGGTCCTCTCTCCCGCCGGCGAGCATGGCGATTCCACAAGCTGTCCTCCTATGAGCATCCTCAGCAACCAGCACTCTCTACATCACGCTTGTAACCAGGCTGCCTTCCCAGCACCAAGCTGCATTGTACAGTACATCCAATACAACATGTACATAGAGAGCACATCGTGAGTTTCCTTTCTCCATCCCATCCTGAGTGTGAACCAAACATCTGAAACCCCACAGTCTCCCACTTCCCTCTCCTGCCTCTGTCATTCCAACTGTAACTTAAGACACAATTTTGTTTATTTATTGTTTAACAATTAGTAAAGATACGTTGCTGTAACAGTCTGTGCTTATTAATACTGTACAGTACAGTACTTGTACCCTTCATAGACAGTACAATACTGGGTATGTACTTCTTTTTATAATGTACAGTATCAGTAATGTAATGACTAAAAAAAAAAAATGGGGAACTTAGCAAATGCTAGGCCTCCTTGTCACCCCCCGCTCCAAGAGCAGAGGTCTGGGGAAAAGTTGCCTTATAGTTTGGCTTGCCATTTAATTTTGATGTCAAATTACTTATTATATATCATATTTTTTTTATAGTATTTAATATTTTATATTATCAATGATAAAACATACACCATAAGAGGCTGATCATACGAGAAAATAATAACTAATACAGCTCAATAAAAAACACTGGCAAATGAGGCAAGGCATCCTTCCCTCCCTCCCTCCCTAATTCCCATCCACCTAGGCACTGTCTCAGCAAGGACTTTTAAACTCTGGATGTTGGTGGTGTGTGGGTGGTGTGGTGGGTGTGTGAGTGGTGTGGTGGGTGTGTGGGTGGTGTTGGGGGTGTGTGGGTGGTGTTGGGGGTGTGTGGGTGGTGTTGGGGGTGTGTGAGTGGTGTTGGGGGTGTGTGAGTGGTGTTGGGGGTGTGTGAGTGGTGTTGGGGGTGTGTGAGTGGTGTTGGGGGTGTGTGGTGGTGTGGGGGTGTGTGGGTGGTGTTGGGGGTGTGTGAGTGGTGTGGTGGGTGTGTGGGTGGTGTTGGGGGTGCGTGGGTGGTGTTGGGGGTGCGTGGGTGGTGTTGGGGGTGCGTGGGTGGTGTGGTGGGTGTGTGGGTGGTGTTGCGGATGTGTGGGTGGTGTTGCGGATGTGTGGGTGGTGTTGCGGATGTGTGGGTGGTGTTGCGGGTGTGTGTGTGGTGTTGCGGGTGTGTGAGTGGTGTTGCGGGTGTGTGGGTGGTGTTGGGGGTGTGTGGGTGGTGTTGCGGATGTGTGGGTGGTGTTGCGGATGTGTGGGTGGTGTTGCGGATGTGTGGGTGGTGTTGGGGGTGTGTGAGTGGTGTTGGGGGTGTGTGAGTGGTGTTGGGGGTGTGTGGGTGGTGTTGGGGGTGTGTGGGTGGTGTTGGGGGTGTGTGGGTGGTGTTGGGGGTGTGTGGGTGGTGTTGGGGGTGTGTGGGTGGTGTTGGGGGTGTGTGGGTGGTGTTGGGGGTGTGTGGGTGGTGTTGGGGGTGTGTGAGTGGTGTTGGGGGTGTGTGAGTGGTGTGGTGGGTGTGTGGGTGGTGTGGTGGGTGTGTGGGTGGTGGGTGTGTGGGTGGTGTGGTGGGTGTGTGGGTGGTGTTGGGGGTGTGTGGGTGGTGTGGTGGGTGTGTGGGTGGTGTTGGGGTTGTGTGGGTGGTGTTGGGGGTGTGTGGGTGGTGTTGGGGGTGTGTGAGTGGGTGAGTGGTGTGGTGGGTGTGTGGGTGGTGTTGGGGGTGTGTGGGTGGTGTTGGGGGTGTGTGGGTGGTGTTGGGGGTGTGTGAGTGGGTGAGTGGTGTGGTGGGTGTGTGGGTGGTGTTGCGGATGTGTGGGTGGTGTTGGGGGTGTATGGGTGGTGTTGGGGGTGTGTGGGTGGTGTTGGGGGTGTGTGAGTGGGTGAGTGGTGTGGTGGGTGTGTGGGTGGTGTTGGGGTTGTGTGGGTGGTGTTGGGGGTGTGTGGGTGGTGTTGGGGGTGTGTGGGTGGGTGAGTGGTGTGGTGGGTGTGTGGGTGGTGTTGCGGATGTGTGAGTGATGTTGCGGGTGTGTGAGTGGTGTTGGGGGTGTGTGAGTGGTGTTGGGGGTGTGTGTGTGGTGTTGGGGGTGTGTGAGTGGTGTTGGGGGTGTGTGAGTGGTGTGTTGGGGGGTGTGTGGGTGGTGTTGGGGGTGTGTGGGTGGTGTTGGGGGTGTGTGGGTGGTGTTGGGGGTGTGGGTGGTGTTGGGGGTGTGTGGGTGGTGTTGGGGGGTGTGTGGGTGGTGTTGGGGGGTGTGTGGGTGGTGTTGGGGGTGTGTGGGTGGTGTTGGGGGTGTGTGGGTGGTGTTGGGGGTGTGTGGGTGGTGTTGGGGGTGTGTGGGTGGTGTTGGGGGTGTGTGGGTGGTGTTGGGGGTGTGTGGGTGGTGTTGGGGGTGTGTGGGTGGTGTTGGGGGTGTGTGGGTGGTGTTGGGGGTGTGTGGGTGGTGTTGGGGGTGTGTGGGTGGTGTTGGGGGTGTGTGGGTGGTGTTGGGGGTGTGTGGGTGGTGTTGGGGGTGTGTGGGTGGTGTTGGGGGTGTGTGGGTGGTGTTGGGGTGTGTGGGTGGTGTTGGGGGTGTGTGGGTGGTTCACATTACAGAAGCCTCTTCACCATCAAGACTCCTGCTGTGCCTCCTCGTGGCAACACACAGTAACTGGGTGCCTTGTAGGCCCAGGCTAGACCAGCAGGGGATCTCAGAGTAGCAGTGGACCCCAGAGGGATGGTGCATAGGCCGACTGACATGTGGACACGTCCTAGCGCCTACAACATTGGTAGGTATAAGGCTACAGGAGTAAACCCCATATGAAAATTCTGTGGTGGAGCCCCGCATCAGGCAGACATGCTTACAGAGCTCCAGTAAGACCCCAATGGTGGTATAGGCGGAGGTAGTGACCAACGTGGGAACCCAACGATTACACCGGTTGACGAAAGCAATGAATGACAGACAGGCTACTAAGGCGAAACCCAAGGAACTGGGCAGCTATCAGCAGTCCATTGCAACTGTCCCTCTCCTCAGTCGTTGCAACACTTGCACCACTGGATCAGGAAAAGGGAGAGCCAAGATGTGTGGTTGCAGCCTGCGCTCCTGCCTCACCACGTAAACCAACTCACGCACAGCCATCATCCAGATCCGAAATGCATCTGGCCCCAAGGATTTCGGATAAGGGATTGTCAACCTGTATTCACTTCCCTTTCTCATAAAAAACTTCTCGCTTTAATGTCAATGCTTTTGAGTAATATTCAAGGATAGGTGGCAGTTATGTCTACTGTAGATGATCAACTTTCACTGAATCTGAAAATGACATGAACAAACAAGTTACATATTATAAAGTATTAAGCAACATTCAGTCACACATGGCTGCATTTAATCTTCCCCCGCCATGCACACACACAAAAAAAAATGTATGGCACTCTAAAAAGCTTACCTTAGAAGTTTGATTACAATGCACACGAGTACAAAGGTACCCACTGCAACAAAGACATAGAAACCCCGTAACACTGCTCCAGAAGATATCCCTTTGAGGCCAGTTATAGGTGTCTGTTCATCTGCAGCCTCACTGTTAGTTTCATCTGAAATAATGAGTTCGAAAATGAGATCATTCAAATCTTAATAAGTATTTCCTACTTGTGGAATTAAGAAAACTATATGGTAAATGAAATACATATGAATACTTAATACACAATGCTAATGGTAAGGATGTTGAGAAACAAGCTATAAAATTTTGTCTTACATTTGCAAAAAAACATGGCTTGGATATGACTGACTTGAGTAAAGTCAATTGAAGATGGAGAAATCGATGGGAAGAGCTACATTTCAAATATTTAGAAACGAACACATATGTAGCAAGGTTAAGTGAATTAGTTTAAAATGAAAGTGAAGGTAGAGTGAGGAAAATGTAAAATAATTTATCCTAAATATGAGTAGGAATAAAGACCTGATAAAAAGGCAGGTTGTTGCTATCCAACCTTTCTAGAAAGATCAGTTCACAGTAATATCAATACCTAGACAGATACAGCCTACAGAGAATCAAGATATAATGAGAGCACCATGTTTACTTAATAATTGGGATACACTATATTAATACAGGTCCACCACCGATTTTCAGGGAACGGATGGTCCGGCACCTCATTTAATCCGGACAAAATTACGAAATGGCACTCGTAATTCCTGAGACCTCCAGATTAGTTTACTGGGCTGCCACAGATGGCGTTACGTTTTAACCGCGCTCACTTTGTTTGTTTACTCTGCAGTTGCTGGTGGTAGCCCCTTGATTTTCTGTGATTCTCAGCCTATTTTGCACACATTTAACCCCAGCTATGGCTTCAAAGGTGAGTACAAGTGTCAGAGGTGGTGTAAAGCATAAATACCAGTCCATATCGATACAAGATAAGGTGGAACTCTTGAAAAAAGTTGACCGTGGTGTTTCGGTGCGACAGCTGCAGGATTAGTATGGTATTGGGTCATCAACTGTGTATGATATAAGGATGCAGAGAGAAAAAGTAATGAGATTCTATGGTGCTTTAAAGATACTAGGAGGTGTATAGCTAGTGGGTCAGAGGTGTATTATTATATATGACCTCAGTTAATCTGGCAAGGCTCAGGAACCAAAGGTGCTAGAAAATTGGTGGTGGACCTGTACCTGTAAATCACCTGTAGAGTGTATAGTAAATTAATTAAATATTTTCTAATACCTAATCAATTACTGTTTAATTTTGTCTAGTCTATAATACAGTACAGGTGTACCCCGATAACCGACACATATAGGGTCCACGAAAAGTCGTTGGCTAGTGAATCAACAGTTATCGAAGTAATTAATCCCATAAGAACATAACAAATTCAGGAGGTTAGAGACTGACCACCCTCCAAAAACTTCCATCTACCATTGATATATCTCTGTTGTGCACACTGTCAAGCAAGAAAATAAAGCAGACATACAAAGCAAGCATAATAAGCCTTAAATAAGCAATGTAAAGCATAAATTGACACTATTATTTATCTGTGTGTTGAGAATGGTAAAGACAGACTAGGGTGGCATGTTCAAGTCTCTACCAATCTTTGCTGGTCCATCACCATTCTTACTATGCCTTATTACGCTTTATCTCATCACATCACAAGAGCAAAGGTGGCGGGAATAAGTCAGGGCAGTGTGCAGAGCCACCTCGTGGCAAAAATTCGCACCACGCCACCATCAGCTAAATTCAAAACAGCTCTGCCGCTCCTCTCCCGATCATCGGATCTCTGGGATATCAACGAAACTGGCAGGGTATTTCCCCTATATATAATCATTGGTTCTGTGAAGTGTCGGTTTTTGGGGTACACCTGTACGTACTGTAATCTCAAGTCACTTCCAAATCATGAATTTTCTCTTTCAATTCCTTGAAAAAGGAAAACTGGCTTCTGTTCAAACTATAAATCAATTCTACAAGTGAACTGTGAAATACAGTGTAGTTGTACTGTAATGATCTTACACTGTACAGTACAGTACTGTACTGTACTGTACTAACAATGGCCTCATGAAGGTGGGGGTAGAAATTTATTTAAGTACTTCCCAAATTGTTGATAAGTCTGATATTGCCAATATTGCTCTGTGCTACAACAATCAGTTCACACCTCTGACAAACCTCACTGGCTACAATACTGCTACTGTACCGATCCCCAGAAGGAGTGGACCTTTACATATCTTAAAATAAACTTTATTTAAGCTTAGGCTCTGATGACATTATTGAGTGGCTCAATTCTGCTTAATTAGACATACTGTAGTTTAGAGAATGTTTGTTTCACCTTCACCAATGCATAGAGAGATGGAGAAAGCAGTTTCATTAAAAAAAATTACTTTAAACTTTTTCATTTTATCTGGGTGTTATTTTTTTTCGTTCATGTCATATTACTGTAAAGAATATTACAAACTTTTTTTTAAACAAAAAACTACAGCATTGGCCCTCAATTTACATTTTCTTTTCTTGCATGGTTTCACAAGTAATTGTGACTCTTCTGAATTCACTGTACTGTACATGGTTCAGCACAATCCCCATATGGACCCGTGGAGCAGGCCATGTGTGACCTAAGTACAAATCATGTGAATTCCACCACACTGAGTTAAGTGCACCAGTGTAGCCAGGGAGGCCAACTGGGACCATAAACCCACAATCTCATACAACTTATTACTATAACTATCGGTACTTATATAGGGTATAGCCCCCTGTACTGTATAATATAAATAAAAGTTGAAGACTTGACAATCTGAAGATGCAAGAAAAATCCGGTTTTCAATTAAAATGCCAGGTAGTGACGTGTCCTTCTAATATTACATATTAAGTAATTATTAGATGTTTTAATTGCCTGTATGTTGGCCTGGCGAGTTATTGCTAGGCATTAACATACCTAGGTTAAAAGCTAGGCGTCGCATACTAGAGTTTGAACAAAAATAGCGGATATTCTTGAGAGTTCCCTTTGTAACTTTAATTTGTGTCCTGTAGTAGGTAAGATTTTGTAATTTTAATTTCTACTCAACATTTCACCACTTATCAGCTTACTAGCCATTAGGCTGTTGGTCCGTTCTTTGTTAGATGTGATAACTCCGTTAGCCAGAACAATCGGTGTAGAGGACTTCCGGGTATGAGAGATTTCCGAGTAACGAGACGACTCTCTCAAAGCCGGAAAAAACTCCCCCATCCTTGTAATTTTCCGGGCATTGGAAAAATTTTCCCAGAATTTCCCAGAAAATCGTTCCCAAAGCCATAATTTTCCGGAAAATTCCAATTTTGGGAACGATTTTCCGAGAAAATTTCAAATCTGGCCATCAGACAGTTCCGGGTTTGAGGGATTCCGGGTAATGGAGATATTACTACAGTAGGCTCTCATATTTGGACACCTATTTAGACTGTAAAATCCTTGTGAAATTCAAATCGTCTAAACTTAAATACAACTTCCTATGGAGAAAATTAATTTGAGTCTGGTACTTTCGATGTTTGGCGAAATTTTGCCTTATTTACCCTTCTTTTTTGGCGAATTACTACCTGTAATAAAGCAACATCCTAATAAACCAACGAAAATAACACAGATAAAGTTAAATAAAAACGATATGTTTTCACATGTGCGCACTTACATATGCGCAGTCTCACTTTTTCCTTTACCATTAATGGTTAGCTACTTATATTGTTCCATTTATTAACATTAAATAACATTACTTAAAACAACCATATTAATTTTTTTGAATTAATTTTACTACAGCTACAACCAGGGTCTTATTTTCTTCAGTTTTATATGTAGAACCAGTCAGTCACTGGCTTTGTAAACATTAACGAAAACAATGCCGTCTCGTTTCCTCGTGTTTTAATATTCTACATATTCATTTTGCACACATAAACATTAATTCAATCAAAAGCACATTCAGTAATAAACAATAATGAATCTTTTGTACACAAGAGAAATGACGCTGTTTACACGATTGTGCACGTCTGAACGTTAGCAAGCCGCTCAAACCCGTCGAAATTCGAATTTCCGCCGTCGAAATTTTAAATTGTGTAGTGTTTTTTTGTGTCCAAATAAAAAATGTCGAATTAAAAACTCGCGAAATTTGAGAACCTACTGTACGACATTTAACCCGTCAATATGTTTTCAAAGAGACCACGAAGCAGTGAAAGTGGTGCGAGTGCTTCCAAGCATAAGCACAAGTCACTATCTATCCAGGAAAAGGGTGAATTTCCATGGTCAAGCACCGGTCAGGTCCCGAGAATGCCGGACTAGAGAGGTACAACCTGTAATCTTTTAGTCCATTATTTTGAGTACATGTACAGTACAGTACAGCTTTGCCTTTAGGACAGTGTGTGCATGTAAATGAGTAAAAATAAATTAATGAAGTTACATACATCGAGCCAAAATATTAGTTGAAAACTTTATGTAGACAGAGCTTGGATGGCTAAATTTTAGAATGACCAATAATTTTAATATAAAAAAGGCAAAAATATTCAAGAACACAACTTTCTTGATATTTACTCCACTGGAAACGAATGTAAACACAGAACCGATTATTGTATTGGCGGACTAGCCGATCAGCTGATGCGCACAACAAAGCGTGTTTCTCCTAAGGCTTTCGTTAATCAAAGTTTTGTTTGTTAATGGAACTGAAAATCCTTATGGGAGCTAATTCGTTAACCAAAATTTTTTTAACTGAACCATTAATTGAACCGTTCTTCATTTATTTTTACTCAGTTACATGCACACATCATCCCACATCCATATTGTGAAAAAAAGTAAAAGAAATAATTGTCCTATGGGCAAACATGCAAAGGGAATATACCTTTTTCTGCACACGAGTTAGCTGGCTGAGTGAAGGAGGGAAGGGTGCAGAGTGTAGGAGGAGGAAGCGTTGCCAGAGAATCTGTGTCCCAGCTGATTTTCGTTACTATGGCGATTGTGTTAATGTGGCTTTTATTTACTGATTTGACAATACTGTACAGTATTTTTTGTTGGTATCATTTTTATTTATTCCCCACTTTACCTGGAACTGTATATATTATTTTAAGAAAATTATGTCTACAGGAGGAAAATATGAAAGTTTTTTCCTGAATACTCCCTACCATAAAATAGGGTACTGTATCTTTTATATTATTATCATTTTTTATACTTTTAGTACATTCACCTCAACCATCAACTTCCTCTGTACCGTTTTTATGAAGAAAAGGCATCAGCCAGGCCCTCAGCCAGTCTCCACCTGATGACCCTTCACCCAGTAAACTTACCCCAACTAACATGTTCCTCCAACCTCAGGGACAAATGCCGACTCAATGGTTCAACACAAGTAAATGCAGTACCGTACTGTGTACAGTAGTTATTGTTTATTATTATTGACTCAGAGGTCTGGTATATTTTCTTGCTTGCCAGTGTGCACAACGGAGATATGTCGAGGGCGACCTGTGGTGTAATGGTCCTTGTGCTCGCCTCGCAAACGAGCGGACCCGAGTTCGATCCTCGGGCAGGGTGAAACTACGGGCAAGTTTCTTTATGCCAATTGCCTCTGTCTACCCAGCAGTAATTGGGAACCTGGATGTAAATCGATTTGCGAATCGTATTACGGGGTAATGGTTAGCCAGTGCAGTTGAGGAGTTGTCAGGTCTTCTCGGACTATTCCTTAACACTGGGTCATGCAACTCGTTAACTTATGATGTGGTTGTTGTGTTGGCGACAGCTTCTACACCTACAAACAAATTCACGCCTTTGTAGGGTTGACCATCTTCGCTACACGAGGGGCAACCATTATGTCGAAGGTAGATGGGTGTTTAGGGGTGGCCAGTCCCCAACCCCCTGAATTTGTTATGTTCTTATGGGATTAATTACTTCAATAACCATTGATTCACTAACGAGCAACTTTTCCTGGTCCCTCTATGTGTCAGTTATCGGGGTACACCTGTACATGATTTCGGGTAGATATACCCAGTAATGTACAGTTCTCTACGTATTTTATTTTTATTTTACTGTTACATGCACACACAATCATCATACAGAATGTGCAAAAAAAATGCAAAAATTTTTATTATCAAAAGGTCAAAAATATAAAGAGAATAAATAGTTTTTACATCCTTTAAATCCTTGAGCAACTTTTTGGGTCTTTGTAATGTAGGTTATTACCCATACGCTTATAAAAGAGGCCAGTCTCATCAGCGTTAAACACTTGTCATTAATCAGTTCGAGCAGCATGGGCTTGAAGTGCTCTGCAGCCTCTCCCTGAAGCTTCACATTATGTAAAGCAAAGCAGCATTTAAAATTTTCAAATCACCCTTTGCTTGCATGGAAATCAGCCACAGTTGTATCATCAATCCCCACCCCCCAGTTTTAACAACATGAGCATACAAGCTACAAGCTTCCTCACGGATTGCTGCGCTATCGACAACCGATCCTTTCTCATTCACTTGTTCACTGATCCAAACATTTAATAATTTTTCCTACCTTTTCTAAGTATTGATCCCTCCTTGGTACTTGGGCCACCTTAGCACTAAGAGAAGCAGATGATTTCGTACTTGCAAATATTTTGTCCTCACAACTACGAATTGTGCATATGGTGGATTCATTTACAGAGTTCTTATGGGCAAGCATTGCTACATGCGCTCCATCGCGTAGCCCATCTAAAATCTTTATTTTCTCGGCTAATGTCATCACTTTATTTTCTTGGGTGTGCTACCATCACTAGCATCACCTCAGCGTTTGGGGCCATACTGCAAGGGCAAACACAGAAAGCAACGCAAAAACACAAAAAGTTCCAAAACCGCTTTAGTACAATGTTAACTGTAAAGGCCTGGCCTTTGGGATATAAATCCCTTGCCAGCCTAATCAGGAGCTTATAAAAGGAAAGTCAAGAACCATGGGTTTCCAAGGGTTAACAAACAACCGTTAGAGATTGACATCTCTTTACTACGAAAATAATCACAATAATTTAACTCTGACACCACTCACAAATATTAAATAAACAGCACTAGAGTCAAACAATTACTTAAAACAAAACAATCAATACAACAAAATACAGTACAGATATTTCCACGGCTGCAGATGAATCTTCCTCCTAACCAGCCCGGTGGAATGTTCCGGTAACGTGGTGATCAGCTCTCAGGGGGAAGGTCCAGGGCAGCTTCCTCACTTGGCGCCGGCATTGGTGGGCCATGTCTTGCCACACAGGAGAGACGCCAGGGCACGGACAGTGGATAAGGCATGGAGGAAGTTGCGATCATGTGGCAGCCGCGGCAGTAACTGGAGTAGGTGACCGGGGTTGACAGCCGAATAGTGAAGGACTGGGGAATCAGCCGAAGAGCCCCAGGAACCTCAGAGTTGGAATAGAACAGCGGGGTGAAGTAACAGCTGTGGTGAAGGCTGGATCGTGTCTGGTGTGTGACGAGGCAGCAGCGACCTTCTCACCTCCGCCTACCCCTCTAGTGAGGCCGCAAACAAGCAGCAGATAACCATCCCGCTCGTTACAGCCTTTACATTAACGGTACTAGCATATAAGCTAGACTGTCGGGTATCTCCAACTGGAGCGTGGCTAAGGCGGAGAAAGGCGGAGGCGGCGTGTTGTTAAATCGCTTGTACCTGTATTCAAATTTTCTGTGTTGGGCAAATTATTTGGTCACATATTTAAAAGTGTATAGTAAAAATCGCATTGGAGAAACCAGCATTGGGTGTGGGTTCATTGTATTCATTTAATGGCTGTGGCCCCTTTATGTGATATATTTTTTTTCTTTTTTTGTGTGTAATTAGATGTGTCTTACTCAAACCTGGGCAAATGAGCGAATTTTGTAAAAAAAAATATTTATTTTTTATTTTTTTTAAATTCACTCATTTCCACAAGAAATGAAGGTCAGATTGGAATAAAACAAACCTAAATACAGTACACAAACAATAAAACTATTCTCACAACAATTTCAGCTTACAAATCACTGTTGAAATCTAACATAACCAAACCTATTCGTAATTTTGTTATTTATCCTAGAATAACCAAATATAAAAATCTTGCCGCAGCCATTAAATAAATATAACAGTTATTTATCTGTGCTTGTGAAGGATGAAAACAATCACCAAGAAATCATCGGTTAACATGGACTAGTTGGCAGGACGTGCAAGTGTTTAAAATGCGGCAGAGAACTGATGGTGAAGAAGAAATGTTTCAGTGCAATAACAGATTGTACTCTCATGTCAAAAAGAAGAAAAAACATACAATTACGTGATGCCGCTTCAAGATACAGTAGCTGCTTTCATTGGTAACAGATATCAAAGTACTGTAAGTTCTTTCTGCTTAATATGCCAGGGGGCCCAGCTAGCAAGTTAGGTAAGGTTAGGTCTGGTTCTGTTCATTCTCGTTTCCATTTTTGTGTTCACTATCATGGAAATAGAACGTATCTCCAGAATTTTGGTTCAATCCCATAAGTTATTTGTGGTGCTAAACCATCTCCTTCACCTTTAACTAAGAAATAAGGTGGTAATTTATGATAAAAACACTGCAGTACCATCAGGAGTTGTTCAATTTAGTTAATTTTTTCCTCAGAAGTACTTAGTACAGTATGTCTTTTAAAAGAGATGACAACTTTTTATTTTAATTATCAGTATATTGTTTCCCTTAATCTGAGATCATAAATCACCTGTAGTGAGCAGGGCATAAATAATGAGGGAAATTGTGGGGTAAAACATGATGAAAACTGATCATATGACACTAAATGATGTCTCTACGTGCTTTGTATGCGAAGAAATGGTAATTATTGATGACTGACCCGCATCCGATTTTTAATAGGAAAGTATTTTTAAAATGCCGCAATTTCACTGTGTTTTATAGTGGACCTCATCAACCTAACCAAAGAAACCAACCTAACCTTACCTACTGTAACTTCCTAGATGTGGGGCTCCCCCCCTAGACCCCCCAAAGAACTTTCTATGAAATGGTATAGTTTTATGTTTTTGTGGATATGAGCACAGCCGCCCAGACCGAACAACTCAAAAGCGTACATCATAAGCATACACTGATCGTAGGAGTTGATTGGAGAGCCAGCAGAGCGAGGCTGAGTATTTTGAAATACAACAATATGATTAGGTGTTTACATCCAGTAAGTGGCATCACCACTGAGAAAGACAAAGTAGTGTGTGCCTAGCTGCCTAATTATCTACAAAACGAAACATTTGCCCAAGAAATGATTATCATATAAAAACTCACTGATGAAAATGAAATAACAGAAAAAATTAATCATTTACAATAAACAATCATCCAAAATATCTGCCGAGTCACCATGCGTCATCCGTTTGTTTACAACCGGCCCGCTCGGTCCAAGTGTACTCTCACATCCACAAAAAACGTAGAATTACACATGATCCTCCAACAGTGTTTCTTTAATTGGTACCAGGTATCTGAAAAAGTACTTTCTGTTTAATATGGCAGCGGTTTGCCCCCCCAGCCAGTTAGTTAGGTAAGGTTAGGTGGTTTTTTTGGCTGGTGAGGTCAGGTTTTATTAGGTTCTATTAAATGTCACCTCTTTTAAAATACTTACTACCTGTATAATGAGAAGAACATCTGTGGAAAAAATGAACGAAATCGAACAACTCCTCCCGGTTGTAGTACTGTGTTCAGGCATTACCAACACGGTTTCTTCTACCTGTATAGTGATTTTTTGTTAGGTGGCAGGATAATCTGGACTTGTTGTTACATATTAGCCTTTCGCATACTGCCAACAGAAGATAATTTAATGAAGGCAGTGGATATTTTCCCGCAACTGGCGAAGTTCCTATTAATGCTATTTTACCATGGGTTTGCTCTGATTGGCTCATTGTCCATTACCGGCGAAGAATGCGAAAGTGTCTTTGACCGTGACTCTGGCGGCATTTGGCATTTATGTTGCCGTGAAACGATTTTTGTGTAGCTATAAACATACTTAGCCATATTTCTGTTGTGCAAGGAAACTTATCGGTAAAATTGCAGATAACAACAATCAAAGATTCTGATAGAAAAATGTGTTACCTAACCTAACCTAAAGTAACATATAAAAATAATCATAGAAAAAATAGTTCTACTGATTGAGTGCAGTGAATTTCCGGAATTCTGTGGTTGCTGTTTACTCAAATATTACCAACTTGTCATTATAAAAGAGGCGACATTTACTAGAACCTGACCTAACCAGCCAAAGACACCTAACGAACCTTACCTAATTCCTTAGCTGGGGGGTTGGACGCCCCATCATATTAAACATTAAGTACCTAGCCAATCAGAGTGCACTCACATTAAAATAATGTTAGTAGAAACTTAGCCGGTCATGTCAAAATATCCACTACGTTTAATGAAAGATGGATTGATTGGGTTTCCCCATTTAGCCTACCTGGACTTTCCTTGTCAGCAGACCCTGTTTTGTCATTTGTATTCTCAGTTTGTAATGTCTGACCCTCTGCTCCAGTTCCTTCCTCCGTTGTAAGTACTGTGGATTTCTTGCCCTCTGTTGTTACATGATTCATTCCTGCTTCCTTTTGAGGTGCTGCTTCTGCTAAACGAGTATCTGTTTCTCCAAGATTGGAATGAGATCCCACTTTTTCATCTTGTCCTGTTACTTGTGCTTCCCGTTTATCCACATGAACTCTGTTACTGCTACGGCTAAGTGCCAATCTTTCTGGTACGCGAGCTGGTGATGATCCCTCTGCATCCTGAATGCTTAAAGCACTTAATAATATACATCCGACAACAAAATTCCCCCAAAATGTTTTTACCAAGATCTTCGCCTTCCAGGTACGGCATCCCGTCACTACAATAACATTCTTAATATAACTGTTCTGACGGTAGGTTGGTGTAACCTGCCCCATACTGCAAAACAGAAAAATCTCGATTCAAATTATGCTTCCAGAATAGCTGTTATGTCCGTGCTTCAAGGGAATCTAACATGACGTGCTGCCAACACAACAAGAGCGGCAAACGTCACAGCTGGTGGACGTCAGACCTCTGTGTTGTCGTCCCAGAATTCAGGAATGATAAGGTAATTATGAACAATGCTTAGTATACCTTATTTACGAGGCTCATTCTGTGCAATATATATATATATATATATATATATATATATATATATATATATATATATATATATATATAATATATATATATATATATATATATATATATATATATATATATATATATATATATATATATATATATACACGTTACTCTGACCACCTACGTGATACGGGTAGTCCCCATTAGAGGTTCACGGCGCCATAAGCTCATTGAACAGGCTTTGTGTGAAATATAACACAGTCTAGAACTGCTTTTAGTATCCTGGTGGTCCAGCGGTTAGCGTTCCTCAGTAACAGTCATGGGCAAGTGGGCCGTGGGTTCGAATCCATTGGCGGGTTGAAGTGTTGATTGTATATAGAAGTACGTGTGCTATTGGGCTAATGCAAATTAATCACGGTAGGTGCGCGTGATCCATGTATATACCTATAACAACATAGGAAACAAGAAAACACAAAGTTCCTAAGCGCTTTCGTGTAATTCACATCTTCAGTGGTGAGTACAGATTAAGGTTAGGAGTGATGATGTTGATAAGATGGGGAGAAGAGAGCCTTTTGCTTTGAAGATGGAAGACCGTGTAGGAGGAAGGTAAAGTTGGGATGTGGGAAATAAAGTCTCAGGTTTCCCGATATGATTGAATTTCTGCCTCCTCATTTGCACCAATTCTTTTCTTCTTTTATCTTCTTCACCACTGATCGGCTCGTTAGCCGCTTGGGCGATCGGTCACGTCTCTGATTAATTTTCCTTTTCTTTCACCTTCTTCACCAAAACATCAGGTCGTTAGCCGCTTGGGCGATCGGTCACGTCTCTGTTGCGCACTGTTGGCAAGTACTGGGCATGCACCGGCTCCTGAATGTAAATGAACTCGCTCCAGTGTTGGTCAAGTCTTGAAAGAGCTCACACTCAGTGCCGTCACAACACTTTCTGGTAGATTGTTCCAAGAGTTCACAACTCCCACTCCGAAAAAGTTTGCCCTCACAGTGTTCTGGACTTGCGGCTTCTTCAATCTTGAGCTGTGACCCCTTGTGGGGCGAGCGTCCGCCAGCTCCAAGTAAGGACACTCGACTGAGTAGTGCCCCTTGAGATGCTTATACACCTCTATTAGGTCACCCCTTGCCCGTCTGTAGTATAAGCTAGGCAAGTTCAGGAGCTCCAATCTCTCAGGGTAGCTGAGGTGTCGAAGGGCAGGCACCAGTCTGGTGGCCCTCCTTTGAAGATTTTCAACCAACTGACAGTCCCTAGCACATCTCGGGGACCAGGCAGGGTGACAGTACTCCAGATGGGGAAGCATTTCACTCTTGAAGATCGTTACGAGGGACAGACCGTCTAGATATCTGAACGACCTTCTTATAAGACCCAATAATTTATTTGCCTGATTTATCTTCTTCTCGCAATGGCCCGAGAACTTCAGCTCATTGTCAACATACACACCTAGGTCCTTCTCACATTCAGTCTCAAATAGTGCAGTTTCTTCATCCCTTTGGGACATATGATACGCCTTCTTACCGTTGGTACGCCCCAGGTGCATCCTCTTACACTTCGTGACATTGAATCTCAGCAGCCATTTCTTCGACCATTCTTGGAGCCCACAGAGGTCCTTCTGCAGCTCTTCACAGTCCGCTTGGCTCTTGATTACCCGAAATAACTTGGCGTCATCGGCAAACTTTTGTATGGAGGAGTGTACAACGTCAGGCATGTCATTTATGAAACAAACAAAAAACAGCGGGCCCAATACACTGCCCCCGCTTGTGACAGGCACGGATGACGATTTCGTGCCATTAATCACCACACGCTGCTTGCGGTCATGTACAACGTCTTCTATCCACGCTAGGACGTTTCCCCGAATTCCGTACCCTTCCAGTTTGATTTTTCATCCTTTCGGGGGTACACTGACGAAAGCCTTGGCAAAATCTAGGTAAATATTGTCGATATTACCACCCCGTTCCAGAATATGGGTCCAAATATCCAATACCTTGAGCAATTGTGTTAAGCAGGAGCGCCCCGGCATAAAACCGGGTTGGCAATCCTTTACAAGGTTGTTTCGTAGTAGATGTTCCATCGCGGCATATGTGATAATACTCTCAAGTACTTTACATACTTTACATATTATGCTGGTCAGGCTCACCGGTCTATAGTTGTTCGTGGAGTGACGATCGCCCTTCTTGAAGATAGGACTCACATAAGCCACTTTCCATTCACTGGGGACCTTTCGTTCATCCAAGCATTTACAAAACAGGATATTCAGGGGCTCGGCAAGCTCGTTGCTCAACTCTCTTAGCACTCTAGGATGCACCATGTCAGGGCCGGGACTCTTATGAACCTTCACTTTGACAGTTTATTTCTAATACCCTCTTCTGTGAACACAATGTGGGTCAGTGCTGTGTCGAACCGTCTGTCCTCAAACGCAGGAAAAGAAGCTGTTCTATGCCTCAGCTTTATCCTGGTCAGAATCTGCGTAACTACCATCTTCAAGCCTCAGGTCTGATACTCCTACTCGCGTTTTTAATTTCGACTTTGCATAGTGGTAAAACGCCTTTGGGTTTGACTTGACCTCGCTTGCAACCAGCCTCTGGAACTCCTTTTCAGCCCTTCTACATTCTATCTTTGCTTGGTTTCTGGCTCTTGCATACATCCTCCTGTCCTGCTCATCGTTTGACGCAACCCACGTCTTGAATTTCTGGGTTTTCTTCTTAACTTTGTCGACTGCCACATGGTTCATGTGTAGGGATCCCCTCGTATTCCTAGAGGCACTGGGTTTGGTCTTGGGTATGTATTTATCGATCAAATGGGTCACTTTACTAGTTAAGATATTCAGCGTAGTGTCTGCGTTCTTGTGCCTTAATGAGTCAGGCCAGTGGATACCCCTCATCCCGTTGTAATTTCTCCTGTAATATTTGCACCTTGGCCTGGCCTTATCTTGAACTAGGTAACAGTTAAATCTGAATGACAACACTATATGGTGACTAGTGCCAACTGGGGCAAGGTGTTCCAGTTTGGCCACCATACCCTCCTCGTTTGTTATGATGAGGTCAAGTGGCTTGGGTGTTTGCTCCCCCCTGTAATGTGTCGGGTCTCTAACATGTTGGAACAGAAAATTCTACAAAAAGAGTAGCAGGGTTATTTAAGTCACTTGGGGTGAACTCGTTTCTCCAGTCGATGTCGCCATAGTTAAAGTCCCCCATGATAAGGAGGTGGCTAGGGTTGAGCATCGTCGCATTGTGTATTAAGGCTCTTCAGTTCCTCTGATTTAGTGGACCACAGTTTGAGGATCTGTAGATACACCTGACAATAAGTAAGTCCCTTCCCTTTAGTTTAATGTTACACCACTTGGACTCTTCAAAAACATCCTCTCCCTGTACCCTCGCCTGGCTGGCTCCATGGTCTTGCCTAGCATAGATAACCACACCCCTCTTGCAAGTTTCTTGAGAAAGGTTCGTAAATGAGTCATATCCAGCAAAACTGAACTCACATTCCTCTGGGTCGATTCTCCTGTTCTTGTAAAACAGTTCTACAACTCCTACAATATCTGGTTGGCGTACTTTCAGTAGTGTTTCAAACTCCTCTCTCTTATCAAGAAACGTGTCGGTATTAGTGTACATGACATTCAAGCCAGAATTTGTTCTCGGTAACGTTTCTGCTCTTAGTAGTAACCCCGCCCCTCCCCCCATTCTCAGAAGCTGCAGCATTTGCTAAGTACACTGTATTTTGCAGGGTGTGGTTAGAAATGTCATTGTTTACACGGCCTCGCCTCATCCTGTCTGGTAGGCGGAGCTGGTGCCGCCTCCCGGGTGGGGGTAGAGCGGGTGGAGGGTGCGCTGCTGACCCCTGGACCTGTGTCGGCACACTTGCTTCCGCTACCCTCTCCCTGAGTATAACCCATGAACACCCGTCCCCGTTTCTCCTTGACCCCTCTCTCTTCTGCTTCAAGTCCTGCAGGAGCTTCTTGTGCTGTCCCCTCTGCATTACCGTGCGATCTGGGTGAATGTATACACCCCGAGATGCCTCGCTCCTTGCTAAGTTTTTTGCCTGCCGAATAACCCCCCCTTTCTCTTCCTCGCTCACTAGTGTGATCCTGAGGGGGTGAGGCTTATCCCCCTGCTTTTGTTCCAGCCTCCTCGCATCCTGTGGGGTTGATGACATCTTCAGAACCTCTGTACAAATATTTTGAAGCTGCATCTGCTAGTGTTGACGGGTAACTTGATTCTTCTTTCTTGTTGTTTCTTGTTACTGATGGGCGGGCTACTATGGGTCTTGTGTTGTGGGCGTGTTATGTTGAAGACAAAGATCTTCTCTTCCTCTTCTTCTTTTTCTTTTCTTGGGTTATCCAGTCTCTAGTGTCTTGGTCTTGTTCTTCCTCGTGTTCATGATGTCCGTAAATGTTGAGGAAGTCTGAGGAGGTGATCCTAATGAGCTGAGGTTCTGGGTCAACTTTTGGTTTGATGGCTTCATGGTTCTTTATGTCTTGGTTTTTCTCTTTTTTCTTCTTTTCTTGTTTCTTCTTTTGTTTTTCTTTTCTTAGGAGTGAACAGTAAGGAGGGCCTCCTTGTATGTAAGTTTCGTGTCTCGGCTGATCCTCGCTATATTGCACTGCTCACGCCACGTGGGACATAGCATTTCTTCTCTTGGTTGGGGCAGGAGGTGTAGCGATGCCCGGTGTTTCCACACTTGGAGCACACATCCTCCTGAGCCTTGCACTTGGTGGCGGTGTGTCCGTAATGCTGGCATTTATAGCACATTTGGGTCTGCAGAAGGGCTTCACTGGCACGGTTTCCCAGGCCAGTTGAGCCTCTTTGGGTAACGTTTCATGGTGTCTGACAAGGGCAGTTGTTTCTGAAAGCTTCTTTAGACAGCAGAGTTGTCCCTTGAGAAGTTCGTTGATTTCTTCTGAGTCCATAAATGCTATTTCAGGGTGGGAGATCACTCTCAGCATCAAGTTGTCCCCTAGGTGGACAATCCTTTCTACTTGTATCCCGTTGATGTCGGTGATTTGTGGCAGTTGAGGGAATTGGCCATATTCAGCGAAGGTGATTTTTAGGTCACCGTTCACCCTAAGGCGCCCCACCTTGATGATTCCCTCGATCCCTTCAGAGTTAAAAACTCTTTAAGGAAGAGGAAGTTGAGTAGTTTTGGGCAGGTTTCTTCAACCGGGCACAACCGGATCACCTTGACGTCTTCGTAGAACACCATGACTGTAAAGTTTGGCTTTAGAGTCATGAGTTATGAGGTGAAAGAAGATTATTAAGGATTGAAGAAAAGTGATGAAACTTAAACACAGTAGGAGTAGAAAGAATCTGGGCTCAACCAGATTGCTTCATCTTTTTTATTTTTTTTATCTTTGTTTTGCTCTTTTGGGTCGTCAGACCTTTGTATTAGTATTGGTTTATTTATATAGTGCTGCTTATTATACTTTTCACCTTTTTTTACTGTGATTGAGTTAGTGAGCCCTCCCAGGCCCTTGTGTGGCTGGGAGGGTAGTCATGTTTTTTTTTTTTTTGCTAATGTGTTAGTTAAATGTTAGTTGTGTTAGTCTAAAAGCAAGCTGTATGGGAGGCCTGCCAGGTTCTTAGTGGAGCTGGTAGGTCACTCTCATCTTTTATTCTCTCTATTAATGTTTTATGTGTATATTGGGGCAGGAGATGGTTCAATTACTTTCTTTCTGGCTGATTAAAACCAACTGTGTTCTTGGAATTCTTCAGTGTCTATATTATTTATCCAGTTTTGGTAAGTTTCTGTGTTGAGTTCAGTCACTTTGTTCCAAATATTTGCGGCTTTGTTGTGTATTTCTACATTGATTGCTAGTGTAGGTTATGTATCTAAGCTACTGTGCCGAGTAGCAACCTTGTATATAAGCTACTGTGCCGAGTAGCATATATATATATTATAACGTGGCAACACTGCACGTTATGTGGCATCATTGCCCCGAGGCTGCCATATGACAAGGCAGCCTCAGTCTGACTGTGTGAGCCGTGCATGGCACACGCTAGTCACCGCTTGTATTTCTCCTATCCCTTAATAAATGGACTTCAGTGTTACCCGGTGTTTCCCTACGCATCACTGCATTCTTCAGGGAACACTTGTAACCATCATGGAGCAGTGACTAGGATCTGTGGACTTTACAAGTGTGTGAACATTGAACAATGCCGACGGTTACATCTGCCAGCGATATGCACGTCGACTCATAGTGTGTTGTGTTGTGTTGCGCTGTGTTTCGCCGCAATGTGCAGTGTTGGGCTGTCACAGTGCTTTTTAGTGACGGTGGCAGTGTTAGTGTCAGTGTATTAGTGTGTCTAGAGCTGAGAGTTGAGCATTGGCCTGTTTTTTGTGGTACCCACGGAGCACTCAGGCATACACCCTTCTCGTGCGACATCCGGGGGGACACTGACGGTCTTGCCTCCGCCAGCCACCACGCTCCGCTCTCTGAGACAGACACACACACACACACACACACACACACACAAACGCATGCACTCATTCGCGGACAGAACAGTGGACTCTATGCGTTATTTCTGTGCTGTTTATGTCATATATATGTGGTTCGAGCTGTTGAGGCGCCACTTTATATACTAAACAGTGCAGTCCACGCACACACAAAGATGGGCGGTAAGAAGGGACAACGTCAAGATGGGAGACACGACTCCCCACCACCTTCCCCTCCACCGGGTGCAGACTCTCATCCTCCACCTCCAGTGACGGACATTGCCACAATTCTGAGGTGGATGGACGACCGGGACGAGAGACGCAGAGAGATGGAACTTCAGAGGGAGGAGACACGAAGAGAGGAGGAAAAGTCGCGTTTTGATGCACTATTGGCGGCCCTGGCGCTAACCCACCCTCCCTCACTTGCGCACCAAGGCGCCAATATCCTCCCTCCTCCACCACACCAGCGTCCTCCAGGCACTCTTGCTACCCCAACAGCTCCCAAGGCATCTGTTCAACCCCCACCCGCCCTCTCACCAGACGTCACGTTTCAGCTTTTTCGTGAGTGGAGGCGGCGTTGGACAGATTACTCCACGATGGTGGACCTTGACAGCATGCCTCCGAACAAACAGCTCATCCAACTGCGGATGTGTTTGTCGCTGGAGACCCAGAGAGTTTTGGAGCACACGTTGCAAGTGCCTCCCGATTCTACCTCTTCAGTGAAGGATGTGCTCGACCTTTTACAGGAGCATGTTAAGGGTCGGTATAACGAGGCTTTGCGTCGCCGCGCCTTCACCAGCTGCAAGCAGGCGGAGAACGAATCCTTTGACGACTTTTTTGTACCCTTGAAGAGTTTGTCAGAGGAGATCGACGTCTGCAAGGCGCACAGCCGGGAATGTGAGGAAGCCTGGATCAAGCACGGGATCTTGACAGGTGTCAGGCACGAAGAGTTGGTGCAGCGACTCATCCCCCTGGACGCTTCCTCCACACTCCAGGTGGTAGTGACTGAGTGTCGGTCGTAAGAGGCCACCAAGTCCGCCACCTCTGCCTTACGGGCCCCACCTGCTGTGAGAGCTATCTCACAATACAAGAAGGATAAGAAGGCGGGCAACAACGTGAATGCTGCCACACGTTCTTCCACGCCTCCGCCTAGTGCTTCCTGTGGCAGCTGTGGAAAGCAGCATGGCCCCAAGACATGCCCGGCCGCCGACGCACTGTGTCGTGGATGTGACTGTAAGGGCCACTGGTCTAACACAGACAGGTGCCCTGCACGAGGCCGCAAGTGTCAGGCCTGCGGTCGCTATGGACACTACGACAAGTGCTGCCGCCAACCCAAGCCCAAAAGCCCGAGACGAGGAGGAAAGCAGCGCACTTCCCTCGGGGTGGTTCGCACACAGCCCCCTCCAGATGGCGCAGTCCCAAGCAGCAGCGCAGTCACATTAGGAGGGTGGAATCGACCACACGCCCCAGGGCTACCCCTTCCCCTACCATCCGCGTCGCCGTCACACACGGTGATGTGTCGGGTCACATCGAGGTGATACCGGACACCGGCGCTGATACTACGGTGATTGGGTTGAAGCACCTCCAGAAACTGGGCCTCACCAAACGTGACCTGGGACCACCGCCGCAGCTGCTGTACTACAATGCGGACGGTTCCCAGATGCCGGACGCTGTGGGCTCCTTTCAAGCGGAGATCACTTACTGCGACAGGTCGTGTCATGGATGGATCGACGTGCAGCCTACTCTCGCTACTTCCTTGTTGTCGTGGGAGCACCTCAAGGAGTTATGCGTGGTGCCCAGAGACTTTCCCGAGCAGATCCCAGCTGCTCGTTACACCGCCAGCAGGGTGCGTGAGTCGACGAGCGACGCACCTGGCGCTGCCGCACGGGGCTGCCCAGAACCCGCGTCCACTCCCTCCCACACAGGACGCTCCCCTGCCCAGATCCTGTATGGTCACCCTCTCCGCTCTTGCGTTCCTGCACACGCCAAGGCCTTTGCAAAGGACTGGCAGACCAGAGCCGAGAGCTGCGACCGCCACGCCGCTTCACGTGCCCAGGACGCCAAGGCTCGGTATGACGACCGTGCCCACCCTCTTCAGCCACTGGAGATTGGTGCCCTTGTCCGCGTCCAGGACCCGACGACGACACGTTGGGACAAGGTGGGCATAGTGATGGGCGTCGGCCGGTCGCGGGACTACAAGGTCAGGATGCCGAGCGGCCGTGTCTAGTGGAGGAACTTCCGCTTCCTCCGGCCAGTCCCACTCCCTGCTGCTGTCCCCCTGACCGAGGACGAGTCCCCTACACCTCACGAGGATCCGCCCCACAGAGCACCTCAACGCTCAGAGCGACTTAGGACTAAGAAGTCCGCTCAAGACAAAGACTATGAGCGTGAGGGGGGGAAGGAGATGTAGGTTATGTATCTAAGCTACTGTGCCGAGTAGCACCTATGTATATAATTACGTGGCACCACTGCACGTGTTATGTGGCAACATTGCTCCGAGGCTGCCATATGGCAAGGCAGCCTCAGTCTGACTGTGTGAGCCGTGCATGGCACACGCTAGTCACCTCTTGTATTTCTCCTATCCCTTAATAAACGGACTTCAGTGTAACCCGGTGTTTCCCTACCCATCACTGCATTCTTCAGGGAACACTTGTAACCATCAGCTAGGAGGTTTGCTTTCTTGTGCAACTGTTCATTATTGATGTGGTCTGTATATTTTATGTTATAAATAAATCTGAGGGCTATATTTTGTACTGCTTGAAACCTTTTAATGCTCGTTTTACTAAGAGTGTTCAATGGGATGCTTGGGTAGTCCATAATTGATTTGACAAGGGCTATATAAATCTTTCTTTTGTTATTAATGCTAAGGTTCTTAAAATGTTTTATTTTTGATAATCTTATTCTTGCCTGTCGTTCTTTATCTTTTAAGTATGTTATATATCCTCTTTTTGTGAGTTTTAGTCCAAGCATTCTGCCTTCAGTGTCGTATGGGTATAGTTCCTGGTCGACTATTACTGGACTTGTTTTGATCTTGGCTATTGGTATTATCTTGAATTTGTTCTTATTTGTCCTGATTTTCCAATTTTTCTCAAAGTCATTTATGTTTTTTATCGCTGTTGCCGTGTAGCGTGTCATAAATTGGGTTGATTTTCCTGGGTATGATACTATTTGAGTAATATCATGAGCAAACATTACATATTCGCTAAAGGGGGTAAGTTGAGGTGTGTCTGAGGTATAATTTGTATACAGTGTTGGAGAAAGGCATCCTCCTTGAGGTACTCCACTCTCGAGATTAAACATAGTTCCCAATTTGAATATGTGTTCTCCTATTATCTAAATAGTTTCACAGTATTCTTAGCAAATGTTCGTTAAGTTCCAATTTTAAAATTTTATATTTTAAGCCCAAATGCCAAACTTTATCAAAAGCCTTAGAAACGTCCCTTAAAATTATATTGATCTGGTTCCCCTTGCTTTTTTTCTATTGTCATTATTTCCGTTATTATAGCTATTGCAGTTAGGGTATTTCTATTGGGCATAAATCCATGTTGTCTATTGTTTGTTTTCCCATGTTGTGTTAAAAAGGTTAGAAGTCTTGAATTTAAATTTTTTCCAGTAGTTTCCCGGTAATTTCTAATAAAGATATTGGCCTGTAGTTTAATACTTCCTTATTGTCCTTACCCTCCTTGGGAATAAATATCATTTTAGCATATTTTAGTTTGTCTGGAAAGTAACCAGTTATTAAGCATGCGTTATAGATGTTCAATTGTAACGGGCCGGGTTTTCTCTTTTCAATAATTTACCATCCAGCTATTCTTTTCTGTTAGTATTCTATTTACTCATATACTTATTTGCTCTATGTAGCCTTCTTCCAATGAGTACCCTGTTTTATATACTTATTCTTCTTCCATTCTTTACTTATATATATTTATTCTTATATTCTTACTTATATTCTTATATAAGTAACTCTTATGCTTCTTTACTGTTTTCCAAGTCAATGTTCTTTCTTTTCATTTCCTTTCATATAGATTGTATTCTCAGTTTCAATGTTCTTACCTTTCTGAAGTATACTTTGTTTTATGTCTATTCTTAAACATGGGTTAGTCTGGGGAACCATGTTATTCTTAGTACAACACTTTTTATACTTACAAAGGGTAGCTGCCACCACCCAGACTTTTCATTATATAACAGAACTCATGGAAGGGTTTTGGGTAGTGTGGTAGATGTATAGGCACGTGAGTAAGTATTATTTTCTGGGAACCAATGTTTAGAAGGAGTAGAGTGGTGATACTCAGATTACTAATTCAATATTTATTAACACAGTGAGTGGAGAAGATGCATCTTAGATTCACTCAGGCTAAACAGAACCGAAATTAACTTATTAAGTCATCAAACACTTCAAGAACTTATTACCTCATTAAACACCTCCAAATACTCATTACTTTATTGGACACTGTTGTAGTATTTCTGTGACAAGTAAGATTTAGAAATGCTTACACACTGTCAATAACCCTGGACCCGCAGGTCTTACTTTAACAAGGAACAAATTACCTTCTCAATTCGTGGTTAGAACATCATACTCTCAGGTTATTCGTTCATGATTACTACAGATGAATACATAACACATTGGACTAACTCCACAATTATAGTAACATACAATACCTCCTGTTAGTTTGCAAGGAACAACCTGGTACCTTGAACTCTCATTCAGTGGTTCAATACTTAACCTGGGATGACTATATTTCTGCTAGTCATCCCTAAGCATGGATATTAATACGGCTCCATACATATAACCAAGAACAGTAGGTAGACCATGATCATATGACCGAGTCAGTGGGCCAGAGTTGTTTACAGCGACCGCCAAGCTGAAGGCTCGCTCGCTAGGCGCACTCAGGGAGGTTGACTCGTTACACACTGGCAGAGTGGTGAGGGCGCTTCCCGGGGAATCGTGTCCTGGGATTCTAAATGCGCCCCCTTAGAGACAGTCTTCAATAACCATCTTGCCCATAGGTAGCTATCGACCCTCAGGAGAGTGGCTAACACATCCGCGTCTGTAGACGTGGAAGAAGAGTCACGAATGCGTGAATATTTAACTTCACTATACACAACATACGTCTGGCACCGGTTCAGACGATAGCTAGAGCTCTACTTTACTTGACTTAATTTGCACTGAAGGTACTATGTTGAAACATGAACACTGATATTCGCAAAAATGACTAAGTTAAACTGAGTTAATATGGCGGCGTGGAACACACGTGAACATACCTGTAGACGTGGAAGAAGAGTCACGAATGCGTGATTCTCCCTCGTGTAGAGGTATATACGTGCGCCTGCTGGGCAGCTTGGGCCTCCACATTCATGCCAGAAAGGTCAATCTTACCAACAACATACCTTCTCTACCATTTTGGATCACCGTATACTTAATTATAAACTCCGGTATTTCTGATCAGGGTAATTTCCTATGTCTAGTCATAAAATCTAATCAGAGGTTGAGCTTGCCAGGAAAAGGTGGAATATACACGTTGATAACATCAACTCTGCAAGCTCAGGCCTGCGGCGAACAAGGAGCTATTCACAGGGAGACGTTAGATCTTGGAGATTATACCAGTTGACAGAACAGTTCAGGAAATTAATGACTTTCTTAAATAGATAACTGACACTAATCAAACTACAAACATCAGATTCTCTGATGTCGGGGCGACAAAATGATCTAACTTCAGGCGCGATCAGAAACTCATGGATATTCTTAAGGAACGAAACCGATGGGTATCGTTGGTCCTGGCAGACTCAACACTCACTTACTTGACACGTCTTATTAACAATAAGGACAGTTGAAGCGTTCAACACCACTCACAATGGATCTTGAATGTTTCAACTGTAAACAGACATATCTAAGCTGACTCTAAACCAGGGTGTTCTCTCTCACATTCAAATTCATTATATAGAGAGGTTGGTTTCAGTAAGTCAGAGAAAATGGGATAACGGAGGACTGAGGCGTCTTGAAGTGACGAGAAAACGGACTCCTCAGATGGAGGACTCAAAATAAAAGCAGAGGTACATGTTTTGTGGGCTATTGAGCGTAATATGAATCATTTGATTTTGGCGTTAACTGACGTGTACGACCGTGGTCGTTACACAATAATGTTTTTAAGATGATTTCCGGTAGATTTATGATCATATTTCGTGTAATACCTGTGAGCCCGGGGGCCTTTTCCTTAAACTTCCTCAGACAGTGCATCATTTCTCCCATAGTTATTCTTTGATTATTAGGTAGTAAGTTATAGTCTATATAGTGCTTTGGAGTGATTCTATGTATGTGTCTTCCCATTTCGTCTTCTATCCTTTCTTCGCGTTCACTATCAAAATCTTAATTTTCCTCATATGATATTTTAAAAACTTTTACCCATTCCCTTTTGAATGTTGACTCTTGTTCATTTTCCTCCTACAGTTTTGTTCCATTATGGTCTTTAATGTATGGTGTTTTTTGGAAGCCCAAAATGTTTTTGTGTCTTTAGTCTTGTCTGCCGCCATTATTATATCATTCCATTTTTTTTTGTTTGCTTCCTTACAAGCACCTCATAATTTTATCTGTAGTGCTGTCTGCGTCATATTAAGTAACTCATTATTTAAATTGTTGTGGAACTCGTCAACCTCAGATCTCGTTATCAGGTCTCCCGGTAAGTGGGACTTTAGTGGAATTTTCCTTGCGTCTGCCCTAAAATTCTAACTTGAATCTTATTTCTTTGTGATCGCTGTTGGCCAGTTCGTTCCCTGCCTCGACATTACCAATGAGGTTTTTTTTCTGTTTGACAGAACTAACTCTAGTATATTATTACCCCGGGTGGGTTCGGTTATATGTTGGCTTAGGAATCAGTCCTGGGTTGTTTCAAGAAAATCCTCTGATTCAGAGTTACCTGTAAGGTCAATCCAATCTATTTGGCTAAAGTTAAAGTCGCCTACTGTACAGAATTTGCTATGTATGGAAGCCCTGCGCATTTCATCCCAATTAAGTCGCTCATTAACTCTATTAAGATTAGGTCTATATATTACTCCTGTGATTAATTTTTCCCTACCATCGATTTGTTCTATCCAAATTGTTTCTGTATTCTGTTCTATTTTATTACCTTATTTATTTCACACTTCAGATTATCCCTGACAGATTGCTACTTCACCTCCTTTCCTAATCTGCCTATCGGTATGGAATAATTTGTAACCTGCAATCTGGTATTCGACAGGTGAATGGTATTATATCGATTTTTTCGGTACATGCCATCGCCCTGATTTCATCTATTTTGTTTCTCATACTTCTACTGTTTGCTTAGTAGACATATAAGCTAGTCGTGTTCTGAGTCCTCTCTTTGTCGGTTTAGGTTTTAACTCCCTGCCTAATTTAGTTTTGCCATAATTCCTAGCACTATTTCCCTGTAACCGTTCACTTTGTTTACCCTCTCCCACTGCAGTCTTCTCCACCCCTGTGCTCATATGTTCTCTTAGCAGTTTAAAGACTTTGACATCTTTTGAACTGCCCTCTCGAGAGAACCAGCCAGGGTTGCCACCCCATCCTTAGACAGATGCACCCCATCCCTAGCATAAGGGTCCCTTCTGCCATAGAAGTTGTCCCAGTTGTCAATGAATGGGACTAATATTGACTTGCAATATCCGTCAAGACGGCCGTTGACACCAACTGCCCTTGACAGCCATTCATTGCCAACTCTCCTTCTAGGCAGGACACCACATATGATAGGGATCCCTCCCTTAGTCCTAATATGATCTATAGCTGCCTTGAACTTATCAAGAAGCTCTTCACTCCTACACCGGCCAATATCATTGCCTCCTGCACTGAGGCAGATAATGGGTTTGTTCCCATTACCAGACAAGATATTGTCCATCCTGTCAACTATATCCCCCACCCCAGCTCCTGGTAAATAAACCCTCATCCTATTTTTATTTTTACCACAAAAAGCTCTGTCCAGGTACCGTACCTGGGAATCGCCAACAATTAAGGTTTTCTTACCTTCCTTTTCAGCCTTGCCCCTGACAATGCTAACGTCCAATTCGTCTATCAAAGGACTGAAAGGGTTGGTACACTTAGGTGTTGTTGTCGTATTCTTGGTGGGTTTTTCACCATCTTGGTGTGTTTTTTCACCACCAGTTTGGTCATCCCTCTCCTCACAACCTTCCATTCGCCTGAGTTTTCGTCAGATACGGGCTTTCCTTATCTCGTTTTATCCTTCATCCTCGCTATCTCTCCCTTTAGTCTCACGTTTTCTTCCTTGGACTTCTCTAACTCTGCCCTCAGAAGGACAGCCCTGTTCACAAGTAGCACTAGCCATTACTAATAATTAATCCCCGGGAGCTAAGCCTGCCGTGACCTTTCCTCTAGTGGGGTCAGAACAAAACTTAGGTTAGGTGGGTGGTCAAGGTGATAATGGACACAAGAAGATTAAAGGGAAAGTCCGCTGTCATGGCCACTGTCACCTCACCTTATGAGACCTGTAGGTATGTGACTGCGTGGTGTCTCCGGGAGACACCACGCAGTCACATACCATGAAGGGTACAGTGTGGGTGTGGGCCCCACACTGTACCCTTCATGGCTCCACTCTCACCATACCCTCCACCCACACAATTCTTTTACTATGGTTAACAATTTATTAATTAATATATAATATATAATTAATTTGCCACAGACTTTAAAACTCTTTGTTTGGGCATGTAACGAGTTTTGTTTTTTCAATTGTATTGGAGTAAAAGTATTAGAAAACCACACTGAAGTAAAAGTACTCACAAATGTTCTTACTTTTTAAAATGGTAAATACCAAAAAATGTTACTTGTGTACAGTACTCGGGCAAATTTATTTAGGTACTATGAGTACCGGCCATGCTGCCTCCTAGTAAACAGGAGGCAACTATAAAGTGCGCTGCATATACAACGTCCCAAACGGGCAGTCATGCCTATGGGATGGGATCCACTCTCACTTTTCACTACTGAGGGAAGACTGTTTTGATGGGTTTCCTTCTGTAAATCTGCCTATTTGTCCTTTACAAATTATGGATAGCAATTAGTTTTACACATTTTATTTGACATTTGGCATGGTTAATCGTCATCATCTGAGGTTGATCATATTTTAAATGTTTCACCAAGTTTTGGAAGAATTATGGTTCTTTGGAAATACGCTTCCAATGCAAGATTTGTAGTCTATGTTTTTTGGGGATCAGTCCTTTAATAAAAGTCTTATGGCAGCAATATGTCTCATACTTCTTAAATTGGATTAAACTCATATTTGGTATGGTTGACCTTCATCGTTTGAATAATATCTTACTAAATTTCCATGATGCAGCAACAGTTTCGGGCCGAGTTACGACCCTTTTGAATCTTACAAATCCAATCGAACTTTCAACTCAAACAATTATTGAGGGTATGTTGTTCTGTTCAAGGAGTTTAAAGGTTTTCTGAGCTGACTTTCTAAGCCGCTTAAAGCACTGCTGCTGGAACCTGACTGGATCTTTCTGTTACACATTCCAGTTAAGGTTCATAATGTCACAATAATCTTTCTGGATTAAAAAGTAAGTATTAAATTTATAAATACTATTTTTTCTGAAAAACAAATGCACACACTACCAAATGTAAGATTGTCAGATGTACTGTACATTCCAGTAAGGAGAAAAAGAATAATTTAATCTGTTAAAATTCTCTTTATTTCTCAACTGTCCTATCAACAACATTTATATTTGTCCTATGTACAGATCTATATGTACGTACAAAAGAAACGTCGTGGTTATGTTACAAGATCAAGAGTCAGTGATGCCGCGTTTGGGTCCCACAGTCAGGTAACAGGGGATAAGGGTAACAAGGTGACCAATGGGTGTCCCGCAGGGGGATGGTCGTGAAGTCAAGCGTCAGATACACGCAGGGAAGCACCTGGGTGACCACAGCACCGTCAGGGGACAAGTAAAATGGCTGGTGTACTGAGGCACACCTGGAGGAGGAAGTGTCAGGCGACCATGGCCAAGTGCCTCTCGAGTACCACGCATGACTCACAGGATCCCCCCCTGGGGTTACCTGAAGGTGACCAAGTGGATACCCACAAGGGGCACCAAGTGGGACACCCTGGGGCCACCACGAGAGAGTCTAGAATGACCCCGTGGCTACCACAGGGCAGCCTGAGGTTGACCTCACTTTAACCAGAGATATAATGTGCGCATTGTGTCATTTTTTAGCAACTAGGCAACTCCAGCAAAGGATAAAAGGGTTTGTAAAAATAAATGGATTAATAGTCATAAGTGATCTTAGTAAGGACATTATTAACATTGTTGATTATAAGACCATCTTAACCTGTCATATACATGAGGTATTTTCTTTATCATACTAAACAAAAAACAAACAAAAACAATTAATTAGGGGCCATATTTAAAAACAATTTCTTTATCAAATTTATGGATCATACAAAGTCTTATAATTTTCTTCCTTTGGTGTTGTTGCTACAATGAGTTATCACGGCTGGTGGTGACTATGGCGATGATTTCGATTCTGACATGCGAGGTCGAGAGCTCTGAATCCCATCGAATATAATAACACAACCTGATTGAAATAATTTTAAAAGCACAAGCAAGTTATCAATGTGCCTGAACCTGTCAAAGAAAATTCTCGAGGTAGTGACGTTAGTAAACAGTACAGGAATGCTCAACATTAGTCGCGGGTCAAAGCTCTCGCAACAATGCCCTAGTGAGGTTTAATCTGGCGATTTTGGGGTGATCAAATGTTGGCTGATTTCTTATCAATGATTTAAATATACAAAATATAGCATCATGAAGCCATTGCTTAAAATAACCGACAAATCTTGCACACCTGGATTCATTAAACTCATACACACTCAAATATATATTCATTAGCCTATTTGAATCTTTACACCCTCTGCGGGCTGGCATTAATGCCCATGATAAATATATGTATTCGTATCTATAACCATATATAAACATTTGTTTCATATATCAACGAACTGTATAAGGTAATCAGTCACAAACAAAACTTTTATATAAAGGGATTTATGAATAAATTATGACGTGTTACGGGTGAACCAGTCAAAGATTAATATAAACGACAAAGATTCGTGACAGCGATCTTACTTTAAAACAAGTCCTGCAAGAAGTAGGTAATACAGATATCCTAAAATAGGATGGAGTTTTGGAACTCAACAGCGTAGGGCTGTGAGTCCATGGTGCGATCCCTCGGTCTCATCATCCATGATCTTCATCTTCACCGTTCACAAGAATACTGAGACAACCTGTTAGTGGGGGCTACCCTCACGTGCTAGTTGCATTAGGTTAACAACTATAGACTTATGAAGACGAGTCAGTCTTCACCAACCATACAATAACCAGTGCAGTATACTGTACACGAACGGTTTGCAGCACGCATGAACCATTTGCAACACAGATTAACCGTCTGCAACACACAAGATCTGTCTGTCTGCATCACACACACACGAACCGTCTGAAGCATCCAGGTATATCTGCAACACACAAGAATGGCCTGCAAGACATATAAACAGTCTGGGACAACCATGAACCGTCTGCAACACATATAAACAAGCTGGAACACCTATGAGCCGTCTGCAACATACAGACACAGTCTTGAGCACATAAGAACCGTCTGCAACACAGAGCAACAGTCCCGTGAACCGTCTGCAACACACAAGAACACCCCCATGAACCGTCTGCAACACATAGGAACGGTCAGCTGCATATGATGGTAGATGGTAGCATTCATAATATACAGTATACAAGGGTGCGTACAGCCTACAATTTAAATATGGAATTATCGATCATTTTGCAACTGTCCGAGTACTGGATGCAGATGGTCTATTGTGTGTACAGACAGTCAAACATGCACAGAAAGTTTCTGCAACATGGACAAGCAACCCGTAACAGCTGTGACCGTCTGCTACACAGGGACGATCTGTAGCAGGTGTGCCCAGCTGATCCACGGTATGCGCAGACAGTTCTCCATATGTTAGGATGTCTTGCAAGGAATTAGGTGTAGCTGCAGAGCAAGAATCATCTGTGGTGTGTGCAGTCGGCTTGTGAGAGTCTTCATACAATCATCAGCATGCATGAAGGGTCGGTAGAACGGACAGACGGTCAGCAGAGTGTGTGTGCATGTGTGTGTGTGTGCAGATGATCCGCGGTTATATACAATCGGATCTGCAGACTACAAGAACTATTAACTTGACAGCGTTGCTAAAACAGATCTGCGGCCTCGGTTTCCCCAGTGTAGACAGGTTTGGTAAGGCACTCATATAATGAATTAAGAGCCTCAGGGATACCGATTGATATACATATATAATTATATATACTAAACTCAAGTGCCCCTCAAAAGGTTTCTGTTGTTATGTTTGTGCTGTACGGGACACCATAATGCGGGAACCAGCTCACTTGACTGTGTGTGGGTGACGAGCACTCGGCGGCCAGCGCAGTCCCTAGCGCAGGTTTGCTCAGGCAGTGGCTAGAGGTTACGACACCGGATCTGAACGATTCTTCTCGCAAAATCACGGAAGCGCCTTCAGTTAGCAGATTTGGCCGAGAGCGTCTTTTTTTTTTTTTTTTGATAATGCACAATCATCAGATCCACCAAAATCGATCTTTTGAGGAACCTGTGAAATCTGTTAAATCTTCAAAGTGACCAAATCCACCAGTGATGACGTCTTGGTGTCGACGCTGTAGACACTTCCATAGTGTTTGTGTCGGACGGTCTCAGTTTATAGTTTTTGATCATCATGTGTAGAGTCACGCCACCTGCCATCTTTTGCATGAAGTGGTTGGCGCGTTCCTATTTCTGGTCTTGATTGGAGCTAATAGAGTCGTTGGCTGTGTATTTGATATGCCGTGTGGGATGTGAGCCAGCAGTCGCGAGAACACAAGAAAGTGACAATACTTTGTTTTGATTCTTTCTTCACCAAAACTGAACCAAACCCACAACTCACCCACCAGTAGATTAATATATAATAAAGTTATAAACCCATCCCCCTACTCAATCAATAACAGTAGCTAGGTTAAGTTAGGTTATGAGAACTCATCATATGGCGTAGTGAGTTTTAGTGTTATTTTTTTAGGTCACGAAGAAATTAAAAAAAGGAGAGAGATGGATATTAGGGATGACTCTACCCTTCTATCCCTACAAGGATGTGTCAGTCACCACGGGCCTAGAGTCGTGCTGACTATAACCATCTGGACCAACTGAACCAAGGTAGAAGCAGACTGCCACCTGTTGCAAAAGTTAAATGGTTTTCACTAGCCGAGTCACCAGTTGCAATACTGAAACAGCATACAGTCCCCAACTGCACCACTGAAACTGCTGAATCACCAGCTGCACCACTGAAACTGCTGAATCACCAGCTGCACCACTGAAACAGCTGACAGTCACCAGCTGCACCACTGAAACTGTTGACAGTAACCAGCTGCACCACTGAAACTGCTGAGTCACCACCTGCACCACTGAAGCTGCCGAATCACCAGCTGCACCAATGAAACTGCGGAGTCACCGGCTGCATCACTGAAACAGCTGACAGTCACCAGCTGCACCGCTGAAGTAGCTGGGTCACCAGCTGCACCACTGAAATTGCTGACAGTCCCTAGTTGGACCACTGAAACTGGTGACAGTTCCCAGTTGGACCACTGAAACAGCTGGCAGTCATGTTACTCTCCTCAGAAGTCTGTAACATCATAAACTGATAAAAAACAAAACAAAATCCGCTACCCATTTTCTTCGACTTATTTTGATTCTTAAGCGGATGTGGTGTGTGTTGGTAATGGTACACCTACACGGTTAAAGGGGTCCTACAGTTATGCCACAGTCAATGGTGTTAAATTTTATCCATGCTTCTGGTGAAGTTAGTGGTGTAATGGAGCCCACCTACAGTTATGGTGGAATTAATGGTGAATGGGACCACCTATAAGTATGGCAGTTAATGGTTTAAAGATCCACGAAGAGTTAAGATGGGGTTAAAGGTGTACTGAATCACCTATAAATACTGTACGATGGAGTTGGTGTATGGGATCCACGTAAAAGTATGATGGAGGTTAACGGCATTCACACGGTAGTTGCAATGACTTTAATGGTGTAAGGAGAGTCCACCTTTTTAAGTATATTTTATAAGAGGGGATCCACCTGTAAGTATAGTGGAGATCAATGATGTTCGTATTTGAGTATGAGGGAAATAATGATAATGGATTCCATTTACATACATCTAAAAACAAGAATTGAAAAATAAAACATTGTGAAGAATCTGCTTATTACTGTATCCACATTATCAAAACATTTATAAAAAATGTATTCAAAGAATTTGAAAATATTCAACGTTCAGCTTACAAATAACAACAAACCACACATAAGAGTTGTTTTTAATGGTCTATACACATAATAAATTTTGTGTCCTGTTAAAAAGTTGTATTTTACACCAAGTCAGGATACCTTTCAGATTATTTTTAAATTATAATTTATTTGTTTGATATTAGTTGTATTTTAAATTTGGGTTTAAATAATTCATAAACTTAACAGCATAGAATAATAGGAGGGGTAATTATTAATTCAACCATTGTAGGCATAATCAGGTGCACCGCAACCAGGCTTTCATGTCGCTGTTAATTTAAAACTTGGGCTAACGTGGTTGAAGCAAATAAACGTTTTTATTCGAGTTCTGGAAATACAGACTTTGGTCGTCTGGTTTCTGGATAATGAAGCAGAACAACAAGCGCGAGGAGAACAAATGGTTGCTTCGGTTCTTCAACAATTTGATAATGGTCTAGACGGTAAAACAAATGACAATCGTTTATCACTACCCAATTTCATCTCACAGAAGCCAATTATGTGAATTCAATTAAACCGGGATTTTTTTTTTTTACTTAGCGTGGCACTAATCAGTTGCAATGTTAGGAATTCTGCAAGTGTTAGTCTAAATGCTCGAGAAATTACTTTGGTAATGTCAGAAAGTCTACATTAAATTTATTTTTTTCATCTAAGAACATGTCAATAAAAACGCATGAACGTATTTTTTGGTTATTGATGGTGTGTTGACTATTGTGAGCGGTATGTATGATGCGACAGGGATAAACTAAACGGTGATCTGAACACATGTGATAACAGCGCATGGAAGGGGAGTCGGTGTTCACTCCTGAATCCTGCTACCGAGGGAGGAGTTCTGAAAGGGCACAGAAAATATAGGTTTTGTAGAGTACATCTGATGTGATCACTGTATATCCTAGATGTGCTATCGTTGTTGACAGGCGCCTGTGTATCGTTAGTGTTGCTGTGTCTAGAGTGTATGTGTCACCTTGGCTAAGTTCGTGAGTGTTTAGGAACATCAGTGTGTGTGGGTGCTTAGTTCATCGGCTTTGAAGTGAGTATATTGTTACTTGAGTGTCATATTACGTGTTGTGGTGAGTACTGGTCTGTCGTGGAAGCTCCGGGTTGACTTAGTGTTGCTGTAGAACAACGGAGCTGTGTATACTGTAGTACTGTACTCTAATAAACACAGTAAAACCCTATGGAGTATATTTTTGTTCTATAATCAAAGGCTCTTTATGATCATGGTAATTTTGGGCGTCGAAACTATTTTAAAAGTATTTTATGAGCAAAAAACGTTAATTTGAGATTTCAAAACAAACACAAACTTGGAAAATGGCAAACTAAAAATATACAGATGTGTGTACAGAGGAAAAAAAGACTTGCTTATATTTGATACGTTGTATCTGGAGTTTGACTTGCCTTTGTACAGTTGTAAGTCGATGGTAAATACAAATAAATGTTCTATGTAAAGTCTGATTCAATATACAAGTAATGTATGCAAAGTATCTCCTCACACATGAAGCCTACTGCACCTTAACACATAAATGGTCAAATGTATTTCATACTATTTTCATATTACAATTACCTTTAAAATATCTGAAAACAATAAAATATAGATAATTCAGCATTCAAACGAATAATATAAAACATTAATTTCTCCCGTCTTAAAATATCGAGTAAACTACTGTATACATATAAACATTAGGTAATAGAAGTAATTATTTTAAAACGAGAATTATCTTCATAAAATGTTAAATAATAGATTGGTATCCCTTGAATATGGTGAACATTTTAGTAACAGCACCCAATGTGTTGAGGAGATTACACAAAATACCGTACAGTACAGTACCGTACTGTACTGTATAGTGTTAAAAGAACAACGTCAGACACCTAACCAAATTTTGTCTTATGAGAGTACAGTACTTTAAAAAAAACTTTAACATAACCACAACAGCAGAAGGTCAAGGCCTGAGGTAGGTTTACTTTATATTGTCTTCATCTTAGCAGAAAAATATTGGAGTACAAACACAGTAATGTGAGGCTTACTGAGGAAGTGGCACTGTGATGGTATAAATAAACAGCCAGATACAATATTCTCTAAGCTGTTCCTGGCGTTTTTCTAACAGAAATTTAAGACAGAAGAAAAACAATCAAATAATAGTTGACTGGAGGATTTAGTAATGCACGTTCATAATATTACCAAATACAGTATAACTTTAGGTTAAGAGACTTGTTGACGAGGAGTATTAACTTTTACCGCCAGTTAGTGCCGACGCCACACCCCCATACCAGCTGACACAGTGTTGCAGGGGGACACATCAACATCTGGGCCAACCTGAGATCACGCAACTGCCCAACGAACCATTCATTGTGTGATATCAACACCGGGATAGTGTACTGTATACGAGCACGTTGTTACTATGTGTGTGGTGGAGTGTCTACAACACTGACGTCTACGGTGTCTTGTCATATGATGAGTTATGTCACACACAGTCAAACTATATCTCAAATTTAAGGCCTAGTGTTGACTGTCAATACTATGTCCTAGGTTTACGGCTCAAGCATGACTGCCGTAACTGATGATGGATGTAAGAGCAGATGGAGAACCCAACAGAACCTCCTGTTGGCTACGAAATAACCACTGTTAATTTCTGGAAATTTAAAAGCGTTTCTTCGTAGTTTTAACAGATATCATCTTACCCAAGTACTATTTTTTGATATATGCACAGTGTAGGAGTTCGTATATATTTTAACACATATACAACTTTGAAAAAACAAAAACAATCTTTGCATTATTATATACATAATGTTTATGTAAAAAAATGATATATAACGCTGTATCGATGCATAATTTTTTTGTTTTTTGCAAAAGTTAAATATTAGTTTTGCTACAAACATGATTCATAACCTACATGTTAGTTTGTTAAGACGTATGTTGAGAAATTTGCATGATTGTTTGGCGGACATTTATTATAAAAGTAAATTTTTATTTTTATAACTGACAGACCCGTTTTTCAACATGTAAAAAAACTTTACGTTCATCTTATAGTGAACGCGTCTTTTACAGAACGTAATATTCGCTCTATGCACAACGATAATCTCCACATTTGGGCAGAGATGAATCTTTCAACGTGTGTATTAAGTTTGCTCTCCTGTAGTCTGGAGCAACACGGGGTGATACTGTGTGTGAGTGAGAGTTGACTCAGTGAGATGATGGAACAGGTGGGAGAGTAGAGGCAACACAAGGAAACAGAGGCATACTATACAGTGAATACAGTGTGAGAAGGGAGGAGAGAGAGTGTTAGCGTCGGGTGGGTGGTTAGGGTACCGGGTTCTGGATTGGGACGAATGGGTAATCAAAATACTGTAAGTCATATTCCACATCAATGGTACTCCGTGCTGCGCCTGACCACTAAGGCATCATTTAGTGGTTCTAACAGACCTCATCTCTCTCAGCGGTAATTGTCTCCAAAATTTGTTTATTTAAATTTCTTGCAGGCGAATTCGGGTAGTAGAAAGGCGAAAAATGGAACCTCAAACATTAAAACTGACATTTTTTACTCTTGTAGCTGATAAGGGGGGAGGCTTTACGACAGGTAGACAGATGATGAGGAACAAATATACCAATGCCTGAGAGTAGCTTAGCCATGACACTACCTTACGAAAAGAAAACCTTACGAACTTGAATTTTTTTTATCTCGTGTACAGTTCTTACATTTATAAATCTTAAAACTGCGGGCATGGAAAATTAATATAAAACATATCAACAATCAGTCGCCTGGAAAACTGTATCAAAATTGCAGCAGTGGTAACAAGAGGGAAACCAGTGATAGACTTAGCTCTCTCTTGTCATGTAGTGAGTGAGGTCCTGCTCTACAGTTAAGAAAAAAAAAACATTACCATAAACCAGAATTACCGCGTCTATGCACCTGTTATGAGAAAGCTTTACCGATCTATACATCTGTCACGACTCAGAACCATCGGGCCTACACACCTGTCATGAAACCAACACATCCACCAAAGTCTAAACATCTATTATGACAAACACATCAACGAGACTAAACATTAGTCATGACAAACACAACCCTCGGACTTGAACATGTGTCAAGGCACCGGAGGCATGTCACTCCAGTCATGTCTGCTACTACCCTCTCCCCCCATAATCACGTCACTGCCTCTGGTGGTTTCTGATGCTTAACCATACAATAATGGAAAAAAAAAGTAGATTGCTGTCTAATGTTGCAGAGTGTCAGGTCAGGGATCATGTATTCCAATAATCTTCAAATACTGTGTTACTAATATAGTAAATATCACAGGCCCATGTTCCTGACAGTGTGTCGTGGGTCAGTACTTTGTCAAGCAATTATCAGTGACAAAAGGTATAATGGTGGACAGTCGTCTGGTGTGTTTGTTTGTGCTAGGCAGGAGTGATGCATCGTGTCCTTGCTCCTTGAAGTCACATAATACTAATACCGTTATAACACCACTAGCGTCTGAACGTCACTTGTGTCGTTGATGCCAGAAGCGCTCAGTAAGTTCTAGAGCGCCACTAGTGAAATGAGGTCGTTTGTGTCATAGTATGAGGTGATGGTACAACCTGTTAACGTGAGGTGTGAGCTCTTGTGTTAAAGACCATTACTTGGTTCACTGGTTCCATACACCATTCTTCAACCACACAATCCTCTGTACCTTAAAATAATGGCTGCTTTAACTTATTGGCAAGATTGACAGTAAGATAGTACGTGATAAACCTTATACAGTTAAATAAGTTAAATAAAAATGACCAAAAAACGGACATCTGATGGTGAGCAGCAGACACCAACCCTACTACTGTCTGCCTTCACCTGACCTGTAATGTCACTTGCCCCTATATATATAAATATATATATATATATATATATATATATATATATATATATATATATATATATATATATATATACAGAATGTTCAGTAATGCCTTTCATAAATCAGGGGATGTATTCCTGAAACTTAAATAAAGATAAATGACTAAATTACAAAAGTGTCAATTCCCGATAATTCCGGAGTTACACAGCACATGGCAGGTTTGGTAGGAGTTATGAAACTAACGGTTACCTGATATACATCTCCTTGATTTCTACCTGTGGGGTCACATGAAAAGCAAGGTGTATGTTACAGAGATCCCAAACCGTTTGACAAACGGGACAGTGTGACAAACATTCACAACATCACTGGGGTTTTTGAACGTGCGCGAGCCACCTGTGCGACGGGTTGAAGTCAGATCAAGAGGGGCGGAACTTTGAATATTTGCTCTAAATGTTAATACAGTACATATCATATGGCATTGTTACTGTAGGTTATGTATATAAGCTACTGTGCCGAGTAGCAACCCTGTATATAAGCTACTGTGCCGAGTAGCATTTATATATATTATCACGTGGCAACACTGCACGTTATGTGGCATCATTGCCCCGAGGCTGCCATATGGCAGCCTCGGGGCAATGATGCCACATAACGTGCAGTGTTGCCACGTGATAATATATATAAATGCTACTCGGCACAGTAGCTTATATACAGGGTTGCTACTCGGCACAGTAGCTTATATACATAACCTACAGTTACTGTTAATAAACGTCACTAACAACAGAGGACGTTTCATTTACACCCCATATAGGTTTCATCACATTCCTACCAAACCTGTCATGTGCTGTTACTCGGAAATTATGGCGAATTGACAATTTGGTCATTTAGTCATTATCTTTATTTATGACTCACGAATACACCCCTGATTTATGAAAGGTATTAAGGAACACTCCGAATATTTATAATTTTTCATATACAGTATTTAAAAGAAAGAATAAATTTATGCAGTATTAATAACGGCTAAAAGTAATAATAAAAATTGCGTTAACAGTTATAATAACAATATGGTTACCAAGTTATGAACTATATGCTGACTAAAATCATGTCGGATTATTGGATTAACTAGGAGGCTTGTATACATTCACCAGCTAAATGGAAAGTTTGTTTATAAAAAACAGTTGGCCAGAAGGCTTGTGCATATCTGAGAGCCAACTACATATTGTGTGACACCCGAATTCGCCCGCGGATTTGGTCTTTCCTTAGAGTTACTTAAGACTGATACAAGGTGCCCACCCCAAGGCCATCATCGTGGAATATAATAAGGGATAACAGGCGTAAAATTATAGTTTAAACACGAGAAAGTGGAATTAAAAGTGGGCAGATAAATGCGAGAATTGAAGTCTGGTGACAACGAGGTAGAAGATAGCCTAGTAGAGATAAAGGGAAAAAGAAAAAGGACATAGAACTAGAGTAGGAGGAAGACTGAGAGGATACACGACACAGAGTAACACCAGAAACAATAACCAAACCTGACTTAGATGAGTTACTTCAGTAATGTTTTTCTCTCGCATAGAATCAAAACTTATGAGGTTGCACATTAAGACACTAAAATACACTTTCATAAACACAGTTGATGATGATTAGTAAAATAATGCTTAATAATAATACCTTAATAATGCTAAATAAATACCATAAAGTTCCCGATGCTGACAACAGGAAGTGTAGAATCTCTTGTAAACAAAGACAATAGGAGAGTGCAATGACAATAGCTTCTTCCTGGAAGAATCTATCAAAAATATTATATAGCATTTACAGTACATCTTTTAGGAAAAATAGTTAATTATAAATTGCCACATTTCTATTTCTATTGAAAGATGTAAAGTGTGCGTACAATTGATAAGACCTTCACAACAAGAACCTCTGTGTGGCCGGTATGAAATTGGTTCGGTCTAACCTCTGGAGTAAACTTTTATCAAGCCTTGTGAAATATTTTCATTTTTTATTATTTATATAGTTATCCAACACAGCTACGATTCTAAAAATATATCTGGGAGTATAACAAATATTGGGAATTAGAGTGAGACTAAATAATAGGTGAGGAGCGACGAAGTGTGTGGGACCGTATGGCACAACTTAGCACAGTGATTGTCTGTCCTTAAACTGCAACTGTTGCAGCTAGGACCTGCTAATAATGCTGCTGCTGCTGCTGCTGCTGATGCCTCCACTCGTCTTGCTTGCAGAGTAATCCTTTATGGTCGCACTAACTTGCCTTAATTCTGGAACTCTTCTTAGCAACACCTAAGAAATAGCTTGGTTGAAAACACGAATCGTTGAGTTCCCAGGCACCTTTTTTTTTTCTTTTAATGTGCTGCCTTAGTTTAGGGAAGTTAGGGCTTGACACTGACCATTACCTAGTATCCAAAGTAGTGCACTGTGTTGATTTATATTCCATTAATTATAAGACACGAGAAGTTTCAATCCTTGGGAAGGTTGCAGCAAGAAGGGCTCGAGAATTTTGGCGTAAGTCATATTGCAAGTATAAGACTTAAAACTTGAGTAGGATATGTTTAATTTTTTCCAAAAGACGATGACACCTGTTTTCTAAAATGGTGATGGGTAATCTCGTTCATTTTTCCACACCTTCTACAGGGCTGGGGGACTGGACGCACTCAGTTATTCATCTCTTACAAGTATTCACTTAATTCATCCAAGAGGTACACCTGTCGGGGCGTTCACCCAGCACATACGATCAACCGGGGTCCCCCTGTTAGCATACTCGGCACGGGAAGTGGCCAGAGGAGGGAAGGGGAGGGCTGCTCGGGGCTTAGTAGGTAAGGCAGGGGCAAGGGGCAGAGGGGGAGCCTTAATAAAACACAGGTTAAGTAGATGAGGACACATGTAAGAGCGGGAGGGGTTGAGTGAACAGGCAGGAGGCATCGTCGGTACAGGAGGGGGGGTGGGGTGAGTGGATATCCTGGAGTGTGAGACAGTATGCCACAGGAAGCAGTGAGGGGCGGCGCGCACACATTATCCTTGGCACGATAAAAATAAATGCCTCTTGGCCGAGGAAGCAAGAGGAGTGGGACAAAATATGAGTTAAATTTGGAGTGAAAACTGCTTAGATGGATGCCTAAACCATAAGAGCCAAATGCCATGCATCAAAGCTCGATCTGTTTTAATTAAATTCAAGGGAGGAAATTATATAATTTCAGGGAGTGGAGATTCGAGGGTAGTACCGGAGGAAAGCGGAAGAAAGGGTATCAATAAAGGGTTTGGCTAGGAGGAGGAGGAGGAGCCCCTGCCCCTGCTGGAGAAGGACCCTGGCTCATTATTATAAGCTCTTGAGAAGAATGACCTGTGTGACAGCGGTGTCGGAAGGACACTGAGGGGTCACTGACACACTGAAGGAGGAGGTAACTGACACACTGAAGGAGGAGGTCACTGACACACTGAAGGAGGAGGTAACTGACACACTGAAGGAGGAGGTAACTGACACCCTGAAAGTGGAGGTCACTGACACACTGAAGGAGGAGGTCACTGACAGACTGAAGGAGGAGGTCAATGACACACTAAAGGAGGAGGTAACTGACACACTGAAGGAGGAGGTAACTGACACACCGAAGGAGGAAGTCATTGACACGCCAAAGGGAAAGCTGGTTCAACGGTAACAACAGTGCGGGAGAGGGGAAGGGGGAAAGGGGCGGAAGGGGTCAGTCAGGGGGTGAGGGGGGCCGGTAAAGACTCCCTACATCACACGATATGGACGCCAGTCACTAGGTGAACCCCCGCGGCAGCAAGACACGAGTTCGCACTAAATATAACAACAATATACATAACGCTGTACGAGTCCAACAATGTTTTCTGGATATAACTGAGCAGCTGGCACTGCTTAACGGAGAAACCGGGCTAGGGTGTGAGGGAAGTAAACAAGAGTCCGCGCCGCTGCTTGAAAGACACTGTGAGTGGTTGGCCTTGTGCTGGTCTAGTGGGCGCGGAGGAGAGCCGGACGACGACGACGAGGTGCTGGCGTCGCCGCTGCTGGAAGAAGAGGATAAGGTAGTGGTAGTGGAGGCGGTAGTGCTGGAGGAGGTGGTGGAGGTGGAGCTGTGGCAGGTGGAGCACAGGGTAGGAAGGGGCTCGTGCTCCGGGATCTCATTGACGACGACGCCCATCACCTGGTGTGTAGGGCAGGTGTGGTAACAACACGAGTCGGGGCCGTACGAGGACTCTTGCTCCTCCAGCTCGCCGATCTTCGGGTCTGCAAAGTCGACAGGTATTAGTCACGTCATCCAGGCTGATAAATTTGTCTTTCAGGACAAAAAATTGTTTTGCAGTCAGCAACTGTCTCTCCACCCTAATTTACATGATCTGATCCTCACATAATCCTAATACCCTAAACATCTGACGCTGAAATACGCAGCTGTTAAAACTAACAGTAAGATAATTACCACCACAACACCGATAAATCAAACACCTGAAGCAAAAAGACCAGGTGTTAAAACTAACAGTTAGCATAACAACTGATGTTTATTTCACACTATTTCACACTTCAGCGTGACATTAGATCATTTTGCCGAACATCAGATGGTCATTATCACTCTGGTCACACTGTACAGTAGAGAGTTATGTCGTGGTGATGCTGAGGTGTGATGTTATGGAGAGGCTGAGGTGATGCTGTGGTGTGGTGTTGTGGTGATGCTGAGGTGATGCTGTGGTGTGATGTTGTGGTGATGCTGAGGTGTGATGTTGTGGAGATACAGAGGTGATGCTGTGGTGTGATGTTGTGGTGATGCTGAGGTGTGATGTTGTGGAGATACAGAGGTGATGCTGTGGTGTGATGTTGTGGTGATGCTGAGGTGATAATGTGGTGTGATGTTGTGGTGATGCTGTGGTGTGATGTTGTGGTGATGCTGAGGTGTGATGTTGTGGTGATGTTGTGGTGATGCTGTGGTGTGATGTTGTGGAGATACTGAGGTGATGCTGTGGTGTGATGGTGTGGTGATGCTGAGGTGATAATGTGGTGTGATGTTGTGGTGATGCTGTGGTGTGATGTTGTGGAGATACTGAGGTGATGCTGTGGTGTGATGTTGTGGTGATGCTGTGGTGTGATGTTGTGGTGATGCTGAGGTGATGCTGTGGTGTGATGTTGTGGTGATGCTGTGGTGTGATGTTGTGGTGATGCTGAGGTGATAATGTGGTGTGATGTTGTGGTGATGCTGTGGTGTGATGTTGTGGTGATGCTGAGGTGATAATGTGGTGTGATGTTGTGGTGATGCTGTGGTGTGATGTTGTGGTGATGCTGAGGTGATGCTGTGGTGTGATGTTGTGGTGATGCTGTGGTGTGATGTTGTGGTGATGCTGAGGTGATGCTGTGGTGTGATGTTGTGGTGATGCTGTGGTGTGATGTTGTGGTGATGCTGAGGTGATAATGTGGTGTGATGTTGTGGATATACTGAGGTGATGCTGTGGTGTGATGTTGTGGTGATGCTGTGGTGTGATGTTGTGGAGATGCTGAGGTGATGCTGTGGTGTGGTGTTGTGGTGATGCTGTGGTGTGATGTTGTGGAGAGGCTGAGGTGATGGTGCAGTGTGATGTTGTGGTGATGCTGAAGTGATGTAATAGTGTGGTGTTGTGGTGATGCTGAGGTGTGATGTTGTGGAGATGCTTAGGTGCTGTAGTGTGAAGTTGTGGTATGATGCTGTGGAGATGCTGTGGAGATGCTGAGGTGATGCTGTGGTGTGATGTAAGATGTTGTGGTGATGCTAAAAGAATGCTGTAGTGTGATGTAAGATCCTGAGGTGATTGTGTTGGTATGATGTTGTGGTGATGTTGTGGTGTGATGTTGTGGTGATGCTGAGGTGATAATGTGGTGTGATGTTGTGGATATACTGAGGTGATGCTGTGGTGTGATGTTGTGGTGATGCTGAGGTGATGCTGTGGTGTGATGTTGTGGAGATGCTGAGGTGATGCTGTGGTGTGATGTTGTGGTGATGCTGTGGTGTGATGTTGTGGAGATGCTGAGGTGATGCTGTGGTGTGATGTTGTGGTGATGCTGTGGTGTGATGTTGTGGTGATGCTGAGGTGATGCTGTGGTGTGATGTTGTGGTGATGCTGTGGTGTGATGTCGTGGAGAGGCTGAGGTGATGGTGCAGTGTGATGTTGTGGTGATGCTGAGGTGATGCTGTGGTGTGATGTTGTGGTGATGCTGAGGTGATGCTGTGGTGTGATGTTGTGGTGATGCTGTGGTGTGATGTGGAGAGGCTGAGGTGATGCTGTGGTGTGATGTTGTGGTGATGCTGAGGTGATGCTGTGGTGTGATGTTGTGGAGAGGCTGAGGTGATGGTGCAGTGTGATGTTGTGGTGATGCTGAAGTGATGTAATAGTGTGGTGTTGTGGTGATGCTGAGGTGTGATGTGGAGATGCTTAGGTGCTGTAGTGTGAAGTTGTGGTATGATGCTGTGGAGATGCTGAGGTGATGCTGTGGTGTGATGTAAGATCCTGAGGTGATTGTGTTGGTATGATGTTGTGGTGATGCAAAAAGAATGCTGTAGTGTGATGTTGTGGAGGTGGTGAGGTGATGTTGTGGTGATGCTGAAGTGATGTTGTATTGTGATGTTGATGTGATGCTGAAGTGATGCTGTAGTGCGATGTGCTGTGATGCTGTGGCGATGCTAAGCGATAGTGTGGTGCGATGATGTGGAGATGTTGAGTGATACTGTGGTGATGTTGGGGTTTGATGTTGTGGTATGAAGATGTGGAGATGATGAGTGATGCTGTAATGTGATGCTGTGATGTGATGCTGAGTGATGCTGTGGTAGCTACTTGGTGTGTCGTTGTCTGAGGATAAGGGATTGGATGTTACGTTGTGTGTGTGAGAGAGAGAGAGAGAGAGAGAGAGAGAGAGAGAGAGAGAGAGAGAGAGAGAGAGAGAGAGAGAGAGAGACTAAACACACTCGCGTTTTTATTGTTTGAGACTGAACCTGCGTGCGTGTGTGTGTGTGTGTGTGTGTGTGTGTGTGTGTGTGTGTGTGTGGACCAGACCAGATTGGTGAGATAGCCCACGACGCCCTCCACAAGGCTGTATCCCCACCATGCCTCATCGGCCTTTGTCCCACACTCCTGCAGGTATTTATAGAAACAGTCGAAGACTCTTCACTTACACTCACCTTAGCGGGTAAAGCATAAAGTCGTGAGGTCTTCAATAAACAGGAGAGAGAGAGAGAGAGAGAGAGAGAGAGAGAGAGAGAGTATACGTGCATGGCTGTGAACCTGTGTGTGTGTGCGTGTGTGTTATTGTTGATGTGTGCCTACACGAATACTTTCACTACACACTTACACCACACGTCCACACGTCACTGTACAACCATTCCTCGTGACAAGAATAAAAGAAGCAAACTAAGTGAGAGATGGCACTGGCAGGCACTGTATGTGAGAGATGGCACTGACAGGCACTGTATGTGAGAGATGGCACTGGCAGGCACTGTATGTGAGAGATGGCACTGGCAGGCACTGTATGTGAGAGATGGCACTGGCAGGCACTGTATGTGAGAGATGGCACTGACACGGCACAGTATGTGAGAGATGGCACTGACACGGCACAGTATGTGAGAGATGGCACTGGCAGGCACTGTATGTGAGAGATGGCACTGACACGGCACAGTATGTGAGAGATGGCACTGACACGGCACAGTATGTGAGAGATGGCACTGACAGGCACTGTATGTGAGAGATGGCACTGGCAGGCACTGTATGTGAGAGATGGCACTGGCAGGCACTGTATGTGAGAGATGGCACTGGCAGGCACTGTATGTGAGAGATGGCACTGGCAGGCACTGTATGTGAGAGATGGCACTGGCAGGCACAGTATGTGAGAGATGGCACTGGCAGGCACTGTATGTGAGAGATGGCACTGACACGGCACTGTATGTGAGAGATGGCACTGGCAGGCACTGTATGTGAGAGATGGCACTGACACGGCACAGTATGTGAGAGATGGCACTGACACGGCACAGTATGTGAGAGATGGCACTGACAGGCACTGTATGTGAGAGATGGCACTGGCAGGCACTGTATGTGAGAGATGGCACTGGCAGGCACTGTATGTGAGAGATGGCACTGGCAGGCACTGTATGTGAGAGATGGCACTGGCAGGCACTGTATGTGAGAGATGGCACTGGCAGGCACAGTATGTGAGAGATGGCACTGGCAGGCACTGTATGTGAGAGATGGCACTGACACGGCACTGTATGTGAGAGATGGCACTGGCAGGCACTGTATGTGAGAGATGGCACTGACACGGCACAGTATGTGAGAGATGGCACTGACACGGCACAGTATGTGAGAGATGGCACTGACAGGCACTGTATGTGAGAGATGGCACTGGCAGGCACTGTATGTGAGAGATGGCACTGGCAGGCACTGTATGTGAGAGATGGCACTGGCAGGCACTGTATGTGAGAGATGGCACTGACACGGCACAGTATGTGAGAGATGGCACTGACACGGCACAGTATGTGAGAGATGGCACTGACAGGCACTGTATGTGAGAGATGGCACTGGCAGGCACTGTATGTGAGAGATGGCACTGGCAGGCACTGTATGTGAGAGATGGCACTGGCAGGCACTGTATGTGAGAGATGGCACTGGCAGGCACTGTATGTGAGAGATGGCACTGGCAGGCACAGTATGTGAGAGATGGCACTGGCAGGCACTGTATGTGAGAGATGGCACTGGCAGGCACTGTATGTGAGAGATGGCACTGGCAGGCACAGTATGTGAGAGATGGCACTGACAGGCACAGTATGTGAGAGATGGCACTGGCAGGCACTGTATGTGAGAGATGGCACTGACACGGCACAGTATGTGAGAGATGGCACTGGCAGGCACTGTATGTGAGAGATGGCACTGACAAGCACTGTATGTGAGAGATGGCACTGACAGGCACAGTATGTGAGAGATGGCACTGGCAGGCACTGTATGTGAGAGATGGCACTGGCAGGCACTGTATGTGAGAGATGGCACTGGCAGGCACTGTATGTGAGAGATGGCACTGGCAGGCACTGTATGTGAGAGATGGCACTGACACGGCACAGTATGTGAGAGATGGCACTGACAGGCACTGTATGTGAGAGATGGCACTGACAGGCACAGTATGTGAGAGATGGCACTGGCAGGCACTGTATGTGAGAGATGGCACTGACAGGCACTGTATGTGAGAGATGGCACTGGCAGGCACTGTATGTGAGAGATGGCACTGACACGGCACTGTATGTGAGAGATGGCACTGACAGGCACAGTATGTGAGAGATGGCACTGGCAGGCACTGTATGTGAGAGATGGCACTGACAGGCACTGTATGTGAGAGATGGCACTGACACGGCACAGTATGTGAGAGATGGCACTGACAGGCACTGTATGTGAGAGATGGCACTGACAGGCACAGTATGTGAGAGATGGCACTGACAGGCACAGTATATGAGAGATGGCACTGGCAGGCACTGTATGTGAGAGTTGGCACTGACAGGCACAGTATGTGAGAGATGGCACTGACAGGCACTGTATGTGAGAGATGGCACTGACAGGCACAGTATGTGAGAGATGGCACTGACAGGCACTGTATGTGAGAGATGGCACTGACAGGCACAGTATGTGAGAGATGGCACTGGCAGGCACTGTATGTGAGAGCTGGCACTGGCAGGCACTGTATGTGAGAGATGGCACTGGCAGACACAGTATGTGAGAGATGGCACTGGCAGGCACAGTATGTGAGAGATGGCACTGACAGGCACTGTATGTGAGAGATGGCACTGACAGGCACACTACAGGACAGAGATGGCACTGACAGGCACAGTATGTGAGAGATGGCACTGGCAGGCACTATATGTAAGAGATGGCACTGGCAGGCACTATATGTGAGAGATGGCACTGGCAGGCACTATATGTGAGAGATGGCACTGGCAGGCACAGTATGTGAGAATATGGCACTGACAGGCACTGTATGTGAGAGATGGCACTGACAAGCACTGTATGTGAGAGATGGCACTGACAGGCACAGTATGTGAGAGATGGCACTGGCAGGCACTGTATGTGAGAGATGGCACTGGCAGGCACTGTATGTGAGAGATGGCACTGGCAGGCACAGTATGTGAGAGATGGCACTGGCAGACACAGTATGTGAGAGATGGCACTGGCAGGCACTGTATGTGAGAGATGGCACTGGCAGGCACTGTATGTGAGAGATGGCACTGACAGGCACACTACAGGACAGAGATGGCACTGACGGGCACACTACAGGACAGATGGCACTGACAGGCACACTACAGGACAGAGATGGCACTGACGGGCACACTACAGGACAGAGATGGCACTGACAGGCACACTACAGGACAGAGATGGCACTGACAGGCATAGTATATGAGAGATGGCAATGACAGGCACACTACAGGACAGAGATGGCACTGACAGGCACACTACAGGACAGAGATGGCACTGACAGGCACACTACAGGACAGAGATGACACTGACAGGCACACTACAGGACAGAGATGACACTGACAGGCACACTACAGGACAGAGATGCCACTGACAGGCACACTACAGTACAGAGATGGCACTGACAGGCACACTACAGTAGAGATGGCACTGACAGGCACACTACAGGACAGAGATGGCACTGACAGGCACACTACAGGACAGAGATGGCACTGACAGGCACACTACAGGACAGAGATGAAACTGACAGGCACACTACAGGACAGAGATGACACTGACAGGCACACTACAGGACAGAGATGCCACTGACAGGCACACTACAGGACAGAGATGGCATTGACAGGCACACTACAGTACAGAGATGACACTGACAGGCACACTACATGACAGAGATGACACTGACAGGCACACTATACGACAGAGATGACACTGACAGGCACACTATATGACAGAGATGACACTGACAGGCACACTATACGACAGAGATGACATTGACAGGCACACTACTATGCCAGAGATGACATTTATTATGGTGACACGGTGTTGGCAGGAGTTTAGTGTGACTCATCTTAGTAAACAATATATTCTGTGTAAGTGTTGTATGTCCAGGCTGATCCTTATGTCATGTACTGTATATGTTAAGTAAACTGCTATATACATCTCGTAGAATATGTTAACAACTAATTATCCTTTGATATGTCTAAGTAAACTACAAAATTCTTAGGATGTAATGAACGAACACACACACATATTATCATTTCCTATATTTTTCCAACCAATTAATTTATTCGTGTTTTCCTAAGAATTCTTAAAAAGTGCACCAATAACCTACCACGGCTCGGTATGGCCAAGAGAGTGTACATATGTTTGTACTGATCTGATTGGTGTCACATGCATTGTACTTCAGTTGTACAGAAAATAGGAAATAGAAAAAGAAATGAAATGTAAATTTTTGAAAGGCATCGAGCGAGTGAGTGACTTGTGTAAACTGTACAGTGCACTGGTGAGATTATGCACAACATGAACTATATATTAATTTCCCTTCTTGAATATCACAATATGAACCAATGCCACAACTTACGTGTTGAAGAAATGTCCATTATATAAATTTTATATTGTAGAACACCGTATATAAAGTGAGGTATGCAGCTATACATAGAAAACCTGCAGAGCGTCGAGGGGAAACTGATGAAAACATGCATCAAGTTTAGCACAGATCATCACGTGTTACCTCTCTAAGACTTTGACGACTACAGAAAGTGTGCAAAATTGCATTCATGCTGTGACAGTAAGCTGGCAATAACAGTGGGAACTAAAAATATCAAGTCGGATACGAAAGTACTACAAATGCCTTCTGACAGTAAGCTGACACTAAGCTGGAAATGGCAAGCTGGATAAGCCCATAGTAAGAATACTGGATCAGATGAATATTAGGCACCCCAGCTTATATCACATGATGATTAAAGAACCTAACACTACCTAAAGGGGTTATGTCTTGTTATGTAATGTTATGAGGTTGGGTGGGGTGGGGTAAGGCAAGGTAAGGTAAGCATTAGAGTGCTTAATCATCAGTGATATAAGGTGGGGTGACCTTCAGGTGATAGAGAACACCTTGTCACAATAAGCGGACATTATTAACACCAGTGTTTCATGTCACTCATATAAAGTGCCAAGGTATTCCACAAGAAGGAGCCGCGCGCACATGTTATCACAGATGTATCGCGAAAATACTAAGCATTTTCACCTACATCAGAGTGAGGGTTTATGAACGGAACACAAGCGTGACATGCGACTAGTTAAGGTAGCATAATAGTTACAGTGCACGGCAGGAACACAAGCGTGACATGCGACTAGTTAAGGTAGCATAATAGTTACAGTGCACGGCAGGGACACAAGCGTGACATGCGACTAGTTAAGGTAGCTTAATAGTTACAGTGCACGGCAGGGACACAAGCGTGACATGCGACAAGTTAAGGTAACATAATAGTTACAGTGCACGGCAGGGACACAAGCGTGACATGCGACAAGTTAAGGTAGCATAATAGTTACAGTGCACGGCAGGAACACAAGCGTGACATGCGACAAGTTAAGGTAGCATAATAGTTACAGTGCACGGCAGGAACACAAGCGTGACATGCGACTAGTTAAGGTAGCATAATAGTTACAGTGCACGGCAGGGACACAAGCGTGACATGCGACAAGTTAAGGTAGCATAATAGTTACAGTGCACGGCAGGGACACAAGCGTGACATGCGACTAGTTAAGTTAGCATAATAGTTACAGTGCACGGCAGGGACACAAGCGTGACATGCGACAAGTTAAGGTAGCATAATAGTTACAGTGCACGGCAGGAACACAAGCGTGACATGCGACAAGTTAAGGTAGCATAATAGTTACAGTGCACGGCAGGAACACAAGCGTGACATGCGACTAGTTAAGGTAGCATAATAGTTACAGTGCACGGCAGGGACACAAGCGTGACATGCGACAAGTTAAGGTAGCATAATAGTTACAGTGCACGGCAGGGACACAAGCGTGACATGCAACTAGTTAAGGTAGCATAATAGTTACAGTGCACGGCAGGGACACAAGCGTGACATGCGACAAGTTAAGGTAACATAATAGTTACAGTGCACGGCAGGAACACAAGCGTGACATGCGACAAGTTAAGGTAACATAATAGTTACAGTGCACGGCAGGAACACAAGCGTGACATGCGACTAATTAAGGTAACATAATAGTTACAGTGCACGGCAGGAACACAAGCGTGACATGCGAATTAGTTAAGGTAACATAAGAGTGGCGGCGTTACCCTGACAGAGAAAGGTAGGCTCTCCAGCCACAGGTTTATCCTTGGGGAGGAAGTAAGGACACTTCTGCTCCACGTCGTGACAAAATCGCCGACACGGCTTGACTCTGATGCCGTCCACGTAGTAGGGGAAGAGCTGCGAGCACACCCAGTACCGGTACGCCTCCTGTAGGGGGGAAGACCACGTCAGTGATGGCTGCCTGACATACTATACTACAGTACACTACACCTCCTGTTGGGGCAGAACACGTCAGCAGTAACCGGCTGACTATAACCTTCACACTTTTATATCTACACAAATAGGGAAGAAAATAGATTAAGCGAGATAGTAGTGACTAGTAACGATGTTTGTACACAAATAGATAAAATAAAACCTTATAAGTCATCAGGTCCCAATGAGATATTTGCCAGAATATTAAAGGAATGTAAAGAAGAGCTTAGTATGTCCTTAGCAAACTTGTTTAACATATCATTAAAAACGGGTGTAGTACCAGAATCCTGGAGGATAGCGAATGTGATACCGAATTTCAAGAAGGGAGACAGATGACCAACCTCTAACTACCGTCCAATTAGTTTAACATCAATTTTAGGCAAATAACTGGAAGCAATCATTTCTAACTCAATTCGAAATCAACTCGAGAAACACAAATTGATCAATGATTCCCAACATGGCTTCACAAGTGGGCGTTCATGTCTGAAAAATCTATTAACATTCTTTTTAACTGTTTTTCTATCAGTGGATGATGGACAAGATTATGATGTGGTATACCTCAACTTTAGCAAAGCCTTCGACAGAGTCCCCACGAAAGACCAATATGCATTAATGACACTAAATTCGATTGGAGTAGCGTCACTAATGGAGTACCCCAAGGCCCAGTACTTGGACCATTATTACTTATTGTTTACATAAACGACATAGATATAGGCGAAAACAGCAACATAAGTAAATTTGCTGACGTCACTAAACTAGGGCATGTAATTAAGTCTGACGAGGACTCCGCAAAACTACAGGAAGATCTAAAAAAAACTCGCATGGTCTGAAATTTGCAGATGAAATTTAATGTGGACAAATGTAAAGTACTTAGTCGAGGAGATGTAAACAGAGAAACCAGATATCAGATGAACAACATTGGTAGAGAGAAATCCGACTGTGAGAAAGATTTAGGGGTAATGATAAGTAGGAATCTTATGCCAAGTCAACAATGTGTATTTGTTCGAAACAAGGCTAACAAACAAAGTACTTGGGTTCATACAAAGGAGTGTTAGTTACAAGACTAGCGAGGTTATCCTAAAACTATATCTTGCACTTGTGAGACCTCACTTGGATTATGCAGTTCAGTTGGTTACCCTACTACACAGAATAGATCTACAATCCCTAGAAAGCATACAGAGGAGAATGACAAGACTAATCCCTGGCATAAGGAACCTTGAGTACAGAGACAGATTAAAGAATCTGAATCTGCGCTCCCCCAAGAGACGTGGAGTCAGTGGCGATGTGATCGAGGTGTATTGTTATTTTTATTTTTTTCGGGCAGTAGCCCACCCGGGCACAGGTCATTTTTAATGACCCACATCAAGGCCTGGGGAGGGAAAATATAAATAATAATAATAATTACGATGATGATGATGATGATGATGATAATAAAATTAATAAAAATAAATAGAAATAAATAACAATTATAATAAAAGAAAATAATAATAATAATAAAAAAAAAATAATAATAATAATAAAGAGCCATAAAAAAACTATATATCAAGAGTGAGAAACATTATATGTATGTTGTGTTGTCAATAGTAAGAGTAACAACTGAGACCCTGCAATTGTGTGTAAATGAGGCAGAAAGTCAGATCAGCAACCTGGGACTTGGTCACAATTTTTGTGATGCCATATGGCAGCAGGGTATAAGTGGAAGTCAGGCCTAACAAAGGTGACATAATAAAGATACTTAAATTATCCAACCAGCAGCGAACTCATAGCAGTGGCTTTAAATTAAAGAAAATAGATTTAGGCGCGAGACAGGTAAACTTTGGTTTGGAAATAGAGTAGTGGATGAGTGGAACAAGTTACCTAACATTATCATGAACTCGAACTAGCTGGATAGCTTCAAATATAGGTTGGATGGATATATGAGCGATAGGGGTTGGGTGTAAATGGGACTGCCCAGTATGGGCCAATAGGCCCGCTGCAGTTTCCTCCATTCTTATGTTCTTATGTTTAACAAAACAAAATAGTCATTCAATAGCCAACAAAACGTGATAAATTAAACTACATTCGAGTGAGGTGTTAAGTGGTGCAGAGTGGTACAGTACCTTCTTAGAAAAAAAATAACCTCGACCCTTGACCTGAACCCCCAAAATACAGCATCACTAGGAATGGTCACGATATCTGTGTACGGAATACTGTACAGAGTCGTCGAAAATGAATGAGCGATCTCAATATATTCACCGCTACCCATTTAATATCTGAACATTGTAGATCCTTCTAGTTACTTAGGAGACGGAGTTACCGGTGACACTTGACCTCAGCACGAGTGAGAAGCTCTTGTATGGGTAAAATAGTCACACAGTACACAACTTAACACAGGTTTGTATTCTCTTAATCATGAAAAACAATGTATAAACTTGAGGACAATAATAATAATAATAATAATAATAATAATAATAATAATAATAATAATAATAATAATAATCATCAAGGAAGTGATTGGGTCTTGAAAAAAAAATAATAAAAACAAAAGTAGCTGGGGGTCAGGGGATCACTTACCCGGGAAGTTTTGGCAATATTTAACTTAATTTCGCACATTGTTACTTATTTTGTGAATGTCCAATAGTTAAAACAAGTGAACGTATGCCCTTCGTGCCCGGTGAAAGTTTGAACACTTGTGCTTGGCTAGCGCGCAACAGCCGTCCGGCTGACAGCGTACAGCGACAAAATGGTTAATTAATGCCTTCCTAAGGAGACCATCGATTTGGGACCAGGTTTGTTCCACTCTACGAATTTTTTGATACTTTTCCACCAAGCTTGATGAAAAACGATTGTGCCGTTTCAGCTGCCCAGAACAGACACACACACACACACACACACACACACACACATATGGCTATTCCTATAGTATATTAGATGATACACAGTACCCAAAATTAAACATGTGTTTATTGCAATAATATTGTTCATGCATATAGTCTTAATAATGCCTTTACAAATTATAGTTGTTACTTAACTTGAATTTGTTTAATATCTTTAATTGTGCACCATTATTGAGAGACGATAAACTAAAAGGTAAGCTTTTTCTGCACTATATTGGGGTTTCAATAGCACATGTAGTATTAAAAAAAAAAAAAAGAAGCTGTTCCATGATATATAGCCTACAAACAAAATGTTAAGTTTTCTTTACCATGTGATATTCACTCATTTGGTTTTGTTTTATTTTTAGTTTTAATTGCATCAGCGAGTTTTTTCAGGGAGAGTAAACGCTGCTGTTTTTGTTGCTGGAAGGCCTCTCTGCTCTGCCTTGATTGAGCCAACTCCTCACACTGTTATCTTTGATTCTAACTGTTTATTTCACACAAAGTTTCTTATTGTCTTCCTGCTGCAACCTCTTCTGCTTTAACACACTTCTATACCAACACAATAGGGTCTCCCTCCTGGGGGACACACACATGCCCTAGAGCCCTGACCTCCTGGGGGACACACAGACACATGCCTTACAACCCTGACGTCCTGGGGGACACACACATGCCCTAGAGCCCTGACCTCCTGGGGGACACACACATGCCCTAGAGCCCTGACCTCCTGGGGGACACACACATGCTCTACAGCCCTGACCTCCTGGGGGACACACACATGCCCTAGAGCCCTGACCTCCTGGGGGACACACACATGCTCTACACCCCTAACCTCCTGGGGGACACACACATGCCTTACAACCCTGACCTCCTGGGGGACACACACATGCCCTAGAGCCCTGACCTCCTGGGGGACACACACATGCCTTACAACCCTGACCTCCTGGGGGACACACACATGCCCTACAGCCCTGACCTCCTGGGGGACACACACATGCCCTACAGCCCTGACCTCCTGGGGGACACACACATGCTCTACAGCCCTGACCTCCTGGGGGACACACACACATGCCCTACAGCCCTGACCTCCTGGGGGACACACACTTGCCCTAGAGCCCTGACCTCCCGGGGGACACACACACACACACACACACACACACACACACACACACACATGCCCTGCAGCCCTGACCTCCTGGGGGACACACACATGCCCTAGACCCCTGATCTCCTGGAAGACACACACATGCCCTACAGCCCTGACCTCCTGGAGGACACACACATGTCTTACAGCCCTGACCTCCTGGGGGACACACACATGCCCTAGAGCCCTGATCTCCTGGGGGACACACACATGCCTTACAACCCTGACCTACTGGGGGACACACACATGCCCTACAGCCCTGACCTCCTGGGGGACACACACATGCCCTAGAGCCCTGACCTCCTGGGGGACACACACATGCCTTACAGCCCTGAGCTCCTGGGGGACACACACATGCCCTAGAGCCCTGACCTCCTGGGGGACACACACATGCCCTACAGCCCTGACCTCCTGGGGGACACACACACATGCCCTACAGCCCTGACCTCCTGGGGGACACACACATGCCCTACAGCCCTGACCTCCTGGGGGACACACACATGCCCTACAGCCCTGACCTCCTGGGGGACACACACATGCCCTACAGCCCTGACCTCCTGGGGGACACACACATGCCCTACAGCCCTGACCTCCTGGGGGACACACACATGCCCTATAACCCTGACCTCCTGGGGGACACACACATGCCTTACAACCCTGACCTCCTGGGGGACACACACATGCCCTACAGCCCTGACCTCCTGGGGGACACACACACATGCCCTACTGCCCTGACCTCCTGGGGGACACACACATGCCCTACTGCCCTGACCTCCTGGGGGACACACACATGCCCTACAGCCCTGACCTCCTGGGGGACACACACATGCCCTACAGCCCTGACCTCCTGGGGGACACACACATGCCCTACAGCCCTGACCTCCTGGGGGACACACACATGCCTTACAACCCTGACCTCCTGGGGGACACACACATGCCTTACAACCCTGACCTCCTGGGGGACACACACATGCTCTACAGCCCTGACCTCCTGGGGGACACATACATGCCCTACAGCCCTGACCTCCTGGGGGACACACACATGCCCTACTGCCCTGAACTCCTGGGGGACACACACATGCCCTACTGCCCTGACCTCCTGGGGGACACACACATGCCCTACTGCCCTGACCTCCTGGGGGACACACACATGCCCTACAGCCCTGACCTCCTGGGGGACACACACATGTCTTACAGCCCTGACCTCCTGGGGGACACACACATGTCTTACAGCCCTAATAGAAGCTACGATAAGTGAGAGAGAGAGAGAGAGAGAGAGAGAGAGAGAGAGAGAGAGAGAGAGAGAGAGAGGCATTGTTAGCCAGGTATTCTCAACAGGTTTAAACCAGCTTGAGGAGGAACTACTGCTGCATGTCAAGGATAGTTAGGGCTGTTAATGAGGGCTTCAGTGACGTCATATTCCGTCGGTGAACCAGGTTGATCGAGTTATCATATATCAGGTGAGGGGGAGGGAGGAGGAGAGGGGGAGGGGGAGGAGAGGGGGTGAGGGGGAGGGAGGAGGAGAGGGGGAGGGGAGGGGGAGGAGAGGGGGAGGGGAGGAGGGGGGAGGGGAGGGGTGGGGGTGCTACGCCTCCCTCCCTCCCTCCTCCTCCATGTCTCACCTCCCCCCCCCTTTCCTCTTCGTCTACTCCTCCAGTTTTCATTCCTTCTTCTTCTTCTTCCTCCACCTATCTCACCTCCCCTTTCTTCCATAATCCCTCTCTTCCTGCTCACCTTCCACCTGTCACCTCTTTCAATTCTTTCCCATTTCCATCCCTCCTCCTCCTCTTGCTTCCTTTCCTCCTCCTCTTGCTTCCTTTCCTCCTCCTCTTGCTTCCTTTCCTCCTCCTTTTGCTTCCTTTCCTCCTCCTCTTGCTTCCTTTCCTCCTCCTCTTGCTTCCTTTCCTCCTTCTCTTTCCACTGACAAATCGAGAGAATGAGTAAGACGATAGCACACACGCACACACGCACGCACACACGCGCACACACACACACACACACACACACACACACACACACACACACTCTCCAGCTGTCTCGATATAATACTCGTTATTTTATATCAAGTGACTATATACGTCTCGCATATGTATGACGTCATGACCAAATGTTATTCAATATACTTAACGTTGTAGTTCATTCATTCATTCATTCATTCATTCAGTTCACGTTGTAATTCATTCATTCATTCACTACCTGGTGCACCTGAGGGATTTTACCCAATTAATATATGCTAATTAATTTCAAAGGTAATAATAAAGTGATTAATCCATTCATTCATTCGTTCATTATTCATTCATTCATTAAATTATTATTCATTACTCATTCATTCATTATGCATTACTCATTCATTCATTACCCATTCATTCAATACTCATACTCATTTATTCATTCATTCATTACTCATTCATTCATTCGTTCATTCACTACTCATTCATTCATTCATTACTTACTCATTCATTCATTCATTCATTCATTCACTACTCATTCATTCATTACTCATTCATTCATTCATTCATTCATTACTCATTCATTCACTACTCATTCATTCATTACTCATTCATTCATTACTCATTCATTCATTCACTACTCATTCATTCATTCATTACTCATTCATTCATTCATTACTCATTCATTCATTACTCATTCATTCATTCACTACTCATTCATTCATTCATTACTCATTCATTCATTCATTCATTACTCATTCATTCATTACTCATTCATTCATTCATTCATTACTCATTCATTCATTACTCATTCATTCATTCATTCATTCATTCATTCATTCATTACTCATTCATTCATTCATTCATTCATTACTCATTCATTCATTCATTCACTACTCATTCATTCATTCATTCATTACTCATTCATTCATTACTCATTCATTCATTCATTCATTCATTACTCATTCATTCATTCATTCATTCATTACTCATTCATTCATTCATTCATTACTCATTCATTCATTCATTCATTCATTCATTACTCATTCATTCATTCATTCATTACTCATTCATTCATTCATACTCATTCATTCATTCATTCATTCATTCATTACTCATTCATTACTCATTCATTCATTCATTACTCATTCATTCATTACTCATTCATTCATTACTCATTCATTCATTACTCATTCATTCATTACTCATTCATTCATTCATTCATTCATTCATTACTCATTCATTCATTCATTCATTCATTACTCATTCATTCATTACTCATTCATTCATTCATTCATTACTCATTCATTCATTCATTACTCATTCATTCATTACTCATTCATTCATTCATTCATTCATTCATTCATTCATTACTCATTCATTCATTCATTCATTACTCATTCATTCATTACTCATTCATTCATTCATTCATTACTCATTCATTCATTACTCATTCATTCATTCATTCATTACTCATTCATTCATTCATTCATTCATTCACTACTCATTCATTCATTCATTCATTCATTACTCATTCATTCATTCATTCATTACTCATTCATTCATTACTCATTCATTCATTCATTACTCATTCATTCATTCATTCATTACTCATTCATTCATTACTCATTCATTCATTCATTCATTACTCATTCATTCATTCATTCATTCACTACTCATTCATTCATTCATTCATTACTCATTCATTCATTCATTACTCATTCATTCATTACTCATTCATTCATTCATTACTCATTCATTCATTCATTCATTCATTACTCATTCATTCATTACTCATTCATTCATTCATTCATTACTCATTCATTCATTACTCATTCATTCATTCATTACTCATTCATTCATTCATTCATTCATTACTCATTCATTCATTACTCATTCATTCATTACTCATTCATTCATTCATTCATTCATTACTCATTCATTCATTACTCATTCATTCATTCATTCATTACTCATTCATTCATTACTCATTCATTCATTCATTCATTAAATATTCATTCCAATAACTTTGCAGATAAAAAGTTTCACCCATTTACTTCACTTAAAACTTCGTTACATTATCTCACTTCACTTTAACCTCACTTCATTAAGCTCACTTCACTTCAAACTCAATTCATTTTAAACTCACTTCACTTAAATCTCACTTCTTTTAATTCACTTCACCTAACTGTTGTTTCGTTTTCATATAAATTCACCTCAAACTCATTTCACCTTAATATCAATTCACTTCAAACTCACTTCACCCCAATATCAATTCACTTCAAACTCACTTCACCTTAATAACAATTCACTTCAAACTCACTTCACCTTAATAACAATTCACTTCAAACTCACATCACCTTAATATCAATTCACTTCAAACTCGCTTCACCTTAGTATTAATTCACTTCAAACTCACTTCAACGTAATATTAATTCACTTCAAACTCGCTTTCAATTAATATCAATTCACTTCAAACTCACTTCACCTTAAGAATTCACTTCAAACTCACTTCACCTCAATATCAATTCACTTCAAACTCGCTTCCAATTAATATTAATTCACTTCAAACTCACTTCACCTTAATATCAATTCACTTCAAACTCACTTCACCTTAGTACTAATTCACTTCAAACTCACTTCACCTTAGTATCAATTCACTTCAAACTCACTTCACCTGAGTATCAATTCACTTCAAACTCACTTCACCTGAGTATCAATTCACTTCAAACTCGCTTCACCTCAATATCAATTCACTTCAAACTCACTTCACCTTAATATCAATTCACTTCAAACTCGCTTCCAATTAATATTAATTCACTTCAAACTCACTTCACCTTAATATCAATTCACTTCAAACTCTTTTCCAATTAATATTAATTCACTTCAAACTCACTTCACCTTAATATCAATTCACCTCAAACTCGTTTCCAATTAATATTAATACACTTCAAACTCACTTCACCTTAGTATTAATTCACTTCAAACTCACTTCACCTTAAGAATTCACTTCAAACTCACTTCATCTTAATATCATTTCACTTCAAACTCACTTCACCTTAATAACAATTCACTTCAAACTCACTTCACCTTAATAACAATTCACTTCAAACTCACATCACCTTAATATCAATTCACTTCAAACTCGCTTCCAATTAATATTAATTCACTTCAAACTCACTTCACCTCAGTATTAATTCACTTCAAACTCGCTTCCAATTATTATTAATTCACTTCAAACTCACTTCACCTTAGTATTAATTCACTTCAAACTCGCTTCCAATAAATATTAATTCACTTCAAACTCACTTCACCTTAATAACAATTCACTTCAAACTCGTTTCCAATTAATATTAATTCACTTCAAACTCACTTCAACTAAATATCAATTCACTTCAAATTCACTTCAACTTAATATCATTTCACTTCAAACTCACTTCACCTTAGTATTAATTCACTTCAAACTCACTTCAACTTAATATTACATAACTTCAACCTCACTTCAATTAATACTTCACTTCCAACTCACTTCACTTAAATAGTAATTCACACCAAATTCACTTCACTACAGCATAATTTTCATCAACCTAATTCATACTATTTTTGTTCATCAATTGAGACTAAAACTTAAATTTTTATTCTGTCCAACTGATTATGTCCGGTTATTTCTGTCCAACTGATTATGTCCGGTTATTTCTGTCCAATAGATTGTCTGGTTACTTCTGTCCAATAGATTATGTCCGGTTATTTCTGTCCAATAAATTGTCCGGTTATTTCTGGACACTCGTATCCACACCTTGTCACTAATATCCACATCTGGTAACTGATATCCACACCTGGCCACTCATATCCACACCTGGCCACTCATAGCCACACCTGGTCACTCACAGCCATACCTGGTCACTCACAGCCATACCTGGTCACTCACAGCCACACCTGGCCACTCACAGCCATACCTGGTCACTCACAGCCACACCTGGCCACTCACATCCACAGCTGGTTACTTATATCCACACCTGGCCACTCACATCCACACCTGGTCATTCATATCCACACCTGGCCAGTCATCTACTCCTTGCCACTCACATTCACACCTGGTCACTCACATCCACACCTGTTCACTCATCTACACTTGGCCACCAACATCCACACCTGGCCACTAATATCCACACCTGGTTACTCACAGCCACACCTGGTCACTCATCTACACCTGGCCACTCTTATTCACACCTGGACACTCATATCCACACCCGGTCACTCATCCACACCTGGTCACTCATATCCACATCTGGCCACTCACATCCACACCTGGCCACCCACATCCACACTGGATACTCAAATCCACACCTGGCCACTCACAACCACACCTGGTCACCCACATCCACACCTGGTCACAAATATCCACACCTAGGTACTCACATCCACACCTGGTCACAAATATCCACACCTAGGTACTCACATCCACACCTGGTCACTAATATCCACACCTGGCCACTGATCCACACCTGGTCACTCATCTACACCTGGCCACTCACATCCACAGCTGGTCACCCACATCCACACCTGGTCACAAATATCCACACCTAGGTACTCACATCCACACCTGGTCACTAATATCCACACCTGGCCACTGATCCACACCTGGTCACTCATCTACACCTGGCCACTCACATCCACAGCTGGTCACCCACATCCACACCTGGTCACTCATATCCACACCTGGTCACTATTATCCACATCTAGTCACTCATATCCACACCTGGTCACTGATGTTAGCCAGATGTTAACGTATTCAACATCCATCCACAACATCGCCTTTAACACAAACTATACAGTGTAGTGTCCCAAAACATAGCCCGGGTATACATGGTTTAATGGGCAGACATTGTGAGGAGTGTGAGAGGGGAAGGAATCTCCGTATTTTCAAGATGCTCTACTTGACGCCTACACCTTCAGGTCAGAGGAAATGAATGACTTCAATATGGCGGCGCTCACCATGGCAACGCACTTGTTCAGACGTCGCTGGATGTGACTTGGGTTTCATATAGTTATGATTTATTGCTCTTGAATACATTATCTTAATCACTTTGTTCAAGGTATGTAAGGGTTTGCGGTAAATTAAGGGATGATTTTTTTTTGTTAAGTATGGAATATACAGAGGAGCAAAAAGTGGTTTGTTTGTGAGAAGGGAAGGTGAAGAGGACGATCAGAATAGAAACATTAATAGTGGGTTGAGACGCGGGAAGCAGCGGGCGACACGTGTGCCACAATCTTGTTTATTTCACCGGATTTTCCCCACGTGAGTATCGACGGCGTTTCCTCTTTATCAGACACAAACCAAAATAAATCCTCATTTGGTTTTCCTGTGCACTGAATATTAATGGATAAAGAGAAAAAGTTAATATATGACGAATTTCTTACAGTTAGTGGACAATGGCAGTAGCGGCCACACCAGGGACTCCATAGCGCTGTTTCCCCCAGTGAATATCCTAAGGAGGGCAAGACAAGGATAATAAACATCCGCATTAAGGGTAATTGCACGCAGGATTACATATAGATATCCAGCAGCGCCTATTTCGCCCTGGTGGACATTGTTAATGGCGAAAATGATGATGAAGAGGAGGAAGAACAAAAAAGAAAGGAGAGACTACAAACACACGGAAACAAATTATTTACGTACACATAATTACAAACATGGACACGTGTACACATTCTCTGTCGCGTCGAGAGTGGAAAGATAAATAAACCAATAACGTGAATAAAACCATAGGGGAGTTTTAGTGAGTGTGATGGTTACCGCAGCAATTATACTACCACTAAAGTCTATGGACGTTTGCCATCCATTTTCACTAAGTCCATTGAACACTGTCAGTCTGGGTCGTAGCAGCATTATGATAACTGAAGCGGGTAAAGTCTTCCTGCATTATCCTGTACTGTATCTGACTCTGCTGTAACCTCATGTACACAAACCTAGAACCATCACGCTCCCCGAAGGAAAACAGAATGAGCTGCCAACAACAATGTCCTGGACAGTACAGTGCAGTGCAGTTACCAGGTGGCCGTCGTGGTGTGAGGGTCCGTGACCATGCCTGATAAATGCGCCGTACCTGGATGCTTTTCAAATTACAGACTACAATATAAGAGTCTAATATTTTATCGATTTCTAAAGGATGAAAAAGATGAAGTGGATTTTATTGTGCATGCAGCAAATATATATGGTGCAACAGGAGGAAGGCCAATACTTGAAAGCTGTTGGCAGGTTTAAATATAAATTCCCTAAGGTCTATCGTTCAGCCAGGAAAACGGATGTGGAGAGACAAGTACCTAGTTGTTGCTTGAAACTGTTGTATAGTCTAGTCATCTGTAATATATCTAGTGGCCATTTGATAACCTCTACACATATATACTTGTATTCACTGATTTACTGTAACAGCTCGGGGAGAGAGAATGATGATAACTATAATCACTAAATTGTTTTCCTTATTTTCTTTAACTATTATATTTAATTATTGTATACCCTCTGACGCCCGGTAACTAGCTAGCCCATATGCCTATGATTACTCGATTAGTTTTACACTGATACTGTCAGCAAAATCATGAGAGCATAAATAATAATAAAGAGAGAAAGAAGAGGAGTATTAATAATAATTAGAAAAAAAAAGAACAGTAATATCATAAAAATAATGATTACATGAGAAATTCAAGTGGCTAACTGAAAGATAGTGTAGTGGGGGATGAGAAATCAGGATGTATGGCAAGAATATCATCTGATAGAGTGGAGTGGTCTCACCAAGGATAATATACGAGTCTTCCCTTACTAACGTTTTCTTCCACTAAGGCCAACGACGTCACATAATAAGCTCCGCCCCCTGTGCATGGGTAGACTTGGTATAATTAGACGGTACCATCCTGCACCCTGGCTACCCACGTCTCTAGTCCACCTTAACCGGAATGATCCACATTTACGGAAATAATACCGAAACTTCGATCTAGAAAATACCGGAATTCCGAGATTTACAGAAAATTACCGGAATGATGAGATTTACGGATACAATACCGGAATTCCGTTTTAATTATGCCCCATTCCACCATTTATCAATCAAAGGCTTCAGTTTTACCAAATTATGTTTCCAATTATTCTCTCCGTTAAACTCTATGTCTACCACTCTCCTGTTTCCCTCCATATCATTATTTTTATTATTTTCCCCTGTTGTCTCTCTTACCTCCTCACCCCCCTCAAAAACTTCCCTCCAGTACCTCCTCCTCCTCACCTACACAGTCCACAATACGTCACTTCACTCTACACTAAATTCTCTTTCCTTTTTGTCCCTTCTACCAATTTTCACTTTCCCGTTGTCCTTTCCCGTTGTCCTTTCCAGTTGTCCTTTCCCGTTGTCCTTTCCCGTTGTCCTTTCCAGTTGTCCTTTCCCGTTGTCCTTTCCCGTTGTCCTTTTATAAAATTCCGTTTTCCTGTTGACCTTTACCTTATTACCGTTTTGTTTTGTTGTCCTTCCACCACATTTTCTACACCTCAACGCTCTCGATCCATGTGTGTGTGTGTGTGTGTGTGTGTGTGTGTGTGTGTGTAATAGCTTTCAACTTAACCAAACCCAATTTTACCTAACCTAACCTAACCAACGATAATCTAACCTTGTCTAACCTAAACTAATCTAACCTTGCCTAACGTAACCTAACCTAACCTAACTTACCCTAACCTAACCTAATCAAACAAGACTAAAACCAAACTAAACAAACTAATCTGACTGGGGCCTAATGCTCCCAGTTAGGTTTGCTTGGGTTCTAATATGACTTGGGGTCCATATCACTTGTTACCATAACGCCTCCCATGTCAAGGAGACACTCCCACAATAAGGAGACACTGCCACAATAAGGAGACACTGCCACAATAAGGAGACACTCCCACAATAAGGAGACACTGCCACAATAAGGAGACACTGCCACAATAAGGAGACACTGCCACAATAAGGAGACACTCCCACAATAAGGAGACACTCCCACAATAAGGAGACACTCCCACAATAAGGAGACACTGCCACAATAAGGAGACACTCCCACAATAAGGAGACACTCCCACAATAAGGAGACACTCCCACAATAAGGAGACACTCCCACAATAAGGAGACACTCCCACAATAAGGAGACACTCCCACAATAAGGAGGCACTCCCACAATAAGGAGGCACTCCCACAATAAGGAGGCACTCCCACAATAAGGAGGCACTCCCACAATCCACAATAAGGAGACACTCCCACAATAAGGAGACACTCCCACAATAAGGAGACTCTCCAACAATATGGAGACACTCCCACAATAAGGAGACACTCCCACAATAAGTAGAGACATCCACAATAAGGAGACACTGCCACAATAAGGAGACACTCCCACAATAAGGAGACACTCCCACAATAAGGAGACACTCCCACAATAAGGAGACACTCCACAATAAGGAGACACTCCCACAATAAGGAGACACTCCCACAATAAGGAGACACTGCCACAATAAGGAGACACTGCCACAATAAGGAGACACTCCACAATAAGGAGACACTCCCACAATAAGGAGACACTCCACAATAAGGAGACACTCCCACAATAAGGAGACACTGCCACAATAAGGAGACACTCCCACAATAAGGAGACACTCCCACAATAAGGAGACACTCCCACAATAAGGAGACACTCCCACAATAAGGAGACACTCCCACAATAAGGAGACACTGCCACAATAAGGAGACACTCCCACAATAAGGAGACACTCCCACAATAAGGAGACACTCCCACAATAAGGAGACACTCCCACAATAAGGAGACACTCCCACAATAAGGAGACACTCCCACAATAAGGAGACACTCCCACAATAAGGAGACACTGCCACAATAAGGAGACACTCCCACAATAAGGAGACACTCCCACAATAAGGAGACACTCCCACAATAAGGAGACACTCCCACAATAAGGAGACACTCCCACAATAAGGAGACACTGCCACAATAAGGAGACACTGCCACAATAAGGAGACACTCCACAATAAGGAGACACTCCCACAATAAGGAGACACTGCCACAATAAGGAGACACTGCCACAATAAGGAGACACTCCCACAATAAGGAGACACTCCCACAATAAGGAGACACTCCCACAATAAGGAGACACTGCCACAATAAGGAGACACTGCCACAATAAGGAGACACTGCCACAATAAGGAGACACTCCCACAATAAGGAGACACTCCCACAATAAGGAGACACTCCACAATAAGGAGACACTGCCACAATAAGGAGACACTCCCACAATAAGGAGACACTCCCACAATAAGGAGACACTCCCACAATAAGGAGACACTGCCACAATAAGGAGACACTGCCACAATAAGGAGACACTCCCACAATAAGGAGACACTCCCACAATAAGGAGACACTCCCACAATAAGGAGACACTCCCACAATAAGGAGACACTCCCACAATAAGGAGACACTCCCACAATAAGGAGACACTCCCACAATAAGGAGACACTGCCACAATAAGGAGACACTCCCACAATAAGGAGACACTGCCACAATAAGGAGACACTCCCACAATAAGGAGACACTCCCACAATAAGGAGACACTCCCACAATAAGGAGACACTGCCACAATAAGGAGACACTGCCACAATAAGGAGACACTCCCACAATAAGGAGACACTCCCACAATAAGGAGACACTCCCACAATAAGGAGACACTCCCACAATAAGGAGACACTCCCACAATAAGGAGACACTCCCACAATAAGGAGACACTCCCACAATAAGGAGACACTCCCACAATAAGGAGACACTCCCACAATAAGGAGACACTCCCACAATAAGGAGACACTCCCACAATAAGGAGACACTCCCACATAGGACCCCACCATAAGGAGACACTCCCACAATAAGGAGACACTCCCACAATAAGGAGACACTCCCACAATAAGGAGACACTCCCACAATAAGGAGACACTCCCACAATAAGGAGACACTGCCACAATAAGGAGACACTGCCACAATAAGGAGACACTGCCACAATAAGGAGACACTCCCACAATAAGGAGACACTCCCACAATAAGGAGACACTGCCACAATAAGGAGACACTCCCACAATAAGGAGACACTCCCACAATAAGGAGACACTGCCACAATAAGGAGACACTGCCACAATAAGGAGACACTCCCACAATAAGGAGACACTGCCACAATAAGGAGACACTGCCACAATAAGGAGACACTCCCACAATAAGGAGACACTGCCACAATAAGGAGACACTGCCACAATAAGGAGACACTGCCACAATAAGGAGACACTCCCACAATAAGGAGACACTCCCACAATAAGGAGACACTCCACAATAAGGAGACACTGCCACAATAAGGAGACACTCCCACAATAAGGAGACACTCCCACAATAAGGAGACACTCCGACAATAAGGAGACACTCCCACAATAAGGAGACACTCCCACAATAAGGAGACACTGCCACAATAAGGAGACACTCCCACAATAAGGAGACACTCCCACAATAAGGAGACACTGCCACAATAAGGAGACACTCCCACAATAAGGAGACACTCCCACAATAAGGAGACACTCCCACAATAAGGAGACACTCCCACAATAAGGAGACACTGCCACAATAAGGAGACACTCCCACAATAAGGAGACACTCCCACAATAAGGAGACACTGCCACAATAAGGAGACACTCCCACAATAAGGAGACACTCCCACAATAAGGAGACACTGCCACAATAAGGAGACACTCCCACAATAAGGAGACACTCCCACAATAAGGAGACACTCCCACAATAAGGAGACACTCCACAATAAGGAGACACTGCCACAATAAGGAGACACTCCCACAATAAGGAGACACTCCCACAATAAGGAGACACTCCCACAATAAGGAGACACTCCCACAATAAGGAGACACAATAGACACTCCACAATAAGGAGACACTCCCACAATAAGGAGACTCTCCAACAATAAGGAGACACTCCCACAATAAGGAGACACTGCCACAATAAGGAGACACTCCCACAATAAGGAGACACTCCCACAATAAGGAGAAAACCCACAATAAGGAGACACTGCCACAATAAGGAGACACTCCCACAATAAGGAGACACTCCCACAATAAGGAGACACTGCCACAATAAGGAGACACTCCCACAATAAGGAGACACTCCCACAATAAGGAGACACTGCCACAATAAGGAGACACTCCCACAATAAGGAGACACTCCCACAATAAGGAGACACTCCCACAATAAGGAGACACTCCCACAATAAGGAGACACTCCACAATAAGGAGACACTCCCACAATAAGGAGACACTGCCACAATAAGGAGACACTCCCACAATAAGGAGACACTCCCACAATAAGGAGACACTCACAATAAGGAGACACTGCCACAATAAGGAGACACTCCCACAATAAGGAGACACTCCCACAATAAGGAGACACTCCACAATAAGGAGACACTCCCACAATAAGGAGACACTCCCACAATAAGGAGACACTCCCACAATAAGGAGACACTGCCACAATAAGGAGACACTGCCACAATAAGGAGACACTCCACAATAAGGAGACACTCCCACAATAAGGAGACACTGCCACAATAAGGAGACACTGCCACAATAAGGAGACACTCCCACAATAAGGAGACACTCCCACAATAAGGAGACACTGCCACAATAAGGAGACACTGCCACAATAAGGAGACACTCCCACAATAAGGAGACACTCCCACAATAAGGAGACACTCCCACAATAAGGAGACACTCCCACAATAAGGAGACACTCCCACAATAAGGAGACACTCCCACAATAAGGAGACACTGCCACAATAAGGAGACACTGCCACAATAAGGAGACACTCCCACAATAAGGAGACACTCCCACAATAAGGAGACACTCCCACAATAAGGAGACACTCCCACAATAAGGAGACACTCCCACAATAAGGAGACACTCCCACAATAAGGAGACACTCCCACAATAAGGAGACACTCCCACAATAAGGAGACACTCCCACAATAAGGAGACACTGCCACAATAAGGAGACACTCCCACAATAAGGAGACACTCCACAATAAGGAGACACTCCCACAATAAGGAGACACTCCCACAATAAGGAGACACTCCCACAATAAGGAGACACTCCCACAATAAGGAGACACTCCCACAATAAGGAGACACTGCCACAATAAGGAGACACTCCCACAATAAGGAGACACTCCCACAATAAGGAGACACTCCCACAATAAGGAGACACTCCCACAATAAGGAGACACTGCCACAATAAGGAGACACTCCCACAATAAGGAGACACTGCCACAATAAGGAGACACTCCCACAATAAGGAGACACTCCCACAATAAGGAGACACTCCCACAATAAGGAGACACTCCCACAATAAGGAGACACTGCCACAATAAGGAGACACTGCCACAATAAGGAGACACTCCCACAATAAGGAGACACTCCCACAATAAGGAGACACTCCCACAATAAGGAGACACTCCACAATAAGGAGACACTGCCACAATAAGGAGACACTCCCACAATAAGGAGACACTCCCACAATAAGGAGACACTCCCACAATAAGGAGACACTCCCACAATAAGGAGACACTCCCACAATAAGGAGACACTGCCACAATAAGGAGACACTCCCACAATAAGGAGACACTCCCACAATAAGGAGACACTCCCACAATAAGGAGACACTCCCACAATAAGGAGACACTGCCACAATAAGGAGACACTCCCACAATAAGGAGACACTCCCACAATAAGGAGACACTCCCACAATAAGGAGACACTCCCACAATAAGGAGACACTCCCACAATAAGGAGACACTGCCACAATAAGGAGACACTCCCACAATAAGGAGACACTCCCACAATAAGGAGACACTGCCACAATAAGGAGACACTCCCACAATAAGGAGACACTCCCACAATAAGGAGACACTGCCACAATAAGGAGACACTGCCACAATAAGGAGACACTCCACAATAAGGAGACACTCCCACAATAAGGAGACACTGCCACAATAAGGAGACACTCCCACAATAAGGAGACACTCCCACAATAAGGAGACACTGCCACAATAAGGAGACACTCCCACAATAAGGAGACACTCCCACAATAAGGAGACACTCCCACAATAAGGAGACACTCCCACAATAAGGAGACACTGCCACAATAAGGAGACACTCCCACAATAAGGAGACACTCCCACAATAAGGAGACACTGCCACAATAAGGAGACACTCCCACAATAAGGAGACACTCCCACAATAAGGAGACACTGCCACAATAAGGAGACACTCCCACAATAAGGAGACACTCCCACAATAAGGAGACACTCCCACAATAAGGAGACACTCCCACAATAAGGAGACACTCCCACAATAAGGAGACACTGCCACAATAAGGAGACACTCCCACAATAAGGAGACACTGCCACAATAAGGAGACACTCCCACAATAAGGAGACACTGCCACAATAAGGAGACACTCCCACAATAAGGAGACACTCCCACAATAAGGAGACACTGCCACAATAAGGAGACACTCCCACAATAAGGAGACACTCCCACAATAAGGAGACACTCCCACAATAAGGAGACACTCCCACAATAAGGAGACACTGCCACAATAAGGAGACACTCCCACAATAAGGAGACACTCCCACAATAAGGAGACACTGCCACAATAAGGAGACACTCCCACAATAAGGAGACACTCCCACAATAAGGAGACACTCCCACAATAAGGAGACACTCCCACAATAAGGAGACACTCCCACAATAAGGAGACACTGCCACAATAAGGAGACACTGCCACAATAAGGAGACACTCCCACAATAAGGAGACACTCCCACAATAAGGAGACACTCCCACAATAAGGAGACACTCCCACAATAAGGAGACACTGCCACAATAAGGAGACACTCCCACAATAAGGAGACACTCCCACAATAAGGAGACACTCCCACAATAAGGAGACACTCCCACAATAAGGAGACACTCCCACAATAAGGAGACACTCCCACAATAAGGAGACACTGCCACAATAAGGAGACACTCCCACAATAAGGAGACACTCCCACAATAAGGAGACACTCCCACAATAAGGAGACACTGCCACAATAAGGAGACACTCCCACAATAAGGAGACACTCCCACAATAAGGAGACACTCCCACAATAAGGAGACACTCCCACAATAAGGAGACACTCCCACAATAAGGAGACACTCCCACAATAAGGAGACACTCCCACAATAAGGAGACACTCCCACAATAAGGAGACACTGCCACAATAAGGAGACACTCCACAATAAGGAGACACTCCCACAATAAGGAGACACTGCCACAATAAGGAGACACTCCCACAATAAGGAGACACTGCCACAATAAGGAGACACTCCCACAATAAGGAGACACTCCCACAATAAGGAGACACTCCACAATAAGGAGACACTGCCACAATAAGGAGACACTGCCACAATAAGGAGACACTCCCACAATAAGGAGACACTCCCACAATAAGGAGACACTCCCACAATAAGGAGACACTGCCACAATAAGGAGACACTGCCACAATAAGGAGACACTCCCACAATAAGGAGACACTCCCACAATAAGGAGACACTCCCACAATAAGGAGACACTCCCACAATAAGGAGACACTCCCACAATAAGGAGACACTGCCACAATAAGGAGACACTGCCACAATAAGGAGACACTCCACAATAAGGAGACACTCCCACAATAAGGAGACACTCCCACAATAAGGAGACACTCCCACAATAAGGAGACACTCCCACAATAAGGAGACACTCCCACAATAAGGAGACACTCCCACAATAAGGAGACACTCCCACAATAAGGAGACACTGCCACAATAAGGAGACACTCCCACAATAAGGAGACACTGCCACAATAAGGAGACACTCCCACAATAAGGAGACACTCCCACAATAAGGAGACACTCCCACAATAAGGAGACACTGCCACAATAAGGAGACACTGCCACAATAAGGAGACACTCCCACAATAAGGAGACACTCCCACAATAAGGAGACACTCCCACAATAAGGAGACACTCCCACAATAAGGAGACACTGCCACAATAAGGAGACACTCCCACAATAAGGAGACACTGCCACAATAAGGAGACACTGCCACAATAAGGAGACACTCCCACAATAAGGAGACACTGCCACAATAAGGAGACACTCCCACAATAAGGAGACACTCCCACAATAAGGAGACACTCCCACAATAAGGAGACACTCCCACAATAAGGAGACACTCCCACAATAAGGAGACACTCCCACAATAAGGAGACACTGCCACAATAAGGAGACACTCCCACAATAAGGAGACACTGCCACAATAAGGAGACACTCCCACAATAAGGAGACACTGCCACAATAAGGAGACACTGCCACAATAAGGAGACACTCCCACAATAAGGAGACACTCCCACAATAAGGAGACACTGCCACAATAAGGAGACACTCCCACAATAAGGAGACACTGCCACAATAAGGAGACACTCCCACAATAAGGAGACACTGCCACAATAAGGAGACACTCCCACAATAAGGAGACACTCCCACAATAAGGAGACACTCCCACAATAAGGAGACACTCCCACAATAAGGAGACACTCCCACAATAAGGAGACACTCCCACAATAAGGAGACACTGCCACAATAAGGAGACACTCCCACAATAAGGAGACACTCCCACAATAAGGAGACACTCCCACAATAAGGAGACACTGCCACAATAAGGAGACACTGCCACAATAAGGAGACACTCCCACAATAAGGAGACACTCCCACAATAAGGAGACACTCCCACAATAAGGAGACACTCCCACAATAAGGAGACACTCCCACAATAAGGAGACACTGCCACAATAAGGAGACACTCCCACAATAAGGAGACACTGCCACAATAAGGAGACACTCCCACAATAAGGAGACACTCCCACAATAAGGAGACACTGCCACAATAAGGAGACACTGCCACAATAAGGAGACACTCCCACAATAAGGAGACACTCCCACAATAAGGAGACACTCCCACAATAAGGAGACACTCCCACAATAAGGAGACACTCCCACAATAAGGAGACACTGCCACAATAAGGAGACACTCCCACAATAAGGAGACACTCCCACAATAAGGAGACACTCCCACAATAAGGAGACACTGCCACAATAAGGAGACACTCCCACAATAAGGAGACACTCCCACAATAAGGAGACACTCCCACAATAAGGAGACACTCCCACAATAAGGAGACACTGCCACAATAAGGAGACACTCCCACAATAAGGAGACACTCCCACAATAAGGAGACACTCCCACAATAAGGAGACACTGCCACAATAAGGAGACACTCCCACAATAAGGAGACACTCCCACAATAAGGAGACACTCCCACAATAAGGAGACACTCCCACAATAAGGAGACACTCCCACAATAAGGAGACACTCCCACAATAAGGAGACACTCCCACAATAAGGAGACACTCCCACAATAAGGAGACACTGCCACAATAAGGAGACACTCCCACAATAAGGAGACACTCCCACAATAAGGAGACACTGCCACAATAAGGAGACACTCCCACAATAAGGAGACACTCCCACAATAAGGAGACACTCCCACAATAAGGAGACACTCCCACAATAAGGAGACACTGCCACAATAAGGAGACACTCCCACAATAAGGAGACACTCCCACAATAAGGAGACACTCCCACAATAAGGAGACACTCCCACAATAAGGAGACACTCCCACAATAAGGAGACACTCCCACAATAAGGAGACACTGCCACAATAAGGAGACACTCCCACAATAAGGAGACACTGCCACAATAAGGAGACACTGCCACAATAAGGAGACACTGCCACAATAAGGAGACACTCCCACAATAAGGAGACACTCCCACAATAAGGAGACACTCCCACAATAAGGAGACACTCCCACAATAAGGAGACACTCCCACAATAAGGAGACACTGCCACAATAAGGAGACACTCCCACAATAAGGAGACACTGCCACAATAAGGAGACACTCCCACAATAAGGAGACACTGCCACAATAAGGAGACACTCCCACAATAAGGAGACACTCCACAATAAGGAGACACTGCCACAATAAGGAGACACTCCCACAATAAGGAGACACTCCCACAATAAGGAGACACTCCACAATAAGGAGACACTCCCACAATAAGGAGACACTCCCACAATAAGGAGACACTCCCACAATAAGGAGACACTCCCACAATAAGGAGACACTCCCACAATAAGGAGACACTCCCACAATAAGGAGACACTCCCACAATAAGGAGACACTGCCACAATAAGGAGACACTGCCACAATAAGGAGACACTCCCACAATAAGGAGACACTCCACAATAAGGAGACACTCCCACAATAAGGAGACACTGCCACAATAAGGAGACACTCCCACAATAAGGAGACACTCCCACAATAAGGAGACACTCCCACAATAAGGAGACACTGCCACAATAAGGAGACACTCCCACAATAAGGAGACACTCCCACAATAAGGAGACACTCCCACAATAAGGAGACACTGCCACAATAAGGAGACACTGCCACAATAAGGAGACACTGCCACAATAAGGAGACACTCCCACAATAAGGAGACACTGCCACAATAAGGAGACACTCCCACAATAAGGAGACACTCCCACAATAAGGAGACACTCCCACAATAAGGAGACACTGCCACAATAAGGAGACACTGCCACAATAAGGAGACACTCCCACAATAAGGAGACACTCCCACAATAAGGAGACACTGCCACAATAAGGAGACACTCCCACAATAAGGAGACACTCCCACAATAAGGAGACACTGCCACAATAAGGAGACACTCCCACAATAAGGAGACACTCCCACAATAAGGAGACACTCCCACAATAAGGAGACACTCCCACAATAAGGAGACACTGCCACAATAAGGAGACACTCCCACAATAAGGAGACACTCCCACAATAAGGAGACACTCCCACAATAAGGAGACACTGCCACAATAAGGAGACACTCCCACAATAAGGACACACTAGGACACTCCCACAATAAGGAGACACTCCCACAATAAGGAGACACTCCCACAATAAGGAGACACTCCCACAATAAGGAGACACTCCCACAATAAGGAGACACTCCCACAATAAGGAGACACTCCCACAATAAGGAGACACTCCCACAATAAGGAGACACTGCCACAATAAGGAGACACTGCCACAATAAGGAGACACTCCCACAATAAGGAGACACTCCCACAATAAGGAGACACTCCCACAATAAGGAGACACTGCCACAATAAGGAGACACTGCCACAATAAGGAGACACTCCCACAATAAGGAGACACTGCCACAATAAGGAGACACTCCCACAATAAGGAGACACTCCCACAATAAGGAGACACTCCCACAATAAGGAGACACTGCCACAATAAGGAGACACTCCACAATAAGGAGACACTCCCACAATAAGGAGACACTCCCACAATAAGGAGACACTCCCACAATAAGGAGACACTCCCACAATAAGGAGACACTCCCACAATAAGGAGACACTGCCACAATAAGGAGACACTCCCACAATAAGGAGACACTCCCACAATAAGGAGACACTGCCACAATAAGGAGACACTCCCACAATAAGGAGACACTCCCACAATAAGGAGACACTCCCACAATAAGGAGACACTGCCACAATAAGGAGACACTCCCACAATAAGGAGACACTCCCACAATAAGGAGACACTCCCACAATAAGGAGACACTGCCACAATAAGGAGACACTGCCACAATAAGGAGACACTCCCACAATAAGGAGACACTCCCACAATAAGGAGACACTGCCACAATAAGGAGACACTGCCACAATAAGGAGACACTCCCACAATAAGGAGACACTCCCACAATAAGGAGACACTCCCACAATAAGGAGACACTCCCACAATAAGGAGACACTCCCACAATAAGGAGACACTCCCACAATAAGGAGACACTCCCACAATAAGGAGACACTGCCACAATAAGGAGACACTGCCACAATAAGGAGACACTCCCACAATAAGGAGACACTGCCACAATAAGGAGACACTCCACAATAAGGAGACACTGCCACAATAAGGAGACACTCCCACAATAAGGAGACACTGCCACAATAAGGAGACACTCCCACAATAAGGAGACACTGCCACAATAAGGAGACACTCCCACAATAAGGAGACACTCCCACAATAAGGAGACACTGCCACAATAAGGAGACACTGCCACAATAAGGAGACACTCCCACAATAAGGAGACACTGCCACAATAAGGAGACACTGCCACAATAAGGAGACACTCCCACAATAAGGAGACACTGCCACAATAAGGAGACACTGCCACAATAAGGAGACACTCCCACAATAAGGAGACACTGCCACAATAAGGAGACACTCCCACAATAAGGAGACACTGCCACAATAAGGAGACACTCCCACAATAAGGAGACACTGCCACAATAAGGAGACACTGCCACAATAAGGAGACACTGCCACAATAAGGAGACACTCCCACAATAAGGAGACACTCCCACAATAAGGAGACACTCCCACAATAAGGAGACACTCCCACAATAAGGAGACACTCCCACAATAAGGAGACACTCCCACAATAAGGAGACACTGCCACAATAAGGAGACACTCCCACAATAAGGAGACACTCCCACAATAAGGAGACACTCCCACAATAAGGAGACACTGCCACAATAAGGAGACACTCCCACAATAAGGAGACACTGCCACAATAAGGAGACACTCCCACAATAAGGAGACACTCCCACAATAAGGAGACACTCCCACAATAAGGAGACACTGCCACAATAAGGAGACACTGCCACAATAAGGAGACACTCCCACAATAAGGAGACACTGCCACAATAAGGAGACACTCCCACAATAAGGAGACACTGCCACAATAAGGAGACACTCCCACAATAAGGAGACACTCCCACAATAAGGAGACACTCCCACAATAAGGAGACACTCCCACAATAAGGAGACACTCCCACAATAAGGAGACACTCCCACAATAAGGAGACACTCCCACAATAAGGAGACACTCCCACAATAAGGAGACACTCCCACAATAAGGAGACACTGCCACAATAAGGAGACACTGCCACAATAAGGAGACACTCCCACAATAAGGAGACACTCCCACAATAAGGAGACACTCCCACAATAAGGAGACACTGCCACAATAAGGAGACACTCCCACAATAAGGAGACACTCCCACAATAAGGAGACACTCCCACAATAAGGAGACACTCCCACAATAAGGAGACACTCCCACAATAAGGAGACACTCCCACAATAAGGAGACACTCCCACAATAAGGAGACACTCCCACAATAAGGAGACACTCCCACAATAAGGAGACACTCCCACAATAAGGAGACACTCCCACAATAAGGAGACACTCCCACAATAAGGAGACACTCCCACAATAAGGAGACACTCCCACAATAAGGAGACACTCCCACAATAAGGAGACACTCCCACAATAAGGAGACACTCCCACAATAAGGAGACACTGCCACAATAAGGAGACACTGCCACAATAAGGAGACACTCCCACAATAAGGAGACACTCCCACAATAAGGAGACACTCCCACAATAAGGAGACACTGCCACAATAAGGAGACACTGCCACAATAAGGAGACACTCCCACAATAAGGAGACACTCCCACAATAAGGAGACACTCCCACAATAAGGAGACACTCCCACAATAAGGAGACACTCCCACAATAAGGAGACACTCCCACAATAAGGAGACACTCCCACAATAAGGAGACACTGCCACAATAAGGAGACACTCCCACAATAAGGAGACACTCCCACAATAAGGAGACACTCCCACAATAAGGAGACACTCCCACAATAAGGAGACACTCCCACAATAAGGAGACACTGCCACAATAAGGAGACACTGCCACAATAAGGAGACACTCCCACAATAAGGAGACACTGCCACAATAAGGAGACACTCCCACAATAAGGAGACACTCCCACAATAAGGAGACACTGCCACAATAAGGAGACACTGCCACAATAAGGAGACACTGCCGCAATAAGGACACCCACAATAAGGAGACACTCCCACAATAAGGAGACACTGCCACAATAAGGAGACACTGCCACAATAAGGAGACACTGCCACAATAAGGAGACACTCCCACAATAAGGAGACACTGCCACAATAAGGAGACACTGCCACAATAAGGAGACACTCCCACAATAAGGAGACACTCCCACAATAAGGAGACACTCCCACAATAAGGAGACACTCCCACAATAAGGAGACACTCCCACAATAAGGAGACACTCCCACAATAAGGAGACACTGCCACAATAAGGAGACACTGCCACAATAAGGAGACACTGCCACAATAAGGAGACACTCCCACAATAAGGAGACACTCCCACAATAAGGAGACACTCCCACAATAAGGAGACACTGCCACAATAAGGAGACACTCCCACAATAAGGAGACACTCCCACAATAAGGAGACACTCCCACAATAAGGAGACACTCCCACAATAAGGAGACACTCCCACAATAAGGAGACACTCCCACAATAAGGAGACACTCCCACAATAAGGAGACACTCCCACAATAAGGAGACACTGCCACAATAAGGAGACACTGCCACAATAAGGAGACACTGCCACAATAAGGAGACACTCCCACAATAAGGAGACACTCCCACAATAAGGAGACACTCCCACAATAAGGAGACACTCCCACAATAAGGAGACACTGCCACAATAAGGAGACACTCCCACAATAAGGAGACACTGCCACAATAAGGAGACACTCCCACAATAAGGAGACACTCCCACAATAAGGAGACACTCCCACAATAAGGAGAGTGGCACAATAAGGAGACACTGCCACAATAAGGAGACACTCCCACAATAAGGAGACACTCCCACAATAAGGAGACACTCCCACAATAAGGAGAAACTCCCACAATTAGGAGACACTCCCACAATAAGGAGACACTCCCAGAATAAGGAGACACTCCCAGAATAAGGAGACATTGCCACAATAAGGAGACACTGCCACAATAAGGAGACACTCCCACAATAAGGAGACACTCCCACAATAAGGAGACACTCCCACAATAAGGAGACACTGCCACAATAAGGAGACACTCCCACAATAAGGAGACACTCCCACAATAAGGAGACACTCCCACAATAAGGAGATTCTTCCACAATAAGGAGACACTCCCACAATAAGGAGAGTGGCACAATAAGGAGACACTGCCACAATAAGGAGACACTCCCACAATAAGGAGACACTGCCACAATAAGGAGACACTCCCACAATAAGGAGACACTCCCACAATAAGGAGACACTCCCACAATAAGGAGACACTGCCACAATAAGGAGACACTCCCACAATAAGGAGACACTCCCACAATAAGGAGACACTCCCACAATAAGGAGACACTCCCACAATAAGGAGACACTCCCACAATAAGGAGACACTGCCACAATAAGGAGACACTCCCACAATAAGGAGACGCTGCCACAATAAGGAGACACTCCCACAATAAGGAGACACTCCCACAATAAGGAGACACTCCCACAATAAGGAGAGTGGCACATTGTGGCGCTCCGGATTAAGGAAACCCTTTAAGGTCTCGGCAGCTAGTCTCTCGGAGGGAGGGAGGGAGGGAGGGAGGGAGAAGAAGAGAGGGGTTTATGGAAGGAGGGAGGAGAGGGGGAAGGGCGGAAGGAGGGAGATGGAAAAAGGGGAATGTTGGGAGGGAGGGAAGGTTGGAGACGTAAAGTGGAAGCGCGGGAAGGAAGGAAGGAAGGAGAGAGAGAGAGAGAGAGAGAGAGAGAGAGAGAGAGAGAGAGAGAGAGAGAGGAAACGAAAACTTTAATATTCAAAAGATTCTTAACAGTAGACTGAAGTGGTCGCACCAGGGGTTCAAGATTCACACGATACTGTTTTTGGAAAATAAGTGTGTGTGTGTGTGTGTGTGTGTAGCCACACACAGGGTGGTGAAATGCGTCTACAGCGGCAGCATTATGATAGTGTTAAGGCGCAAACACTGCTTGCTCCCTCTCGCTTTCAGCTGCCGCCGCTGGCTAGCCCTCGTGGCGAACAGGGAAGCAACTTGAATAAGTCATCCCCTGCCAGTACACAGCCTCCTCACCATCAAGACTCCTGCTGTACCTCCTCATGGCAACACACGATAACTGGGTGGCACGTGGACCTAGGCTAGATCAGCAGGGGATCTCGGAGTAGCAGTGGGCCCCAGAGGGACGGCGCATAGGTCCACTGGCATGTAGACACGCCCTGGCGCCTACCAACCACCGCCACTCTGCCTTGCGGATTAACCTTGGCAGGTATAGGGCTACGAGTGCAAACCCCGAACGAAAACTCTGCTGTCGAGCCCCGCATCAGGCAGGCATGATTACAGAGCTCCAACAAGACCGTAACAGCGGTGTAGACGGAAGAGGTGACCACCATGGAAACCCAACGACTACACCGGCGAACGAAGGTAATGCCTGATGGACAGGCTACTAAGGCGAAACCCAACAAACTGGGCTATCAGTAGTCCATTGCAACTCTCTCTCTCCCCAGTCGTTGTAACACTTGCACCACTAGATCAGGAAAAGGGAGAGCCAAGATGTGTGGCTGCAGCCTGCACTCCTGCCTCACAACATAAATCAATTCACGAACAGTCATCATCCAGTTCATCATACCTCTCATCATCATGAAAACCCCAATATCCCCAAAAGTCCTACGGCGACGGACGAGTGGCGACGGGGACAGGCACAGATGACTGCAGGGAGTCTCTAGTCACAACTCTACACATGGGCGGCACAGATAAGATGGTCGTTTATGCACTGGGATCTAAGCAGCAGTGCAATCCGGTCCTGTGTGTGCGACTGAGCAGCCCTTTCGGGGAGCTACTCTGCTCACCCCACATGAAAAGGGGGCTAGTAAAGGTGCCCTAAACATAGCCTGCCTAAGAACCCAACCTGACTGGGCAACCGCACCCAGTAAGGTAATCCTTATGCGGTCGAAAACACAACCAAAATCACAGATCCAAACAAAAATAAACCATACAACCTCTTATGGTTACTGCATGGAATGTCAGTACCGTTCTGGATACTGGCACAAATGCGCCTCCTGAAAGAAGAACCGCCTTTGTGGCAAAAGAGCTGGCTAGGTATAACATCGACATAGCAGTCATCAGTGAGTCCTGGCTTCCAGATGAGGGCCAGCTCACAGAACGGGATCTGGCTATACCTTCTTCTGGAAAGGTAAGCCTGCTGCGGAGAGAAACTGCATTTATGAAGTTGGCTTTGCCATCCGCCAACACATCCTACACAGGCTAACTGAAATGCCTATTTGGATCAATGAGCGCCTCATGACGCTTCGAGTATCATTGAATCACTCACGTCATGCCTTCTTCAGTGCATACGCCCCAACACTCGCTGCAGAGGATGACATCAAGGAGGCCTTTTACGCCGATCTCGACAGAGAAGACAAGGTTGTGCTCCTTGGCGATTTCAATGCCAGAGTTGGCAGAGATGCTAACATTTGGCAGGGAACCATAGGGAGACATGGACTAGGCAAGTGTAGTCCCAACGGCCTACTCCTCCTCAGCAAATGTGCTGCACGCAACCTCACTATCACCAATACCTTGTTTAGGCAGGCCGACAAGCTCAATGGTTCGTGGCAACACCCATGATCCAAACACTGGCATCTCATTGACTACATCATGGTCAGAGAAAGAGATCGCCGAGATGTCCTCATCACCCGTCCCATGCGTGGCTCACACTACTGTGACACCGACCATCGACTTGTCAGATACAAGCTCTCACTTCACGTTGCCCCAAAACGGCAAAGGTAGCAAGCCTCCAGAAGAGGTTTAAATACTAAGCGTCTGGAGGATCTAGCGGTAGCACATGCTTTCAGAGAGCAGCTCGAACATGGGCTTATAAACAACCAAACAGCAAACAACGTGAATCCCAGTGCCGAATGGGACACTTTTAATACTGTTATGACAAAAACCTGCAGAGAGACCCTCGGCCAGACCAAAAGAATACACCAGGACTGGTTTGATGAAAATGACCCGGCAATCAAAGTACTCATCGATGATAAATGTGCTGCTTTTACTGACTGGCAGAACAACCCCTCAGTCTCAGACCACAGTTAATACCTTCCGCAAGAAGAAAGCAGGAACCTGGCAATCTAAAGAACGACTGGCTTAAAAATATAGCATATGAAGCACAAAAAATTGCAGATTAGCACAAGATGCGCGAATTTTTTATTTCCACTAAAACATTTTAGGGGCCAGTCACTGTGGCGCAGCCCCCCTCCGCTCATCTGACGGTAACCTCATAATTAAAGAAGATGAAGGCCTCCTTCAGTGCTGGAAAGAGCACTACCATTCATTGCTCAACTGAAACACCGATGTGGATGTCCTGACTACCCAGCAGGTCCCTCAGCATCCAGAGCTGACCCACCTCAGCTATCCTATATCCCTGGGTGAGGTAGCTACTGCCAACAAACAGATGGAAAATAACAAAGCCTCATGAACTGATGGAATACCAGTCGAGGTGTATAAAGAGGAGGACCGCTGCTTATCAGCCGTCTCCACTCTCTCCTGGAGAATATATGGGAAAAGGAGGGAAATCCCCCAAGCTCTTAATGATGCCTCCATTGTCAATATTTATAAGAACAAGGGAGACCGGTCAAACTGTGGCATCTACCGTGGGATCTCGCTGCTCTGAGCAGTTGGCAAGATTATCGCCCGAGTCCTAAAGAGACTTCTGCTTGAGGAGGAAAATTTCCTCCCAGCATCTCAATGTGGTTTTAGACCATCACGTGGCACCACTGAAATGATCTTTGTTGCCCGCCAGATACAGGAAAAGTGCAGAGAACAGCGTCCTGACCTATACATGGTTTTAATCGACATAACCTAGGCCTTCGACTCAGTCAACAGGGAAGCCCTCTGGTGGACCCTCAGCCGTTTTGGCTGTCCACCAAAATTCATCGCCATTGTGAGGCAACTCGGCGATGGCATGAACGGCAGTGTCCTGCACAACTACACCCAAGCACCAACGCCGGAAAGACGCTGCCACCGCCCCTCCCGCAGTAGATGGAGCCCTTCACATGTGCAAAGAATGTGAACGACACTACGAGTCCTGTATCGGCGTCTTTAGTCACCTTAAAACTCACCAACCTAGGTGACATCTCTAATATCTCATATCATTGTATCATAGCTGGATGATCGTCATACTCGATTCCGAATGACAGCAATGTAGTAGTAGTAGTAGTAGTAGTAGTAGTAGTAGTAAAGTGTGTGTGTGTGTGTGTGTGTGTGTGTGTGTGTGTGTCGCTAACGGGTAACGAAGAGTCTTGGTTTCCCCAGCGGGTGGTGGACCTCAACTTGGATGAGTACTGTAATGTTGGGTGGATTTGATTGGCTGGAATGCTGTTGGCCAATAAGCAACGCCCGATTGACTTAGACTGAAAGACATTGACCAAAAAGTGAAGAGGTAACGAATGGTGACCTTTGGTTAAGATGATATTGACTAACAAGTAACGCACGACTGACCAATGAACAACGACAGACACACACACACAAGAAAGTGCTGGTTATATTATCAATATTTCTCCTGTCACTGAATGGTTGTTTGATGTGTCTGGTACAGTCAAGACTTGATTGGTTGGGTATTTCCGTCCCCTTATCCGTCTCCTCCGGCTTTGGTAGTGGCGGCCTCAAGGGGAAAGAGCGCCACCACCACAGCCCAGCCAACACGGGGGGTTTCAACTCTAAGCAAATACTGAGGTAAATGCTGCTCAAATTTACTTACGACTTGAGATCTGGTTATGCCGGGGAACGCTGGCATCACGCGACGCTCACCACACCCGTGTATTACACCTCCCTGGGTACTGATATGTGGGCGGGTCTGTGGGTGGTGAGGGTGTGTGGGTGGTGAAGGTGTGTGGGTGGTAAGGGGGTGTGGGTGGTGAGGGGTGTGTGGGTGGTGAAGGGTGTGTGGGTGGTGAGGGGTGTGTGGGTGGTGAGGGGTGTGTGGGTGGTGAAGGGTGTGTGGGTGGTGAGGGGTGTGTGGGTGGTGAGAGTGTGAGGGTGTGTGGGTGGTGAGGGTGTGTGGGTGGTGAAGGGTGTGTGGGTGGTAAGGGGGTGTGGGTGGTAAGGGGGTGTGGGTGGTGAGGGGTGTGTGGGTGGTGAAGGGTGTGTGGGTGGTGAGGGGTGTGTGGGTGGTGAGGGATGTGTGCGGCGTGAGTGTGAGGGTGGTGAGGGTGTGTGGGTGGTGAGGGATGTGTGCGGGGTGAGAGTGTGAGGGTGGTGAGGGTGTGTGGGTGGTGAGGGTGTGTGGGTGGTGAGGGTGTGTGGGTGGTGAGGGGTGTGTGGGTGGTGAGGGTGTGTGGGTGGTGAGGGTGTGGGTGGTAAGGGGTGTGTGGGTGGTAAGGGGGTGTGGGTGGTGAGGGATGTGGGTGGTGAGGGGTGTGTGGGTGGTGAGGGGTGTGTGGGTGGTGAGAGTGTGAGGGTGGTGAGGGTGTGTGGGTGGTGAGGGTGTGTGGGTGGTAAGGGGTGTGTGGGTGGTGAGGGGTGGGTGAGGGTGTGTGGGTGGTGAGGGTGTGTGGGTGGTGAAGGTGAGTGGGTGGTGAGGATGTGTGGGTGGTGAAGATATGTAGATGGTTAGGATGTGTGGGTGGTGAGGGTGTGTGGGTGGTGAGGGGTGTGGGTGGTGATGGTGCGTGGGTGGTGAGGATGTGTGGGTGGTGAGGATGTGTGGGTGGTGAGGGTGTGTGGGTAGTGAGGGTGCGTGGGTGGTGAGGATGTGTGGGTGGTGAGGATGTGTGGATGGTGAGGATGTGTGGGTGGTGAGGGTGTGTGGGTGGTGAGGGGTGTGGGTGGTGAGGGTGCGTGGGTGGTGAAGATGTGTGGGTGGTGAGGGGTGTTTGGGTGGTGGGGGTTGTTTGGGTGGTGAAGGTGTGTGTGGTTGGTGAAGGCTGTGGGTGGTGAGGATGCGTGGGTGGTGAGGATGTGTGGGTGGTGAGGGTTGTTTGGGTGGTGAGGCGTGTGGGTGGTGAGGGTGCGTGCGTGGTGAGGGTGTGTGGGTGGTGAGGGGTGCTTGGGTCGTGAAGGTGTAGGTAGTGAAGGTGTGTGTGGTTGGTGAAGGCTGTGGGTGGTGAGGATGCGTGGGTGGTGAGGATGTGTGGGTGGTGAGGGTTGTTTGGGTGGTGAGGCGTGTGGGTGGTGAGGGTGCGTGCGTGGTGAGGATGTGTGGGTGGTGAGGGGTGTTTGGGTCGTGAAGGTGTAGGTAGTGAAGGTGTGTGTGGTTGGTGAAGGCTGTGGGTGGTGAGGATGCGTGGGTGGTGAGGGTGTGTGGGTGGTGGGGGTTGTTTGGGTGGTGAAGGTATAGGTGGTGAAGGTGTGTGTGGTTGGTGAAGGCTGTGGGTGGTGAGGATGTGTGGGTGGTGAGGATGTGTGGGTGGTGAGGGTGTGTGGGTGGTGAGGGTGCGTGGGTGGTGAGGATGTGTGGGTGGTGAGGATGTGTGGGTGGTGAGGATGTGTGGGTGGTGAGGATGTGTGGTTGGTGAGGATGTGTGGGTGGTGAGGGTGTGTTGGTGGTGAGGGTGCGTGGGTGGTGAGGATGTGTGGGTGGTGAGGATGTGTGGGTGGTGAGGGTGTGTGGGTGGTGAGGATGTGTGGGTGGTGAGGGTGCGTGGGTGGTGAGAATGTGTGGGTGGCGAAGGGTGGTTGGGTGGTGAAGGTGTGGGTGGTGAGGGTGTGCGGGTGGTGAGGGTGTGTGGGTGGTGCGGGTGTGTGGGTGGTGCGGGTGTGTGGGTGGTGCGGGTGTGTGGGTGGTGAGGGTGCGTGGGTGGTGAGGGGTGTTTGGGTGGTGAGGGGTGTTTGGGTGGTGAAGGTGTGGGTGGTGAAGGTGTGTGTGTGTGTGTGAGTGGTGAGGGGTGTGGGTGGTGAAAGCTGTGGGTGGTGAGGGATGTGGGTGGTGAGGGTGTGTGGGTGGTGAGGATGTGTGGGTGGTGAGGATGTGTGGGTGGTGAGGGTGCGTGGGTGGTGAGGATGTGTGGGTGGTGAGGGGTGTTTGGGTGGTGAAGGTGTGTGCGGGTGGTGAGGGATGGTTGGGTGGTGAAGGTGTGGGTGGTGAAGGTGTGTGTGGGTGGTGAGGGGTGTTTGGGTGGTGAAGGTGTGGGTGGTGAAGGTGTGTGTGGATGGTGAGGGCTGTGGGTGGTGAGGGGTGTTTTGGTGGTGAGGGGTGTTTGGGTGGTGAGGGCTGTTTGGGTGGTGAGGGTTGGTTGGGTGGTGAAGGTGTGGGTGGATGGTGAGGGCTGTGGGTGGTGAGGGGTGTTTTGGTGGTGAGGGGTGTTTGGGTGGTGAAGGTGTGGGTGGTGAAGGTGTGTGTGGGTGGTGAGGGTTGGTTGGGTGGTGAAGGTGTGGGTGGTGAAGGTGTGTGTGGGTGGTGAGGATTGGTTGGGTGGTGAAGGTGTGGGTGGTGAAGGTGTGTGTGGATGGTGAGGGCTGTGGTTGGTGAGGGCTGTGGGTGGTGAGGGTTGGTTGGGTGGTGAAGGTGTGGGTGATAAAGGTGTGTCTGGGTGGTGAGGGTTGGTTGCGTGGTGAAGGTGTGGGTGGTGAGGGTGCGTGGGTAGTGAGGGTGTGTGGGTGGTGAGGATCCGGTGAGGATGCGTGGGTGGTGAGGGTGTTTGGGTGGTGAGGGGTGTTTGGGTGATGAGGGGTGTTTGGATGGTGAGGGTGTGTGGGTGGTGAGGGTGTGTGAGTTGGTGAAGGTGTGTGAGTGGTGAGGGTGTGTGGGTGGTGAGGGTGTATGAGGGGTGTGAGTGTGGTGAGGGTGTGTGGGTGGTGAGGGTGTGTGGGTGGTGAGGGTGTGTGGGGGGTGAGGGTGTGTGGGGGGTGAGGGTGTGTGGGTGGTGAGGGTGTGTGGGTGGTGAAGGTGTATGAGGGGTGTGTGGGTGGTGAGGGTGTGAGTGTGGTGAGGGTGTGTGGGTGGTGAGGGTGTGTGGGTGGTGAGGGTGTATGAGGGGTATGGGTGTATGAGGGGTATGGGTGGTGAGGGCGTGTGGCTGGTGAGGGCATGTGAGTGGTGAAGGTGTGTGGGTGTAAGAGGGGAGGAAATGAGTGGTGAGGCAGGGAGTCTGAGTGAAGGAGTGGGGCAGGGAGGGTGAGTGAGGGAGTGAGGCAGGGAGGGTTAGTGAGGGAGTGAGGCAGGGAGGGTTAGTGAGGGTAAGTGAGGGAGTGAGGCAGGGAGGGTAAGTGAGGGAGTTAGTGAGGCAGGGAGGATAAGTGAGGGAGTGAGGGGAAGTGAGGGAGTGAGGCAGGGAGGGTAAGTGAGGGAGTTAGTAGTGAGGCAGGGAGGATAAGTGAGGGAGTGAGGGGAAGTGAGGGAGTGAGGCAGGGAGGGTAAGTGAGGGAGTTAGTAGTGAGGCAGGGAGGATAAGTGAGGGAGTGAGGGGAAGTGAGGGAGTGAGGGTAAGTGAGGGAGTGAGGCAGGGAGGGTAAGTGAGGGAGTGAGGCAGGGAGGGTTAGTGAGGGAGTGAGGCAGGGAGGGTTAGTGAGGGTAAGTGAGGGAGTGAGGCAGGGAGGGTAAGTGAGGGAGTTAGTGAGGCAGGGAGGATAAGTGAGGGAGTGAGGGGAAGTGAGGCAGCGAGGGTAAGTGAGGGAGTGAAGCAGGGAGGGTAAGTGAGGGAGTGAAGCAGGGAGGGTTGGTGAGGGAGTGAGGGTAAGTGAGGGAGTGAAGCAGGGAGGGTTGGTGAGGGAGTGAGGGTAAGTGAGGGAGTGAGGCAGGGAGGGTAAGTGAGGGAGTGAAGCAGGGAGGGTAAGTGAGGGAGTGAAGCAGGGAGGGTAAGTGAGGGAGTGAAGCAGGGAGGGTTGGTGAGGGAGTGAGGGTAAGTGAGGGAGTGAGGCAGGGAGGGTAAGTGAGGGAGTGAAGCAGGGAGGGTTGGTGAGGGAGTGAGGGTAAGTGAGGGAGTGAAGCGGGGAGGGTAAGTGAGGGAGTGAGGCAGGGAGGGTAAGTGAGGGAGTGAAGCAGGGAGGGTAAGTGAGGCAGGGAGGGTAAGTGAGGGAGTGAAGCAGGGAGGGTTGGTGAGGGAGTGAGGGTAAGTGAGGGAGTGAGGCAGGGAGGGTAAGTGAGGGAGTGAAGCAGGGAGGGTAAGTGAGGCAGCGAGGGTAAGTGAGGGAGTGAAGCAGGGAGGGTAAGTGAGGCAGGGAGGGTAAGTGAGGGAGTGAGGCAGTGAGGGTAAGTGAGGGAGTGAAGCAGGGAGGGTAAGTGAGGCAGGGAGGGTAAGTGAGGGAGTGAGGCAGTGAGGGTAAGTGAGGGAGTGAGAGCTGAGGCAGGGAGGAGGAGGACAGTGAGGTGCGACACCCTCCCTGGTCAGTACAACACATAGGTGCTCAACCCTCTCACTGACATGTACAGTCTCGTTGAAGATTCTTCAAACACTGCTGGAAACAGCTGGCAACTCAAGGCCGTTTGTTTACTCTATACGTAGTATAATATAGTACGAAACAACAAAACCCAACCATTAATTAAGCAACGGGAACTAAGTAACCAATCACCGATAACCTTTTACATTTATTCATAATTTTTACAACGTAGTATAGTAAACAAACGGCCTTCAGTTGCCAGCTGTCTCCAGCAGTGTTCGAAGAATCTTGAACGAGACTGTACAGCAGGAAGAAGACTGAAACGGCAGCACGCGTTACTATCTGCTGACGTCATGTAAGACTCGTTATTGCCTTCTCACAGCTCGTTATCCTGGACGGACTTCATATAGCGCTCGTTGGTGGCATTTTGGCGACATCTTTTAAACACTGACCAAACAACGCCTCCATTCACTCGTTACCATGCAGGGATATCAATAAGAATTCGTTACCATCTATGAGTCCTTACTGTAACATCAAAACGACAACTACCCCAACCCATCCACCAATCACACTGATTTCCATGACCTACTCGTTACCAATTTCGACCAATCAGGAAAGGCGCTTAATAAAATCAATTCCTGACGTCACAAGAAACATGAGGACTTAACGACCATTAGTTACGTTAAGGGGTTTGGTGCGTCAATTCCCTATCTGGGGGAGGGGGGGAAGGGGGATAATGGACTTAGGTGTGTCTGTCCGTCCGTGAGTGAATCAGATTACGGACAAGGACACTAACTACGGCTTTTATCATTATTCCCCGCCTTATGTTTACGTGTAGTGGTCTGTAAGAGCTTGTCAGTTTATCAGTGGTGAGTGATTCTTGATAATTAAAACACATTAAAACAGTCTTAGACACACACACACACACACACATGCAAGATTATTCTCTCCCCCTCCTACTCCACATATCAAGAAGCGCTCAACACACTGACCCTTTCGACTCTCACTGACCATCACCACGACCTCATCTGCAAATTTGGTAAGAAGCTTCTACACCATCCCCGACACCGGCTCCTACTACCACCTGAGATCCCTTGTCCGAGAATTGCTGTTCGACACCACAACCGCATCCAGCCCATACGTGCACGAACTGATCGCTATAAGAACAGCCCAGTCCCAACCATTGTAAAAATTATCAACAACTTGTAATACTGTAACACTGTCACTATGTTGAATTGAACTGTAGTTTGAGCTTTTCCCCATCTAAGTTATTATATGTCTTATTTGTGTCACTTATGTTACTTGTATATTATTTGTAATTCGTAACCCATTCCCCAAATATGTAACTGTATATTTTCAGCCTTCTGGCTGCCAAGCTCCTTCAATAAACCGTTAATTATTATTATTATTATTATTATTATTACACACACACACACACACACACTTCTGTAAAAGATCAATTCTCTTCACTCTCCTCACCCCTCTTCTACCCTCACTCAATCCTGACTAAGTGACGTCTTCTGAAGCAGATATTGATGCAGTGTCCCTTGTCATCTGCACCATCCTCGCCGCCACATACTGCCACCTCAAGTCCCTCGTTTCGCTCGCCAGTTGCCCATCCATACCACAATTGCCTCACAGCAATACACCATTTAGATTTTTTTTTTTACAAGAGTTTTACAATTATATTTTTAGACAAATTTACATAAGCTGGACACCGACATATTAGTTTACGCTAGACAAGTTAGATAACACGACACGAACTAGCCAAACCTAACCTAACCTTATGATACTGTTTTTATATAGGTAAGGTAAGGTTGGGTTGGGTTGGGTTGGTTACAGCATTACGTAGTAACTCTTGATATATATCTTCAAAAAATTCGGAGGAAAAAATACGAAATTAATCTTGATTAATAAAAATTAAAACATCAATTATAGTTTACGAATTTCTTTTATCCCAAATCACTTTATTTAGCAGGTGTCACTATAATTTGCAAGTATCACTATAATCTAGTAGGTGCCGCTATAATTAAGTTGGTGCCGCTATAATTAAGCAGGTTCCGCTATGATTAAGCAGGTGCCGCTATAATTAAACAGGTTCCGCTATAATTAAGCAAGTGCCGCTATAATTAAACAAGTGCCGCTATAATTAAGCAGGTGCCGCTATAATTAAGCAGTTGCCGCTATAATTAAGCAAGTGCCGCTATAATTAAACAGGTGCCGCTATAATTAAGTAGGTGCCGCTATAATTAAGCAGGTGCCGCTATAGTGAAGTAGGCTGGACCACTACTTTGTATTACCCGTCCATAATATTAGCCAATTCCAACCTTTACGACGATTTTTACTATCTATCTATTTATCTATCTATCTACCCAATCAATCATATTTCGCCACCTCTATATAAAACTACATAGGATTATATTAGGTAAATACTGAAGTGTTTTATGCTCCGTCTCTTTAAATAACACCAAGACTAAATAATCAACTATCAACATTTATGACGCTTTTGTAAATAATAAAGTTGTAAAATAAAAAAAAATATATATAAATAATTGGGTTTTAATTATACTGTTAAATAATAATAAAAATAATAATAATAAAAAATAACTGCGTTCGATAATTGTACAGAAATTAAATAAGTGAAGGTTTTTTGATTATGTGAAAATGTGGTTAGTGATAAATTAACACTATTTCAGGGAGACGAGCCGTAAATTAACACACCTCAGGGGAGATTAGTGATAAACTAACACATTTTAAGTGATGTTAGTGATAAATTAACATTTAAGGGATATTATTGGTGTATAAACAAAATTACAGGGAGGTTAGTGATAAGACAACACGGTTTCACGGAGAATAAGGGAGGAAGTAGCAGCAAATCAACACTGTTTCAAGAGGAACAAGGGAGGGACTTACAACAAATCATCACAGTTTCAGGGAGAATAATGGAGGAAATGGCAGTTTCAGGGAGGTAAGGGAGAGTTCTCAGAAGCCATACTTGAGGGCTGGCCAGACGGACACGAAGGACCCTTGGCGGAGTTCAATCCTCAATTCCCTTCTAGTGGTCCCCCCTCCAGTCTGCAGGTGTAAGTGTGTGTGTGTGTGTGTGTGTGTGTGTGTGTAGCTGAAATGGTCCTCCCCACCCTGCTGTATGGCAGCGAGACATGGGTCACACACAGGAGGCACCTCAAGGCACTTGAAAACTTCACCAACGTAGTCTACGTTCCATCCTCCAAGTTTGCTGGGAAGACAAGAGAACAAATGCCAGTAATCTTGCTGACACCAACTGTAGGAGCATCGAGGCTACCATTATCCGTGAACAACTACGCTAGACTGGCCATGTTACCCGCATGGACAACAGTAGAGTGCCAAAGCAGCTACTTTACAGTCACCTAACGAATAGTAACATAACGCCGGCGGGCAATTGAAAAGGTATAAGGATAGTCTTAAGACAAACCTGAAAAAGTGCCAGGTCGACCTCCTCACCTGGGAGACGATTACTCCACACCGTAACGCTAGGAAGGGAACCACACGAGAAGGTGTCAATACTTTCGAGTTAGCCCGACTACAAACCAAGGCAGACAAGTGCCAGCGCCGGAAAGACGTTGCCACCGTCCCTCCCGCACTAGATGTAGCTCTTCACACGTGCAACACATGTGGAGGGCCCTATCGTCACCAACGAAGGTGACATCCCTAATAACTCATATCATTGTATCAGAGCTGGATGATAGTGTGTGTGTGTGTGTGATCACGATCCGCACAACTATGATACCAGTTGTCCCTTCGGCAAAACCCATTCTTAACCATAGTCCAGCTGTCCCTTTAGCACTACCTTTGACCTTGATACCAGCTGTCCCTTGAGCACTACTCGTCCCAACGTAGCTACCAGCTTTCCCTTGAGCAGTTACTCACGATACCAGCACCACCAACCTGAAAAAATGAGAGAGTGTTTTTAGAATACTACACAGCTCAGTGAAGTTGGTTTAGTGAAGTTCGTTCTATGAAGTTGGTTTAGTGACGCTAGTTTAATGTAGGTAACTCAGTGAAGTTTGTTAAGTTAAGTTAATAAGAGTAAAGTTAGATCTGTGAATTTAGATTAATAAAGTTAGTTCAGTAAAGTTAGCATTGTGAAGTTAGTGAGCATAGTGAAGTTAGTTTAGTGAAGTTAATATAGTGAAGATGGCTTCGTGAACTTAATTCCTACCATAATGCACTGATAAAAGAAGAGATATACCCAAAATAATAACCGTTTATATTAGTATATTTTGTCAGTAGATACATGAAGAAAAGATAGATAAGGTTAGGTTAGGTTAGGTTAGGGGTGGAGGGAGGGGAGGGAGGGGAGGGCGGAGGGAGGGGAGGGTGGAGGGAGGGGAGGGCGGAGGGGTGGACGGAGGGGAGGGTGGAGGGAGGGGAGGGCGGAGGGGTGGACGGAGGGGACGGAGGGGAGGGGCGGTCGTAGGTGCAAGGAATTAACAAAAAGTCTTCATTCTTCTTTTCATAAGGTAAAACAAAGTTTTGACCAAAATAGACACAAGTTTTTGTCACATCACAAAAACTTCCAATCTTCAATCATAGCAACAGAGCCACTCACTCCCCTCCCCCACTCTCCCCCAGGACCTCCCACTCTCCCCCAGGACCTCTCACTCTCCCCAGGTCCTCTCACTCTCCCCCAAGACCTCTCACTCTCCCCCAGGACCCCTCACTGTACCCAGGACCTCTCACTCTCCCCCAGGACCCCCTCACTCTCCCCCAGGACCCCTCACTCTACCCAGGACCTCTCACTCTCCCCCAGGACCTCTCACTCTCCCCCAGGACCCCTCACTCTCCCCCAGGACCTCTCACTCTCCCCCAGGACCTCTCACTCTCCCCCAGGACCTCTCACTCTCCCCCAGGACCCCTCACTCTCCCCCAGGACCTCTCATTCTCCCCCAGGACCTCTCATTCTCCCCCAGGACCTCTCATTCTCCCCTCCCTACTCTCCCCAAAATACCTCATTCTCCCTTACTCTCCTATCGCCCCTCACCTACCTATCACCCACTACTACTCTCCTTCCCATCTACCTATCACCCCCCCCCCCTCCACCCTCTCAGCAGTAAGTAAGGAAGGGGTGGATGAAAGGGTGGATGAGGGGTGGAGTAGTGTGGGTGATACTGACAACTATTATAGGTCATCCATCGCCACCAAAACAAACTCGTAGCTCCAGATGACCCAGCCAGAACGGGTCTCTCAGCCTCATCTTGCAGAGGGAAACAACATGTCTCTCTCTCTCTCTCTCTTTCTGTTTCTCTCTCTTTCTCTCTTTCTTTTCGTTAATTTCCTCTTCCTCTCTCTCCTTTTTCTCTTCTTCCTTTTCTTTAATTTTCTTTCTTTCTCTCTCCTACTCCCCTTTTATTCAATATTCTACCATTCACTCTGTTAGTAATTCTTTCCTTTCATCGTAAACTGAGGTGAATCTATTGTCTCGTTACTATTTTACGATAACTAATTATAAAATCTATCATAGTACAAACATTCATACTGACAATTTCCCGTAGAACAACAAAGGAGTAAAAATAAAACAACTATATTTTTTGGTTATGGAGGAAGGTGTGTGTGTGTGTGTGTTCACGTCAGGTAGAGAGCGGGAAAACAGATCTTACTGGAGGTTTTATCGCCGCTACCAGACGTGTGTTGGCCACTACCACCATCACCCCAATACCTTGTAAACACCTGACCTGCTCTTATCACCTTCCTCTACTTGTCTTATTGCTTAACTCTTCTTCTTCTTCTTCTTATTCTTCCCCCGTTCTTCTTCTTTTATCTACTTTTCTTCAGCTATTTCTTCTTCCTCAAATTATTTTTATTCCTTTTTCCTCTAATTCTCTATTCTTCTTCTTTCTCCTACTCTCCCTCTTCTTTTTTCTTCTTCTTTTTAAACGTCATCTGCATTTTAAACTATTTCTTTTTCTAATTTTCTTCTTCTTCTTCTACTAATTTTCTTCAAATAATTTCCTTCAAATTTCTTTTTCTTCTAATTTCTTCTTCTAATTTCCTTCTAATTTTCTTCTTCTAATTTTTCTTTTTTCTTCTAATTTTCTTCTTCTTTTTCTACTAATTTCTTCTTCTAAGTTCCTTCTAATTTATTCTTCTTCTATTTTTTTTCTAATTTGTTCTTCTATTTTTTCTAATTTCTTCTTCTTCTTCGTCTTTTTCTTCTTCTTCTTCTTCCTTCTTCTTCTTCTTCTTCAGTAAGTAATATTTATATGAAGGTTCTGTAATGACTTTAATAATACTGCCTCGGTGATTAATGTTATTTATTGTGTTTTTTTTATGCATTTTTATTCCTCTTTTACGTTTATTATCACGAATGTTTCCTTGTGTTTATTACCGACATCACGTGAAGATTAGACACCCCAGCCTATTTTATCCTCTGGTTTAAGTTCACCAATGCAAACTTAACCTAACCTAACCTAATCTAACCTTCACTAACCTAACCTAACCTAACCTTCATCAACTGAAAATCATTGGGTCATTCACTGTACGAAATAATGGCATTAAAAATAAAATATAAAAGACACCCGCCCAGCTATGCTCAGTGAATGTTTCTTAAAATAGCGACAAGCACTCGAGTGGCGGGGATGAGTTGTGGTGGCAGGGAGGTGGTGTCTATCTGCTCATTATTCATGCCTGGTTGAGCCTCTTGACGGCAGTGTGTGTGTGTGTGTGTGTGTGTGTGTGTCTTTAACATAACACGAGGCCTTATGACAGGTAATAAGCTACTGGATTACATCAATTAATCTGGCATCGATGAGTGCTTCCATTGTTCCGTTCATCTGGTGAGGCGGATCACTAATGTTGGTCAAGTCCTCTGTCTCATGGGGCCAAGATTAATTTATTGTTTTACTCTCAAGTTCACTACTGGTGATGGATGAAACACGTCACTATAGATCACTCGCGAAGCTGGTGTACAATGTGGACTTAAGTACTGGTCAAGCACTATAAATGACACAAAGTCCGGGTAAAACCCCCATTCTTGAGACCATAAAATACTTTACTTCACCAAGGCATCAGAGTTAGTCAACAACAAATTACTTATTAAAAAAGCTATCGACCTCGGCTTTCGGAGAAGTCTTATACCATGACTTACAGACTTCCTTAGTGATCGACACCAAGCCGTACGCTTCGGAGGGGCTGTCTCCACTTTTCAGCCACTTGTGGCATCCCCCAAGGCACCAAGCTGGGACCGTTCTACTCCTCATCCTTATCAATGATGCCATGAGAGGAACTCTCGCTCGTTGGAAATATGTCGACGTTTCCACCATTGGGATCAGTGGGAACAACTCGGCTCCCGACTACACTGTCCTCCAGAATACATTGAACAGTCTCCAAAATTGGGCCACCAACAATCATGTCACCATCAACCATACCAAGACTATGGTTATGCACACCAACCTCTCCCCTAACCTTGTCTCACCTCCCTCCATTAGTTTAGGCCCCAATACACTCCAGACTGTGGACTCCACCAACCTCTTTGGTGTTACCATTGGAAAGCACACGTCAGTGCAATTGTTAAATCTTCTAGCTTTCGTCTCCATCTCCTCCGTCGTCTCAAGTCCCCCGGAGTTCCTGCACCCGAGCTCCTCAGTGTTTACTCAACGTTCATACTTCTCGAGCTCACCTATGCCTCCCCTGCCTGGTCTTCCTCCCTAAATGCCACACAACGTAAACACACAGAAAAAGTTCAAAAGAGGGCATGTAAGATTATTCTCTCCCCTTCCTACTCCACATACCAAGAAGCGCTCAACACACTGACCCTCTCGGCTCTCTTTGACCATCATCATAACATCATCAGCAAATTCGGTGAGAAGCTTCTGCACCATCCTCGACACCGGCTCCTTATTTGACCCGAGATCCCTCGTCCGAGAATTACTGTTCGACACCACATCCAGCCCAAACGAGCACGTACTGATCGCTATAAGAACAGCCCAGTCCCAACCACTGTAAAAATTATCAACAACTCGTAATCAACCAGTGTATTCACTCCCAGCCAATCTTACCTTACCACTGTTACTACGATGAAATGCCCTGTTGAATGACCTTCTCCCTCCCACTGTTATTATATTATTTGTCCATCAAGTGACCCATTAGCCGATAATGTAACTTTCATCATCTCCGTTTACTCTACATTTTCAGCTTTTTGTCTGCCATGTTCCCTTAATAAACCGCTATTTATTATCATTATTATTATTATTATCATTATCATTATCATCATTATTATTATTATTATTATTATTATTATTATTATTATTATCATTTTTATTATTAGGCCTATATAAAAGTTTGGCCCTTAATTAACTATTTCTAACCGTGTTTCACTCACCTGCCCCTCATTGGTAATTTATAACGGATGAACACAAAATAATAAGACGAACTAAATAAAATAAATAAACACACACGCTCAATATATACACACACACACATATATATATATACATATATATAAAGTTCCGTGAGAGCGAAGAAAGTATAAGCCACACGTATATTGGGCTGAAATACACCCTTATCGCTATTCTTCATAAGGGTGATAATGATGTCGCCTCTCATGTATTATTCATGGACATATTTTCGCCCCGGAAGTAGGTGCACTAAACGCGAATTTTACGACACTCGAAATTGTCGCCATTATATAATATGGAATTTTTGTAGTGGTGAGATGAGCATCTCTGTATGGTTGTATACATACATACATACATACATAATTAAATACATACATACATACATACACATACATACCTACATACATACCTTTCTCTAATGAAGGCTTTTGTTTAACCACCAATGTATGTAACAAGTCATTTATGTCCAATGTGTATTTTCAGTCTTCGGGCTGCAGACTTTTCCAATAAACCGTTAATTATTATTGTTATTATACATACATACATACATACATACATACACATACATACATATACACATACAAACATACATACATACTACTACTACTCGCAACACACACCAATATTCCCACACACACACACACACAACAAACGCCCCCACCCATCCACCCCACCCCCACAACAAACGCCCCCACCCATCCACCCCATCCACCCCCACAACAAACGCCCCCACCCATCCACCCCATCCACCCCCACAACAAACGCCCCCACCCATCCACCCCACAACAAACACCCCCACCCATCCACCCCACAAGAAACGCCCCCACCCATCCACCCCCACAACAAACGCCTCCACCCATCCACCCCCACAACAAACGCCCCCACCCATCCACCCCCACAACAAACGCCTCCACCCATCCACCCCCACAACAAACGCCTCCACCCATCCACCCCCACAACAAACGCCCCCACCCATCCACCCCCACAACAAACGCCTCCACCCATCCACCCCCACAACAAACGCCCCCACCCATCCACCCCCCGCAACAAACGCCCCCACCCATCCACCCCCACAACAAACGCTCCCAACCATCCACCCCCACAACAAACGCCTCCACCCATCCACCCCCACAACAAACGCCCCCACCCATCCACCCCCACAACAAACGCTCCCAACCATCCACCCCCACAACAAACGCCTCCACCCATCCACCTCACACACTCAACAAACGCCCCCACCCATCCACCCCCACAACAAACGCCCCCACCCATCCACCCCCACAACAAACGCCCCCACCCATCCACCCCCACAACAAACGCCCCCACCCATCCACCCCCACAACAAACGCCCCCACCCATCCACCCCCACAACACACGCCTCCACCCATCCACCCCCACAACACACGCCTCCACCCATCCACCCCCACAACAAACGCCCCCACCCATCCACCCCCACAACAAACGCCCCCACCCATCCACCCCCACAACACACTCCCCCACCCATCCACCCCCACAACACACGCCTCCACCCATCCACCCCCACAACAAACGCCCCCACCCATCCACCCCCACAACACACGCCTCCACCCATCCACCCCCACAACAAACGCCCCCACCCATCCACCCCCACAACAAACGCCCCCACCCATCCACCCCCACAACAAACGCCCCCACCCATCCACCCCCACAACACACGCCTCCACCCATCCACCCCCACAACAAACGCCTCCACCCATCCACCCCCACAACAAACGCCCCCACCCATCCACCCCCACAACACACGCCTCCACCCATCCACCCCCACAACAAACGCCCCCACCCATCCACCCCCACAACAAACGCCCCACCCATCCACCCCCACAACAAACGCCCCCACCCATCCACCCCCACAACACACGCCTCCACCCATCCACCCCCACAACACACGCCTCCACCCATCCACCCCACAACAAACGCCCCCACCCATCCACCCCCACAACAAACGCCCCACCCATCCACCCCCACAACAAACGCCCCACCCATCCACCCCCACAACACACGCCTCCACCCATCCACCCCCACAACAAACGCCACCACCCATCCACCCCCACAACAAACGCCACCACCCATCCACCCCCACAACAAACGCCTCCACCCATCCACCCCCACAACACACGCCTCCACCCATCCACCCCCACAACAAACGCCACCACCCATCCACCCCCACAACAAACGCCCCCACCCATCCACCCCCACAACAAACGCCTCCACCCATCCACCCCCACAACAAACGCCTCCACCCATCCACCCCCACAACAAACGCCTCCACCCATCCACCCCCACAACAAACGCCCCCACCCATCCACACACACAACAAACGCCCCCACCCATCCACCCCCACACACAAACGCCCCCACCCATCCACCCCACAACAAACGCCTCCACCCATCCACCCCCACAACAAACGCCCCCACCCATCCACCCCCACAACAAACGCCTCCACCCATCCACCCCCACAACAAACGCCTCCACCCATCCACCCCCACAACAAACGCCCCCACCCATCCACCCCCACAACAAACGCCTCCACCCATCCACCCCCACAACAAACGCCCCCACCCATCCACCCCCACAACAAACGCCCCACCCATCCACCCCCACAAAAACGCACCACCCATCCACCCCCACAACAAACGCCTCCACCCATCCACCCCCACAACAAACGCCCCCACCCATCCACCCTCACAACAAACGCTCCCAACCATTCACCCCCACAACAAACGCCTCCACCCATCCACCACACACACAACAAACGCCCCCACCCATCCACCCCCACAACAAACGCCCCCACCCATCCACCCCCACAACAAACGCCCCCACCCATCCACCCCCACAACAAACGCCACCACCCATCCACCCCCACAACAAACGCCACCACCCATCCACCCCCACAACAAACGCCACCACCCATCCACCCCACAACAAACGCCCCCACCCATCCACCCCCACAACAAACGCCACCACCCATCCACCCCCACAACAAACGCCCCCACCCATCCACCCCCACAACAAACGCCACCACCCATCCACCCCCACAACAAACCCCCCACCCATCCAACCCCACAACAAACGCCACCACCCATCCACCCACACAACAAACGCCCCCACCCATCCACCCCCACAACAAACGCCACCACCCATCCACCCACACAACAAACGCCCCCACCCATCCACCCCCACAACAAACGCCCCCACCCATCCACCCCCACAACAAACGCCCCCACCCATCCACCCCCACAACAAACGCCACCACCCATCCACCCCCACAACAAACGCCTCCACCCATCCACCCCCACAACAAACGCCCCCACCCATCCACCCCCACAACAAACGCCCCCACCCATCCACCCCCACAACAAACGCCTCCACCCATCCACCCCCACAACAAACGCCCCCACCCATCCACCCCACAACAAACGCCCCCACCCATCCACCCCCACAACAAACGCCCCCACCCATCCACCCCCACAACAAACGCCCCACCCATCCACCCCCACAACAAACGCCACCACCCATCCACCCCACAACAAACGCCTCCACCCATCCACCCCCACAACAAACGCCCCCACCCATCCACCCCCACAACAAACGCCACCACCCATCCACCCCCACAACAAACGCCCCCACCCATCCACCCCCACAACAAACGCCACCACCCATCCACCCCCACAACAAACGCCACCACCCATCCACCCCCACAACAAACGCCACCACCCATCCACCCACACAACAAACGCCCCCACCCATCCACCCCCACAACAAACGCCTCCACCCATCCACACACACAACAAACGCCCCCACCCATCCACCCCCACAACAAACGCCACCACCCATCCACCCCCACAACAAACGCCCCCACCCATCCACCCCCACAACAAACGCCACCACCCATCCACCCACACAACAAACGCCTCCACCCATCCACACACACAACAAACGCCCCCACCCATCCACCCCCACAACAAACGCCCCCACCCATCCACCCCACAACAAACGCCACCACCCATCCACCCCCACAACAAACGCCCCACCCATCCACCCCCACAACAAACGCCACCACCCATCCACCCCCACAACAAACGCCACCACCCATCCACCCCCACAACAAACGCCACCACCCATCCACCCCCACAACAAACGCCACCACCCATCCACACACACAACAAACGCCCCCACCCATCCACACACACAACAAACGCCCCCCCCCCACCCCCACAACAAACGCCCCACCCATCCACCCCCACAACAAACGCCACCACCCATCCACCCCCACAACAAACGCCACCACCCATCCACCCCCACAACAAACGCCCCCACCCATCCACCCCACACACAACAAACGCCCCCACCCATCCACCCCACACAACAAACGCCTCCACCCATCCACCCCCACAACAAACGCCCCCACCCATCCACCCCCACAACAAACGCCCCACCCATCCACCCCCACAACAAACGCCACCACCCATCCACCCACACAACAAACGCCCCACCCATCCACCCCACAACAAACGCCCCCACCCATCCACCCCACAACAAACGCCACCACCCATCCACCCCCACAACAAACGCCCCCACCCATCCACCCCCACAACAAACGCCACCACCCATCCACCCCCACAACAAACGCCACCACCCATCCACCCCCACAACAAACGCCACCACCCATCCACCCCACAACAAACGCCCCCACCCATCCACCCCCACAACAAACGCCACCACCCATCCACCCCACAACAAACGCCACCACCCATCCACCCCCACAACAAACGCCACCACCCATCCACCCCCACAACAAACGCCACCACCCATCCACCCCCACAACAAACGCCACCACCCATCCACCCCCACAACAAACGCCCCCACCCATCCACCCCCACAACAAACGCCCCCACCCATCCACCCCCACAACAAACGCCCCAACCCATCCACCCCCCCAAAAAACGCCACCACCCATCCAGCCCCAAAACAAACGCCCCCACCCATCCACCCCCACAACAAACGCCACCACCCATCCACACACACAACAAACGCCCCCACCCATCCACCCCCACAACAAACGCCCCCACCCATCCACCCCCACAACAAACGCCACCACCCATCCACCCCCACAACAAACGCCACCACCCATCCACCCCCACAACAAACGCCACCACCCATCCACCACACACACAACAAGCGCCTCCACCCATCCACCCCCACAACAAACGCCACCACCCATCCACCCCCACAACAAACGCCCCCACCCATCCACCCCACACACAACAAACGCCACCACCCATCCACCCCCACAACAAACGCCCCCACCCATCCGCCACCACCCATCCACCCCACACACACAACAAACGCCACCACCCATCCACCCCCACAACAAACGCCCCCACCCATCCACCCCCACAACAAACGCCACCACCCATCCACCCCACCCCCACAACAAACGCCACCACCCATCCACCCCCACAACAAACGCCACCACCCATCCACCCCCACAACAAACGCCCCCACCCACCCACACACACAACAAACGCCCCACCCATCCACCCCCACAACAAACGCCCCACCCATCCACCCACACACACAACAAACGCCCCCACCCATCCACCCCCACAACAAACGCCACCACCCATCCACCCCCACAACAAACGCCCCCACCCATCCACCCCCACAACAAACGCCACCACCCATCCACCCCCACAACAAACGCCACCACCCATCCACCCCACAACAAACGCCCCCACCCATCCACCCCCACAACAAACGCCCCCACCCATCCACCCCCACAACAAACGCCACCACCCATCCACCCCCACAACAAACGCCACCACCCATCCACCCCACACAACAAACGCCACCACCCATCCACCCCCACAACAAACGCCCCCACCCATCCACCCCCACAACAAACGCCACCACCCATCCACCCCCACAACAAACGCCACCACCCATCCACCCCACAACAAACGCCCCCACCCATCCACCCCCACAACAAACGCCCCACCCATCCACCCCCACAACAAACGCCACCACCCATCCACCCCCACAACAAACGCCACCACCCATCCACCCCCACAACAAACGCCCCACCCATCCACCCCCACAACAAACGCCCCCACCCCACCACCCCCCCAACAAACCCCCCCACCCAACCACCCCACACCAAACGCCCCCACCCATCCACCCCCACAACAAACGCCCCCACCCATCCACCTCACACACACAACAAACGCCACCACCCATCCACCCCCACAACAAACGCCCCCACCCATCCACCCCACACACACAACAAACGCCACCACCCATCCACCCCCACAACAAACGCCCCCACCCATCCACCCCCACAACAAACGCCCCCACCCATCCACCCCCACAACAAACGCCCCCACCCATCCACCCCACACACAACAAACGCCCCCACCCATCCACCCCCACAACAACCGCCCCCACCCATCCACCCCCACAACAAACGCCACCACCCATCCACCCCACACACAACAAACGCCACCACCCATCCACCCCCACAACAAACGCCACCAACCATCCACCCCACACACACAACAAACGCCACCACCCATCCACCAACACAACAAACGCCACCACCCATCCACCCCCACAACAAACGCCACCACCCATCCACCCCACACACACAACAAACGCCCCCACAAATACACCCCCACAACAAACGCCCCCACCCATCCACCCCACACACAACAAACGCCCCCACCCATCCACCCCACACACACAACAAACGCCCCCACCCATTCACCCCCACAACAAACGCCCCCACCCATCCACCCCACACACACAACAAACGCCCCCACCCATTCACCCCCACAACAAACGCCCCCACCCATCCACCCCACACACACAACAAACGCCACCACCCATCCACCCCCACAACAAACGCCCCCACCCATCCACCCCCACAACAAACGCCACCACCCATCCACCCCCACAACAAACGCCACCACCCATCCACCCCCACAACAAACGCCACCACCCATCCACCCCACACACACACAACAAACGCCACCACCCATCCACCCCCACAACAAACGCCCCCACCCATCCACCCCCACAACAAACGCCACCACCCATCCACCCCCACAACAAACGCCACCACCCATCCACCCCACAACAAACGCCCCTACCCATCCACCCCACACACACACAACAAACGCCACCACCCATCCACCCCCACAACAAACGCCCCCACCCATCCACCCCCACAACAAACGCCACCACCCATCCACCCCCACAACAAACGCCACCACCCATCCACCCCACAACAAACGCCCCCACCCATCCACCCCCACAACAAACGCCCCCACCCATCCACCCCACACACACAACAAACGCCCCCACCCATCCACCCCCACAACAACGCCCCCACCCATCCACCCCCACAACAAACGCCCCCACCCATCCACCCCCACAACAAACGCCACCACCCATCCACCCCCACAACAAACGCCACCACCCATCCACCCCCACAACAAACGCCACCACCCATCCACCCCACACACACACAACAAACGCCACCACCCATCCACCCCCACAACAAACGCCCCCACCCATCCACCCCCACAACAAACGCCACCACCCATCCACCCCCACAACAAACGCCACCACCCATCCACCCCACAACAAACGCCCCTACCCATCCACCCCACACACACACAACAAACGCCACCACCCATCCACCCCCACAACAAACGCCCCCACCCATCCACCCCCACAACAAACGCCACCACCCATCCACCCCCACAACAAACGCCACCACCCATCCACCCCACAACAAACGCCCCCACCCATCCACCCCCACAACAAACGCCCCCACCCATCCACCCCACACACACAACAAACGCCCCCACCCATCCACCCCCACAACAACGCCCCCACCCATCCACCCCCACAACAAACGCCACCACCCATCCACCCCCACAACAACCGCCCCCCCCCCACACACATACAGAGGAAGGTCAGGTCTGAGAAACAGGCAGGTACGCAGGTTCTTAGTCCGAGTGTCTCATTAACCTAGGTAAGTCCATCACTCATCCTGATGTCTGACGCCCCCCCTCCTTCCCTCCCTCCCTGGCTTCCTTCCCTCCGTCGCCTCGTTCCTTCCCCCATTCCGTCCCTGGCATCCTTCCCTCCCTCCTTGGCTTCCTTCCCTCCCTCCCTGGTTTCCTCCCCCATTTCCTCCCTTGCCTCCTCCCCTCCCTCCCTGGCTTCCTTCCCTCCCTCCCTGGTTTCCTCCCCCCATTCCTCCCTGCCTCCTCCCTCCCTGGCTTCCTTCCCTCCCTCCCTGGGTTCCTCCCCCCATTCCCTCCCTTGCCTCCTCCCGTCCCTCCATGGCTTCCTTCCCTCCCTACCTGGCTAATGCTTTAAACTGTTGCAGTAAGTATGAAGGTCAATACTGACAGTGACTGAGAAAAGTTCCTCGACCTGACCCCTGACTTCACTCAATGTTTAACCACACGATCACAAAGACTTCTGCCTTGTTGTACCTTAAACTAACACTCAGGTCTTCAAGCACACCCGATTTCCTTCTCCTCCTTCCCATTAAGCGATTTTAAACCTAACAAATGAATTACTTATTCCTAAACAATTACCTCGCGCGAAAATAATTCTTGTTGCACTCTCACCGGTCAGGTTCACACAACAGCCATATGACGACTGATCTTCTGCCTTTAAACCAAACTCAAAACACAACCTCGCCGTCTGCCATCCTGTGCCATCTGCCATCCTGTGCCATCTGCCATCCTGTGCCAACTGTAATCCTACGCAGTCTGCCATCTTGCGTCGTCTTCCACACTCTGACCTCACCAGCAAAACATCAACACCCTACACCTCAAGGACCAGATCACTGCCCAAACCCTCGCTAGAGTTATTCCTAAAGGACCATAAATCCAACATGACATCATTAACATTCTACCCACGTCCAACACTCGTAGCTGACCACCACACCCTCATACACCCTCCCCACATACCTCATACACACACACGCACCACTCTTCGCATCCGCATACACCCACATATCATCCTTCACACCCTCAACATACACCTTCACATCATGTAGTATGTAGGTCGGACAATGAAGAAACGATTAGTCTCCATTATACTCTTAAGTGTTAATCGATCCAGGAGGATTTAGAAAGCGGAAGGAAGCGAGGAAGGAAAGAAGGAGAGTGGAGGGGAACGACCGAGAGGGTGAGAGAAGGAAGGAGTGGGAGTGTGGGAAGAAGTGAAGGAGGGAGAAGATAGAGTGGGAGGGTGGGATGGAGGGAAGTAAGAGAGGGAATTGAGAGGGAGAGAGGGAGAAGAGTTGGACGTACGAATGAAAGTAAAAAAAAAGCATAAATAGAAAGAATATTACGAAGAGTGAGGAGGGAGAGGTAAGAGACGAAAGGAAGAGAGGTAGGAGGAGTAGGGAGGGATAAATAGGAAGAAGGAAGAGGAAGGAACGGGACATGGGAAGGCGGAAGGGGAAAATTTACTCGGGAAATGGTTGAAGAAGAGGAAGCTGTATTTTAGGAGGAAGTCAAGATTTAAGGAAGAGGGAAGACGCCAGGAGGTATATTAAGCCACACACACACACACACACACACACACACACACACTCATTCTTTTATCTGTCAGCTCTACCTACATTAGCCTCTCTCTCTCTCTCTCTCTCTCTCTCTCTCTCTCTCTCTCATCAATACTTCATTTCCTCTGTAGTCACAATTACGTCGTCCCTTGATACACCTAATCACATTTCCTTCACATCTCATTCGCAGTTTACATCTGTCATCCAAATTCCCCCTTATTTAACTCTCCCTGTTCTAGTTCTCTTCCTCTCCCTGTTCTAGTTCTCTTCCTCTCTCTATTGGTTCCTCCCTTCCACTCCAGTTTCCTCCTTCCCTCCCTTCTCCACCACGCTAATCTCCCCTTCTTCTCTCCTACTCCACTTACTATTTTATCGCATTTTTCATTGTCTCATTTCCCCATCCGCCTTCTTCATCCCCTCTCTCTCTCTCTCTCTCTTTTATGGCGTGTCTTTACTCCTTTTAATTTTCTTGTGACTGGCATTCAGTGTGACGGAGAGAGAGAGAGAGAGAGAAAGAGAGAGAGAGAGAGAGAGCCGACAAATGTTACCTAACCTAATACAAGTACTATTACGCCTCTCTCTCCCACAGTATTACGCCCCCACAGTATTACGCCTCTCTCTCTCCCACAGTATTACGCCCCCACAGTATTACGCATCTCTCTTCCACAGTATTACGCCCCCACAGTATTACGCATCTCTCTCCCACAGTATTACGCCTCTCTCCCCCACAGTATTACGCCTCTCTCTCCCACAGTATTACGCATCTCTCTCCCACAGTATTACGCCTCTCTCCCCCACAGTATTACGCCCCCACAGTATTACGCATCTCCCTCCCACAGTATTACACCTCTCTCTCCCACAGTATTACGCCTCTCTCTCCCACAGTATTACGCATCTCTCTCCCACAGTATTACGCCTCTCTCCCACAGTATTACGCCCCCACAGTATTACGCATCTCCCTCCCACAGTATTACACCTCTCTCTCCCACAGTATTACGCCTCTCTCTCCCACAGTATTACGCCTCTCTCTCCCACAGTATTACTCCCCCACAGTATTACGCCTCTCTCTCCCACAGTATTACGCCTCTGTCCCCCACAGTATTACGCCTCTCTCTCCCACAGTCTTACGCCTCTCTCCCACAGTCTTACGCCTCTCTCCCACAGTCTTACGCCCCCACAGTATTACGCATCTCTCTTCCACAGTATTACGCCCCCACAGTATTACGCCTCTCTCTCCCACAGTATTACGCCTCTCTCCCCCACAGTATTACGCCTCTCTCCCCCACAGTATTACGCCTCTCCCCCACAGTATTACGCCTCTCTCCCCCACAGTATTACGCCTCTCTCCCCCACAGTATTACGCCTCTCTCCCACAGTATTACGCCCCCACAGTATTACGCCTCTCTCTCCCACAGTATTACGCATCTCTCCCACAGTATTACGCCTCTCTCCCCCACAGTATTACGCCCCCACAGTATTACGCATCTCCCTCCCACAGTATTACACCTCTCTCTCCCACAGTATTACGCCTCTCTCTCCCACAGTATTACGCATCTCTCTCCCACAGTATTACGCCTCTCTCCCCCACAGTATTACGCCCCCACAGTATTACGCATCTCCCTCCCACAGTATTACACCTCTCTCTCCCACAGTATTACGCCTCTCTCTCCCACAGTATTACTCCCCTACAGTATTACGCCTCTCTCTCCCACAGTATTACGCCTCTGTCCCCCACAGTATTACGCCCCCACAGTATTACGCCTCTCTCTCCCACAGTATTACGCATCTCTCTCCCACAGTCTTACGCCTCTCTCCCACAGTATTACGCCTCTCTCCCACAGTATTACGCCCCCACAGTATTACGCATCTCTCTTCCACAGTATTACGCCCCCACAGTATTACGCCTCTCTCTCCCACAGTATTACGCCTCTCTCCCCCACAGTATTACGCCTCTCCCCCACAGTATTACGCCTCTCTCCCCCACAGTATTACGCCTCTCTCCCACAGTATTACGCCTCTCTCCCACAGTATTACGCCTCTCTCTCCCACAGTATTACGCCCCCACAGTATTACGTCTCTCTCTCCCACAGTATTACGCCTCTCTCTCCCACAGTATTACGCATCTCTCTTCCACAGTATTACGCCCCCACAGTATTACGCCTCTCTCTCCCACAGTATTAGGTCTCTCTCTCCCACAGTATTACGCCTCTCTCCCACAGTATTACGCCTCTCTCCCACAGTATTACGCCACCACAGTATTACGCATCTCTTCCACAGTATTACGCCCCCACAGTATTACGCCTCTCTCTCCCACAGTATTAGGTCTCTCTCTCCCACAGTATTACGCCCCCACAGTATTACGCTTCTCTCTCCCACAGTATTACGCCCCCACAGTATTACGCCTCTCTCTCCCACAGTATTAGGTCTCTCTCTCCCACAGTATTACGCCCCCACAGTATTACGCCTCTCTCTCCCACAGTATTACGCCCCCACAGTATTACGCCTCTCTCTCCCACAGTATTACGCCCCCACAGTATTACGCCTCTCTCTCCCACAGTATTAGGTCTCTCTCTCCCACAGTATTACGCCCCCACAGTATTACGCCTCTCTCTCCCACAGTATTAGGTCTCTCTCTCCCACAGTATTACGCCCCCACAGTATTACGCCTCTCTCCCACAGTATTACGCCCCCACAGTATTACGCCTCTCTCTCCCACAGTATTAGGTCTCTCTCTCCCACAGTATTACGCCTCTCTCCCACAGTATTACGCCTCTCTCCCACAGTATTACGCCCCCACAGTATTACGCATCTCTTCCACAGTATTACGCCCCCACAGTATTACGCCTCTCTCTCCCACAGTATTAGGTCTCTCTCTCCCACAGTATTACGCCCCCACAGTATTACGCTTCTCTCTCCCACAGTATTACGCCCCCACAGTATTACGCCTCTCTCTCCCACAGTATTAGGTCTCTCTCTCCCACAGTATTACGCCCCCACAGTATTACGCATCTCTCTTCCACAGTATTACGCCCCCACAGTATTACGCCTCTCTCTCCCACAGTATTAGGTCTCTCTCTCCCACAGTATTACGCCCCCACAGTATTACGCCCCCACAGTATTACGCCTCTCTCTCCCACAGTATTACGCCCCCACAGTCCCTCTCTTCATCAGCACGTCCGGTAAACTTGCCCAAAATAACTGTGTTTCTTCTCGTCGTTGTTCTTCTCAATTACGTTTTCTTTATATACGTCGTGTTCAGCCTCGAAATATAGTCTTGAAAAACGAGTAAATTGGTTTCTATTTCACATTAGTTTGTCTTATTGTATTTCTTAATGGTGTCTTGTAACCCACACATACCACCAGTCAGGTATGGAAAGGCAGGTAGGTGATGGTCTAAATGCAGCCACACACACACACACACACACTAGCCCACTGGTGTTACGAGAAGGAGTTAATAACATGCCTTTAGTCTACAGGAATAGTCAGTTGTTGTCAATAATCACTCAGAGGTCAGGTCAGGTCAGGTCAACTCTGGTTTATCAAAGATGTGATCAGAGACCTGTGACCACTGTCCATGTTCTCAAAGGATCGTAAGTTTAATTCTTACTGGTAACTGGAGATGCACAGACAAACCGAACTGGTACACTTAAGGTGAAAATTTCTACGTAAGATCCCCCCAAAAAGTACTGGACATTACGCTCTCTCTCTCTCTCTCTCTCTCTCTCTCTCTCTCTCTCTCTCTCTCTCTCACTGATATTTTCTCCACTTTCTCCATTCTTCCATTTTCCTTCTCCTTTCTATCTCCTTCTTTCTTCTCTCTCCCTCACCTCTCCCTCCCCTTGCCGTACCTCTGCATTTCCCCTCCCATCCCTCCATCTTCCATCACCCCTACCTGCCTCCCTCCTCCCTTCCCCCAACCCTCATATTCCCCTTTCAACTCTTCCATCCATTTCCTCTATTCCCCAATCCTCTCTCCTCCTCTCCCTCACCCACGCTCTACCACCACCAATCAGCCGTCATTACAGCGTCTGGGTGTTGATGACTTTCCGCATATGGTGGTGGTGGTGATAAATGAGGTGGTGGTGGTGGTGATAAGTGATGATGATGATGGTGGTGGTGGTGGTGGTGGTAGTGGTAGTAGTGGTGGTAGTTATAGTGGGTGGTAATGTTAGCGATAATGGTAGAACGAAGCAGGAAAACAGGTCATAAGAACATAAGAATGGAGGAAACTGCAGCGGGCCTATTGGCCCATACTGGGCAGTCCCGTTTACACCCAACCCCTATTGCTCATATAAGCATCCAACCTATGTTTGAAGCTATTCAGCGTATTCGAGTTAATGATGATATTTAGTAACTTGTTCCATTCATCCACTACTCTGTTTCCAAACCAGTGTTTACCTATTTCACGCCTAAATCTAAATTTGTCTAATTTAAAACCATTGTTACGAGTTCGCTCCTGGTTGAATAGTTTGAGTACCTTTGCAATGTCCCCTTTGTTTAGCCTTGACTTCCACTTATACACCTCTATCAGGTCGCCCCTCGCTCTACGTCTCCCGAGGGAGTGCAAATTAAGATGCCCGTGATTAGTCTTGTCATTCTCCTCTGAATTCTTTCCAATGATTCTATATCCATTCTGTAATACGGTGACCAGAACTGAACTGCCTAATCCAGGTGTGGTCTCACAAGCGCAAGATACAGTTATAGGATGACCTCGCTAGTCTTGTAACTAACACTCCTTTGTATGAACCCAAGTACTTTATTAGCCTTGTTACGAGCAAAAACACATGGTTTACTTGGCTTAAGGTTCCTACTTATTATTACTCCTAAATCTCTCTCGCAGTCGGATTTCTCTATGGCATCGTTGTTCATCTGGTATCTGGTTTCCCTGTTTACATCTCCTATACTGAGTACTTTACATTTGTCCACGTTGAATTTCATCTGCCATTTTTCAGACCATTCGAAAAATTTGTTTAGATCTTCCTGTAGTTTTGCCGAGTCCTCGTCAGATTTGATAACACGTCCTATTTTAGTGTCATCAGCAAATTTACTTATGTTGCTGTCTATGCCGATATCTATGTCGTTTATGTATATAATAAATAATAATGGTCCAAGTACTGAGCCTTGGGGAACTCCACTTGTGACGTTGCTCCAATGGGACTTAGTGCCGTTAATGCTCACTCGCTGTTTCCTGTCCTGTAACCACGCCCTAATCCATTTAAGGATGTCACCTTTGATGCCATGAGCTTCTACCTTTCTAATTAGTCTTTCGTGGGGTACTCTGTCGAAGGCTTTGCTAAAGTCGAGATATACCACATCATAATTGTGCCCCTCGTCCACTGATTCGAAAACTGATGAAAAGAATGTTAATAGATTAGTTAGGCAAGAACGTCCGCTTGTGAAGCCATGCTGGGAATCATTGATCAATCGGTGCTTCTCCAGGTGATTTCGAATAGAGTTTGAAATGATTGCTTCCAGTAATTTGCCTACTATTGATGTTAGACTGATTGGGCGGTAGTTAGAGGATAGTGATCTATCCCCCTTCTTGAAGATCGGTATTACATTCGCTATCCTCCAGGATTCTGGTACTACACCTGTTTTTAAGGACATGTTAAACAACTTTGCTAAGGGCATACTAAGCTCTTCCTTACATTCCTTTAATACTCTGGCAAATATCTCATCGGGACCAGGTGACTTATTAGGCTTTAGTTTGTCTATTTGCTTACTAACATCGTTACTAGTCACTACTATCTCGCTTAATTTGTTTTCTTCACTATCTCTGAATAGAGTCGGTGCCTCGGGTATCATGTTTAAATTTTCGGTGGTGAAAACTGTTGAAAAATATTTATTCAAATTATTGCTCATTTCTCCGTCGTTATCAGTGAGCTCGCCGGTAGTCTGACCGTATTGGTCCAATCTTCTCTCGTGTTTTAGTTTGATACATTTGGTAGAATCCTTTGGGGTTTGTCTTCGCCTCCCTTGCTATCCTTACCTCATTATTCCTCTTTGCTTTCCTTATCTCGGTTTTAACCCTACTCGCCAATATCTTATAATAATCCTGGAGGTAAATTTCGCCACGCTTTATCCTTCTGCCTATAGCCTTCCTTTGGCCAATGATGTTCTTTAAATAATTATTTATCCATTTAAGGTCATTGTTGTCTGATGTGAATTTTTTGTATGGTATGTTCTGCCTCTGTGCATTATGTAACTCATTATTTAAATTGTCGTGGAACTCGGCATTCTCAGATCTCGTTATCAGGTCGGTGTCATCTGTCAGGTTCACGGCCAAGCGCGACACCCCCTCTCTCAGCTGCCTCTTTAAACTGTCAAAGTTTGCCCTTCTGAAATCTGGTACTTTAGTGGAATTTTCCTTACGTCTGCCCTGAAAATCTAACTGGAATCGAATTTCTTTGTGATCGCTGTTTGCAAGTTCGTTCCCTACCTCGACATTGCTAATGAGGTTTTCTCTGTTCGACAGAACTAAATCCAGTATATTATTACCCCGTGTGGGTTCGGTTATATGTTGACTTCGGAAACAGTCCTGGATCGTCTCGAGAAAATCCTCTGATTCTGAGTTACCCATAAGGTCAGTCCAATCTATTTGGCCAAGGTTAAAGTCGCCTACTATACAGACTTTGTTGTGTATGGAAGCCCTGCGCATTTCATCCCAGATAAGTCGCTCATTGACTCTATCAAGATTGGGGGGTCTATATATTACTCCTGTGATTAATTTTTCCCGACCGTCGCTTAATTCTATCCAAATTGTTTCTGTATTCCTCTCAGTTTTTATTTCCTTATTTATTTCACACTTCAGATTATCCCTAACATAGATTGCTACTCCGCCTCCTTTCCTGGTCTGCCTATCGGTATGGAATAATTTGTAACCCGCAATTTGGTATTCGATCGGCAACTCACGTGAGTCTAGGTTGATCCATGTATCAGTGAATGCTATTATATCGATTTTTTCGGTACATACCAAGGCCCTAATATCATCCATTTTGTTTCTCATACTTCTACTGTTCGCGTAGTAGACATTTAAGTTAGTCGTGTTCTGAGTCCTCCCTTTACCGCGTTTAGTTTTAAACTTCCTGTTTAATTTAGTTTTGTCATCATTCCTAACACTATTTCCCTGTAATCTTTTACTTTGTTTACCGGCTCCCACTGCAGTTTCCCCCACCCCCGTGCCCACATGTTCCCCTAGCAGTTTAAAGACTTCGATATCCTTTGAACTGCCCCCTCTAGAGACCCAGCCAGGGTTGCCACCCCATCCAGAGACAGGTGCACCCGATCCCTAGCATAAAGGTCACTTCTGCCGTAGAAGTTGTCCCAGTTGTCAATGAATGGGACTGATATTGACTTGCAGTATCTGTCAAGACGGTCGTTGACACCAACCGCCCTTGACAACCATTCACTGCCAACTCTCCTTCTAGGCAGGACACAGCATATGATAGGGATCCCTCCCTTAGACCTAATACAATCTATAGCTGCCTTGAACTTATCAAGAAGCTCTTCACTCCTACATCGACCAATATCATTGCCTCCTGCACTGAGGCAGATAATGGGTTTGTTCCCATTTCCAGACAAGATATTGTCCATCCTGTCAATTATATCCCCCACCCCAGCCCCTGGCAAACACACCCTCATCCTATTTATGTTTTTACCACAAAAAGCCCTGTCCAAGTACCTTACCTGTGAGTCACCAACAATAAAGTTTCTATACCCTCCTTGTCATCCCTGTCCCTGACTGTACTAACGTCCAATTCGTCTATCAAGGGACTGAAGTGGTTGGTACACTTAGCTGTTGTTGTCGTTGTTGTCGTATTCTTGGTGTACTTCTTCACCACAAGCTTTGTCTTCCCACTACTCACAACCTTCCACTCACTTGAGTTCTCGTCAGACACTGGCTCCCCTTTTACCCTCGCCAGCTCTTCCTCTAATTTCAGGTTCTCCAACGTGGCCCTCTCAATTTCTTCCTTGGCCCTCGCCAATTCTTCCATGGACCACTCCAGTTTGGTCAACAAACTCACATACCCAAGACCGCACATAGCACTGGCCTTATCTGATAATTATCCCTTGGGAGCTAACCCTGCCGTGACCTTTCCCCTAGTGAGGTCAGAACATAACTGTATAAGTTCATGTATATGGATAAGTATAAGTACAGTTGTAATCTTTCTACATTTACAGCGTTTGGTCAGTTATGATATATATCTTATTATATTACTGGTGATGAAGAAACAGACAAACAGACAGACAGACAGACAGACAGACAGACAGACAGACAGACAGACAGACAGGGTAATTGCAATACATAGAAAATGCCTTCGGGGTTGAGGTGATTAGTAATTCATAGCTCTCTCTCTCTCTCTCTCTCTCTCTGTCTAAAAAAAACTCCACAGAAACTATAGATAAATTTTATTGAAACTTTGCTAATGACACAACCTTGACCTAAGTATATACAATAATTACGGTTAATTTCCTGTAACGGCCACTACCAACACCCCGGGGTCTTGACCTTACAACGAGCAAACACAGAATAAACTTTGATTCCACCTACACTAAGTTTATGCCACTCCTCCTGAACCTCTTCCCTCCTCCTTCTTCTCCTCTTCACCCTTAAAAAAATAAAGCCTTTGGAAGTAGTTTTATCAGTTGGGGGAGTTTGTTTGTGGCGTGTAGCAAACTTTACGGCGTGTGTGCGTGGGGGGGTGGGGGGGGGTGGGGGGGATCTCTCTCTCTCTCTCTCTCACACACACACACACACACACACTAATAAATTGTGTATGGGCAACTTCACACCCAACCCAACCTAACCTAACCAAACCCAGCCAAACGCAAATCTAACCCAACCTAACCTATTGTAATCCAGCCTAACCTAACCATATACTTAGATTGGTTAGGCTAAGTTAGGTTGGTTAGGGTGATTTTGGTTCAATTTGGTTAATTTTGGTTACGTTAAGTTAGGATAGGACGAGATTTTGTTCCTTTTGGTTGGGTTAGGTTTGGTTGGGTTAGGTTTGGTTGAGTTTATTTTGGGTACGGGATTGGTCAGGTTAGGTTATACTTGGTTAGGTTAGGCTTGGGTAGATTAAGTTAATTTCTGGATAAGTCAGGATAATTCAGGTTAATTTTGGTTATATTAGGTTGGTTTGGAGTTGGTTAGGTTTGGTTATGTTACGTTAGAGTTAATTAGGTTACGTTAGGTAAGGCAACAGATTATTTTAGTAAAATGACGCCACGCCCTCCAACCAAATAGAGACTGGATGCTTGACGCACTCCCACCAATCAGAACCTAACTACCTGACGCCCTCCCACCAATCAGAACATGACTGCCCGACGCCCTCCAACCACACACCTCTTACTTCACATCAACTCGTCCACCCCCCCCCCCCCCCAATTTCCCCTGATCACTACTGGCTGGCTAACTCAGAGGATCATAAGCAAATAAGGAGTCTGCAATAGGCCGGTTGGTCTGTGCATGGCAGCTCCTGACAAGAGTTATTACCACTCTCCATCATATATGAATCTATCTAGCCTCATTTTATAACTTTCCAGCGTCCCAGCACTTACTACAAAGTTGCTAAGCTTGTTCCACTCGTCCACCACCCTATTTGTAAACCAGTTCCTTCCTATCTCCCTCCTAAACCTAAACTTATCCAACTTAAATCCGTTGCTACGAGTCCTATCCTGCTCGGATATTATAAGAACTTTATCTATATCCCCTTTATTGATTCCTTTCACCCACTTAAATACTTCTATCATATCTCCCTGCACTCTTCGTCTTTCTAGGGAATGCAAGTTTAGTTTCTTTAATCTTTCTTGATATGAAAGGTTCCTAGGTCCCGGAATCATTTTCGTCATTCTTCGCTTCACCGACTCCAGTGAATTAATATCCATTCTATAATAAAGGCACCAGAACTGAACAGCATAATCGAGGTGCGGCCTGACTAGCTCAAGATATAGTTGCAATAAGACCTACACACTCTTTTTACTTACACTTCTAGATATAAAACCTAATATTCTGTTTGCCTTGCCTTATTTCGAACATTAACGCACTCTTTTCTAGGCCGTAGGTCCAGGCTTACAAGTACCCCTAAGTCTCTTTCACAAGTCGATATCTCTTGGTTGATGTTGTTAAGGCTGTATACATTGACAGTATTTGTTCTTCCAATATTAAGTACGCTGCACTTGCTGGTGCTAAATTTCATTTGCCATTTTCTGACCACTCCTGCAGTTTATTTAAATCCTCCTGTAGTGCACTTGCATCCTGCCCTGAATTAATCTGCCGCCCTATTTTGGTATCATCCGCAAACTCGCCTACGTCACTGCTGATCCTAGTATCTAGATCGTTTATGTAGATTATGAACAAGAGTGGGCCCAGTACTGACCCCTGGGGAACCCCACTGGTTACAAAGCCCCACTCAGATTTAACACCATGTACGCTGACCCTCTGTGTTCTATCGGTGAGTGAGCCATGATTTTATCTAATTTAAAACTTTCCCCTCGATACCATGGGCCTTAACTTTTCTCAGAAGCCTCTAATGCGGTACTCTGTCAAACGCCTTGCTAAAGTCAAAGCAAATAACATCGTAATTTTCGTCATTATCTACTACCTCGAAAACTTTTCTAAAAAACGTCAGCAGATTTGTTCGACAAGATTTTCCCTTTGTAAACCCATGTTGAAAATCGTAGATTAATTTATTTTTCTCTAAATGCGATCGGATGCTATTTGTTATAAATGATTCAAGAAATTTCCCCACTACTGACGTCAAACTCATCGGCCGGTAATTTGACGCTGATGCTCTGTCTACTTTTTAATATGGGTACTACATTTGCCTGTTTCCACAAGTCTGGCATAACTCCTGTGTCTAATGATTTTGTAAATAAATTTACGAGGGGTCCGCTAATCTGTTCCTTACACTCTTTTAAAACTCGAGGGAAAACTTCATCCAGCTCTGGGGATTTTGTCTTCTTTAATTTATTTATCTTCTTAAGAACATCCTCTTTTCTGATAGTGATAATACTGGTCAACAAAGTTTTTGTTGCATTGCTATAAACACTTGATTCTACCTAATTTGGGTGTGCTGATCTCATATCTGAAGTTAGTTTCTTTCTGTAAGCTCTAGTTTTTTTGCAATCAAGGTATTTTGAAATTTCAAAATTTCGTCTTCGTCTTATTGACCTCGTCGTCTATCTTGAAAAATATGTCATTAAACTGTCATTAAATTAGCTGGGTAATAAACAATAAAATATTACATATTCTAAATTTATTCAACAACACAATTTGAAACATGTTCCATCTAAAACAAAGGTTGAAATTTGTATAAAACTCATTGTTAGGTAAGAAATTTGTTACTATGAGGAGACAAAGCCCAATCACATTTTAGCCAGGTAGGAATTTGCGCTGGAAGCTCTTGCGTTTGTGAAATGTCTCAGGGCACTCTCGTTTAATGCTCCAGCAGTAGTCTGCCATCATATGTTTGTCCCATCTCCCTTGGTAGCGGTCTTCCATGGTCTTGAGATCCTGATGAAACCGCTCGCCTTGCTCGTCACTTACTGCCCCTAGGTTCTCAGGGAATCTATCAAGATGACTATATAGGAAATGGAGTTTGACACTCATATTGCATCCAAGGTCATGAAAGGCTGACAACATGGTTGCTACAAGGGTTTCATAGTTGTCAGCCTTTTTATTACCAAGAAAGTTTTCCATTACCGCCACAAATGAAAGCCATGCACCCCTTTCCTTGTCGTCCATCTTTCTGACAAAGTCTTGATCACGTACAAGTGCACGAATTTGTGGTCCATCAAACACACCTGCCTTTATCTTCTCAAATGACAAAGCAGGGTGAGCAGAGACTATGTGTTGGAAGCATTCACCATCAGTATTTAATGCTCTGACAAACTGTTTCATCAGGCCCAGCTTGATATGGAGAGGAGGAAATATGATCTTTTCTCGACTGACGATTGGATCATTGACAATGTTTGGCATACCAGCTTCCAGAGTCTCACGTAAGGGCCACTCCTTCAGGTTCCAATGCCTGTCTCTAGCTCGGCTGTCCCACATGCAAAGAAAGCAGGGATACTTTGTAAATCCTCTTTGTTGGCCAAGAAGGAAGTTCACCATTTTGAGGTCAACACAAATTGTCCAGTTGTGCTCATGGTATTTTAGCAGGTGAATCACAGTTTTAATGTCATTATACTCCTCTCGTAAGCACACAGAATGACCCACTGGAACAGCTGCATAGACATTACCATTATGTAGTAGCACACACTTCAGGCTACGCTTACAACTATCTAGAAATAATCGCCAGTCATTTGGACTATACAATGGAATCCCTAATTCCTGGAGAAGACCCGGGATATTATGACAGTAAACAAACTTATTCTCCTCTGTAAAGAATGGCACAAAATCCTGTTCCCGCTTTCTGAAGTCTGAAACTTTTGTGGTCTGGTTCAGTAGAGCCTTTTCTTGCAACCTAGAAGCTAGAACTTCTGCTGCATTTTTGGAGAGACCCAAATCACACACAAGGTCATTCAGCTCTGGCTGACTAAACTTCTGAGGGGTTGATGACTCTGGTGTACCATCAGAAGAATCGTCGGAATCTGCAAGTATTTCTTGAGTTTCATGTTCACTCTCTTGGTCTTTGTCGCTTCCCTCCTCTTCAGCTGGAGACAACCCATTAAAAACTGGAACTGGTAGCTCATCAGAGTGCAAAGTAGGTCGAATTGCTGAAGGGATACTAGGATACGATATTTTATGTCTGTTTTTCTTGCCAACACCCTTCGTATTGATCAGACAAAAATAGCAGTCAGTTGTGTGGTCCTTCGGTTCTCGCCAGGTCATGGGAATTCCGAACGGTAAGCCCTTACGTTTTCCTTTTGTCCAGTCACGCAGCATTTCTTCGCAGTTATGACACACAGCATGTGGAGCCCATTTTTTGTCTTGGTCGCCAAGAGTAAGTCCGAAGTACGCTTTATAGCCGCGCCTCACAAACGATGTTATATTGCGCCTCTGACGAATAAGCGTGAAGTATCCACAAATATAACAGAAGGCATCAGGTTTCTTCACACATTGATTTCTCTTTGTAGCCATGACCAAATCTGAAAGAAAAAACAGACAAAATTATATCTCCCTATTGATACCATAATCGTGTAATTAATTAATTTGACCGCAAACGGCTAGAATGTAAAACCTCAAAATGCATGAAAACTGGAGCATGCAGAACAAAACTGGTTTCAAATATGAAATCAGCAGATCAAAAATGGTAAGAAACAGTAAAGAAATCTCATGCAACTGGGAATTATAAAAAATTTGTTGTCCTGTGTAATCTTTAATTTCTCTTCTGCCTTTCCCCTGAATATCAGTTTCACCTCTGGCATTTCTTCGTATTTCTTCTGTGAAAACTGATAAGAAGTAGCTGTTTAATGCTTTGCTTATTTTCTCACTATCATCGATCACTTCCCCTCTCTCTGATTTTAAAGGCCCCATTTTGTCCTTGACCTTTGTCCTATATACCTGAAAAAATCTCTTGGGATTCGCCTTGGATTCTCTTGCTATCCTGATTTCGTAGTCCCTCTTTGCCTTCCTTAAATTTTTCTTAACATTCCTAGACAGTACATTATACCTGTTTCTGAGCTGCTCCTCCCCTCCCTTTAATTTCTTATATATTCCTTTCTTTATTCCTGTGTCATGTTTAAGTTTTCTGGTCATCCACCTTGGCTCATTCTTATTTGATCTAATTTTTCTGTATGGTATATTTTGTTCTTGTGCTTTACATAGTATACTAGTGAATATATTAGTCATGATCAATTGTTGTGTCGCCAGTGACCTCACCCGTTCCTACCGGGGACTGACCTGACTGTTCCCAGGCGACCTCACCTAGGTACCTTCTTAACCCCCACTGTTCCCTCGTTCTTCCCTTATTGTGATATCTCTGATAATATTTTCTTTATTTGTTAATACTAGGTCTAATACATTGTCACCTCTAGTAGGTTCTGTAATAAGTCGTTTTAAAAAATTGTCCTGTACTGCGTCTAGGAAGTCTTCAGATTCATAGTCACCTACAATGTTTTCCCAGTCAATATTTCTGAAGTTGAAATCCCCCATAATGCACAGGTTGTTGTATTTTGCTGCCCTACTCATTTCCTGCCATATGGGCTGAGCTGCTTCTTTCCCAAAACTTGGGGGCTTTAAATCACTCCCATAATTAGTTGACGATAGTTAACCCAGTCAAGACCGCCTTCAAATTCTTTTTTACATGTTTCATTCAACAGATCGTAATTCAATTATTCACTCCTACATTTTCTGTCAACAATGACTTATACACCAGTTGAATATCGAGTAGCTGGTAGTTATTGTTTTATTGTGTGTATAGTGTGTTTCTATACCTGTATTGTCTATGTCATGTAGAATCAATAATACAAAGAGTATATATATATATATATATATATATATATATATATATATATATATATATATATATATATATATATATATATATATATATATATATAAGACTGACAACAATTAGAATCATTCGTTAGAAGAATGTTTTGTCGACCTGGAGAAGTTTAAACCATATTACAAGTTATCTCATTTATGCTCGTTTTTCTTTTTCATATAATTTTAACGAATTCTATAACTTTTTTCTTCTAATTTATGCACATATTAACAATAGCAAAAAATACACCTTTCAAAGCAATTATGGTAAAGTGGATGACAGGTAATGAGTTTTGTGTGTGTGTGTGTGTGTGTGTGTGTGTGTGTGTGTGTGTGTGTGTGGTTTTATCGTTTACCACTGTTTACCAGCACTGTCTAGGTTAAGGACATTGTTTGTATATCTGCACTGTGTATAAACATACCAAACTGTATACCTGCATAACCTGTATACAATACGTGCTGAACTGTATACCTGCATAACCTGTATACAATACGTGCTGAACTGTATACCTGCATTATCTATATACTATATATGCCTTACTAATGTAAACTTGCACGACGATTTAATCTATCTATCTATCTATCTATCTATCTATCTATCTATCTGTCTATCTTAGCTCTGGATTTTCTTCCAAACAACAGAGTTACGAGAAATGTAAAAAAATAAACAAATAATAATAATAATTCTCTTCATGCCTCACCCCTTCCTTCATACTTCTCAAGAATCTTCCTTCAAAATAAACTCACTAATTTTGGTAGAATATTTTTATTCTCGTAATTATGTTTATTTCTTGTTTTTTCTTATGTTTACACTCGGTATTCAGTCATTAAATACACCGTGGTAAACAACTTAAATGTCTCAGCTCTCAATGAACGCCGCCACGCCACGCCATGCAACGCCACGCTGCCTTTTCAATGTTTATATTTGTGCTGCCTGCTAAAATTACCGCCTCTGTATGGGACAAATTGTTACCGGGAATGGGACAAAAACACGGATATGTATGTATGCAATAATAATACTAATACTAATACTACTACTACTACTACTAATAATAATAATAATAATAATAATAATAATAATAATAATGAACGGATTATTCAAAAAGTTCTGCAGCCCGAAGGCTGATAATATGCATTGGACATAAATGACTTATTACATACAATGACATTGGTGATTTAACAAAAGCCTTCATTAGAGAAAGGTAAAGAAACATACAATGAAAATACAGATTAATGTAGGTTTTGAACAGCAAACACGTAGTGTAGCAACTCCCTGTTCTGACCTCACTAGGGGAAGGTCACGGCAGGGTTAGCTCTCGAGGGATAATTATCAGATATGGCCAGCGTTATGTGTGGTCTGGGGTCTGCGAGTTTGTTGGCCAAGCTGGAATGGGCCATGGAAGACTAACTTAAATGTATACTACGCGAACAGTAGAAGTATGAGAAACAAAATGGATGATATTAGGGCCATGGTATGTACCGAAAAAATCAATATAATTGCATTCACTGAAACATGGATCAACCTAGACACACGTGAGTTACCAGTCGAATACCAAATTGCGGGTTACAAACTGTTCCATACCGATAGGCAGACCAGGAAAGGAGGCGGAGTAGCAATCTATGTTAGGGATAAGCTGAAGTGTGAAATAAATAAGGAAATAAAAACTGAGCGGAATACAGAAACAATTTGGATAGAATTAAGCGACGGTCGGGAAAAATTAATCACAGGAGTAATATATAGACCCCCCAATCTTGATAGCGTCAATGAGCGACTTATCTGGAATGAAATGCGCAGGGCTTCCATACACAACAAAGACTGTATAGTAGGCGACTTTAACCTTGGCCAAATAGATTGGACTGACCTTACGGGTAACTCAGAATCAGAGGATTTTCTCGAGACGATCCAGGACTGTTTCCTAAGTCAACATATAACCGAACCCACACGGGGTAATAAAATACTGGACTTAGTTCTGTCGAACAGAGAAAACCTAAGCAATGTCGAGGTAGGGAACGAACTTGCAAACAGCGATCACAAAGAAATTCGATTCCAGTTAGATTTTCAGGGCAGACGTAAGGAAAATTCCACTAAAGTACCAGATTTCAGAAGGGCAAATTTTGACAGTTTAAAGAGACAGCTGAGAGAGGGGGTGTCGCGCTTGGCTGTGAACCTGACAGATGACACCGACCTGATAACGAGATCTGAGATTGCCGAGTTCCACGACAATTTAAATAATGAGTTACTTAATGCACAGAGGCAGAACATACCATACAAAAAACTCAGATCAGACATGAATGAACCTAAATGGATAAATAATTATTTAAAGAACATCATTGGCCAAAGGAAGGCTATAGGTAGAAGGATAAATCGTGGCGAAATTCACCTCCGGGACTATTATAGGGTATTGGCGAGTAGGGTTAAAACCGAGATAAGGAAAGCAAAGAGGAATAATGAGGTAAGGATAGCAAGGGAGGCGAAGACAAACCCCAAAGGATTCTACCAAATGTATCAAACTAAAACACGAAAAAAGATTGGACCAATACAGTCAGACTTCGGCGAGCTCACTGATAACGACGGAGAAATGAGCAATAATTTGAATAAATATTTTTCAACAGTTTTCACCACCGAAAATTTAAACATGATACCCGAGGCACCGACTCTATTCAAAGATAGTGAAGAAAACAAATTAAGTGAGATAGTAGTGACTAGTAACGATGTTAGTAAGCAAATAGACAAACTAAAGCCTGATAAGTCACCTGGTCCCGATGAGATATTTGCCAGAGTATTAAAGGAATGTAAGGAAGAGCTTAATATGCCCTTAGCAAAGTTGTTTAACATGTCATTAAAAACAGGTGTAGTTCCAGAATCCTGGAGGATAGCGAATGTAATACCGATTTTCAAGAAGGGGCATAGATCACTATCCTCTAAATACCGCCCAATCAGTCTAACATCAATAGTAGGCAAATTACTGGAAGCAATCATTTCAAACTCTATTCGAAATCACCTGGAGAAGCACCGATTGATCAATGATTCCCAGCATGGCTTCAAAAGCGGACGTTCTTGCCTAACTAATCTATTAACATTCTTTTCATCAGTTTTCGAATCGGTGGACGAGGGGCACAATTATGATGTGGTATATCTCGACTTTAGCAAAGCCTTCGACAGAGTCCCCCACGAAAGACTAATTAGAAAGGTAGAAGCTCATGGCATCAAAGGTGACATCCTTAAATGGATTAGGGCGTGGTTACAGGACAGGAAACAGCGAGTGAGCATTAACGGCACTAAGTCCCATTGGAGCAACGTCACAAGTGGAGTTCCCCAAGGCTCAGTACTTGGACCATTATTATTTATTATATACATAAACGACATAGATATCGGCATAGACAGCAACATAGTAAATTTGCTGATGACACTAAAATAGGACGTGTAATTAAATCTGACGAGGACTCTGCAAAACAACAGGAAGATCTAAACAAATTTTTCGATTGGTCGGAAAAATGGCAGATGAAATTCAATTTGGACAAATGTAAAGTACTCAGTATACGAGATGTAAACAGGGAAATCTGTTACCAGATGAACAACGATGCCATTGTGGAATCCGACTGCGAGAGAGATTTAGGAGTAATGATAAGTAGGAATCTTAAGCTAAGTAAACAATATGTTTTTGCTCGTAACAAGGCTAATAAAGTACTTGGGTTCATACAAAGGAGTGTTAGTTACAAGACTAGCGAGGTCATCATAAAATTATATCTAGCGCTTGTGAGACCTCAACTGTATTACGCAGTTCAGTTCTGGTCACCGTATTACAGAATGGATATAGAATCTTTGGAAAGAATCCAGCGGAGAATCACAAGACTAATCCCGGGCATGAGGAACCTTGAGTGCAGAGACAGGTTAAAGCATAATAATTTGCACTCCCTCGAGAGACGTAAAGTGAGGGGCGACCTGATAGAGGTGTATAAATGGAAGTCAGGGTTAAACAAAGGGGACATTACAAAGGTACTCAAACTATCCAACCAGGAGCGAACTCGTTACAATGGTTTTATATTAGACAAATTTAGATTTCGGCGTGAAATAGGTAAACACTGGTTTAGAAGCAGAGTAGCGGATGAATGGAACAAGTTACCAAATATCATCATTAACTCGAATACGCTGGATAGCTTCAAACATAGGTTGGATGCTTTTATGAGCAATACGGGTTGGGTATAAACGGGACTGCCCAGTATGGGTCAATAGGCCCGCTGCAGTTTCCTCCATTCTTATGTTCTTATGAAACATGGACAAACTGAGACTCATGAGAGTTACCTGCCGAATACCAAATTGCAGGTTACAAATCATTCCATACCGATAGGCAGATCAGGAAAGGAGGCGGAGTAGCAATCTATTTCAAGGATAATCTGAAGTGTGAAATAAATAAGGAAATAATAACTGAACTGAATACAGAAACAATTTGGATAGAATTAATCGATGTTTGGGAAAATTAATCTTGATAGAGTTAATGAGCGACTTATTTGGGATGAAATGGCCAGGGCTTCCATGCATTGCAAAGTTTGTATAGTAGGCGACTATAACTTTAGCCAAATAGGTTGGATTGACCTTACAGGTAACTCTGAATCAGAGGATTTTCTTGAAACCGTTCAAGAGTGTTTCCTAAGTCAACATATAACCGAACCCACCCGGGGTAATAATATACTCGATTTAGTTCTGTCAAACAGAAAAAACCTCATTGGTAATGTCGAGGCAGGGAACGAACTTGCCAACAGCGATCACAAAGAAATAAGATTTCAATTAAAATTTAATGGCAGTCGCAAGGAAAATTCCAATTAAGTCCCAGATTTCAGAAGGGCAAACTTAGATAGGCTGAAAAGACAGCTGAGAGAAGGGGTATCACATTTGGGGATGGATTACATGACCTCACATGCGGTGACCTCACACAATGTGCCCACAGAGGGCGACCTCACTTTACCTAGAGACCTGACAACGATATCCTCACAAAATATGACGGTTGGAGATGACCTGATCACGATATCTGAGGTTGACGAATTCCACAACAATTTAAATATCGAGTTATTTAATGCACAAAGGCAGAACATACCATACAGAAAGCTCAGATCAAACAACAATGACCCTAAATGTATATAGGTAGAAGAATAAATCGTGGTGAAGTTTACCTCAGAGATTATTATTAAGTATTGGCCAGTAGGGTTAAGACCGAGATAAGAAAAGCAAAGAGGAATAATGAACTGAAGGTAGCAAGGGAGGCGAAGTCAAACCCCAAGGGATTCTTTGAAATGTATCAAACTAAAACACGAGAAAAGATTGGACCTATACAGTCAGATACCGCCGAGCTAACTCATAACGACGGCGAAATGAGGAATAATCTGAATAAATGTTTTTCAACAGTTTTTACCACCATCAATTTAAACATGATACCCGAGGCACCGACTCTATACAGAGATAGTGAAGAAATAGATTAAACTAGATAGTAGTGACTAGTAACGACGTTTGTAAGCAAATAGACAAGTTAAAGCCTAATAAGTCGCCAGGTCCCGATGAGATGCTTGTCAGAGTATTAAATGAATGTAAGGAAGAGCTTAGTATGCCCTTGGCAAATTGTTTAACCTGTCCTTAAGAACGGGCGTAGTACCAGAATCCTGGAGGATAGCGAATGTAATACCGATTTTCAAAGGGAGATAGATCACTATCCTCTAACTTTCGTCCAATCAGCTTAACATCAACTGTAGGCAAATTACTGGAAGCAATAATTTCAAACTCGATTCGAAATCATCTGGAGAAGCACACGTTGATCAATGATTCCCCAACATGGCTTCACAAGCGGGCATTCATGTCTAACTAATCTATTAACATTCTTTTCAGCTGTTTTCGAATCAGTGGACGAGGGGCACAATTATGATGTGGTAGATCTCGACTTTAGTAAGGCCTTCGACAAAGTCCCACACGAAAGACTACTAAGAAAAGTGGAGGCTCATGGCATTGGAGAAGATATACTAAAATGGATTAACGCGTGGTCACAGGGCAGGAAACACCAGTGGGGTACCCAAGGCTCAGTACTTGGACCATTATTATTTATAATATACATAAACGACAGAAATATCGGCGTAGATAGCAACATAAGTAAATTTGCTGATGACACTAAAAGAGGGCGTATAATTAATTCTGACGAGGACTCCGCAAAACTACACGAAGATGTAAATATTTTTTTCGAATGGTCTGGAAAATTGCAGATGAAATTCAATGTGGACACATGTAAAGTACTTAGTCTAGGAGATGTAAACAGAGAAACCAGATATCAGATGAACAACGATGTAAAAGAGAAATCCAAATGTGAGAAAGATTTAGTAGTAATGATAAGTAGGAATCTTAAGCCAAGTAAACAATGTGTATTTGCTCGAAACAAGGCTAATAAAGTACTTTGGTTCATACAAAGGAGTGTTAGTTACAAGACTAGAGAGGTCATCCAAAAACTGTATCTTGCGCTTGTGAGACCTCACTTGCATTACGCAGGTCAATTCTGGCCACCGTATTACAGAATGGATATAGAATCCTTGGAAAGAATTCAGAGGAGAATGACAAGACTAATCCCGGGCATTAGGAACCTTGAGTACAGAGACAGGTTAAAGCATCTTAATTTGCACTCCCTCGAGAGACGTAGAGTGAGGGGCGATATGATAGAGGTGTATAAATGAAAGTAAGGGCTGAACAAAGGGCACATTACAAAGGTAGTCAAACCTTCCAACCAGGAGCGGACTTGTGACAATGGTTTTAAATTAGACAAATTTAGATTTAGGCGCGAAATAGGTAAACATTGGTTTGGAAATAGAGTAATGGATGAAAGGAACAAGCTACCAAACGTCATTATTAACTCGAAGATGCTGGATAGCTTCAAAACATAGGTTGGGAGGATATATGAGTGACAGGGGTTGGGTGCAAATGATACTGCCCAGTATGGGCCAATAGGCCCGCTGCAGTTTCCTCCATTACTATGGTCTTAAAATTCGTGTCGTCAAATTTGGTGAAAACATTTGCCGAAGAGCAAAACTTTTGGTCCGCTCTGCCTTGTGGTAGGGGGCTCTCATAATGTTTCACGAGTTATATTTAATCTTCGAACAAAACAGCACACGACTTTTGTCTTTGATTGTACAACATCAAACCTAACCTAAGGGAGGAGTGAGTGTGTGAGGGAGGAAGGGCGAGTGTGTGAGGGAGGGTGAGTGTGTGTGAGGGAGGGTGAGTGTGTGTGAGGGAGGGTGAGTGTGTGTGAGGGAGGGTGAGTGAGTGTGAGGGAGGGTGAGTGAGTGAGTGTGAGGGTGAGTGAGTGTGAGGGAGGGTGAGTGAGTGAGTGTGAGGGAGGGTGAGTGTGTGAGAGGGAGGGTGAGTGTGTGAGAGGGAGGGTGAGTGTGTGTGTGAGGGAGGTAAGAGAGGGGGAGGTGAGAAAGGGGAGGTGAGAGAGGGGGAGGTGAGAGAGGGGGAGGTGAGAGAGGGGGAGGTGAGAGAGGGGGGTGTGAGAGAGGGGGAGGTGAGAGGGGGGTGTGAGAGAGGGGGAGGTGAGGGGGGGAGGTGAGAGGGGGAGGTAAGAGAGAGGGAGGTAAGAGAGAGGGAGGTAAGAGAGGGGGAGGTAAGAGAGGGGGAGGTAAGAGAGGGGGAGGTGAGAGAGGGGGAGGTGAGAGAGGGGGAGGTGAGAGGGGGAGGTGAGAGAGGGGGAGGTGAGAGAGGGGGAGGTGAGAGGGGGAGGTGAGAGAGAGGGAGGTGAGAGGGGGAGGTGAGAGGGGGGAGGTGAGAGGGGGAGGTAAGAGAGAGGGAGGTAAGAGAGGGGGAGGTAAGAGAGAGGGAGGTAAGAGAGAGGGAGGTGAGAGGGGGAGGTGAGAGAGGGGGAGGTGAGAGAGGGGGAGGTAAGAGAGGGGGAGGTAAGAGAGAGGGAGGTAAGAGAGAGGGAGGTAAGAGAGAGGGAGGTGAGAGGGGGAGGTAAGAGAGGGGGAGGTGAGAGAGGGGGAGGTGAGAGGGGGAGGTAAGAGAGGGGGAGTGAGATAGGGGGAGGTAAGAGAGGGGGAGGTAAGAGAGGGGGAGGTAAGAGAGGGGGAGGTAAGAGAGGGGGAGGTAAGAGAGGGGGAGGTGAGAGAGGGGGAGTGAGATAGGGCTAGAGAGATATCTGCTCATTATCTGGCGAAGCTCTCACGGCTAGACGATAAATCACGCCAGCCTCGTGCCACTATCACGCCTCACAGTGCCACTGTCACACCTCACAATGCCACTATCACGCTCCACAGTGCCACTATCACGCCTCACAGTGCCACTATCACGCCTCACAGTGCCACTGTCACACCTCACAATGCCACTATCACGCTCCACAATGCCACTATCACGCCTCACAGTGCCACTATCACACCTCACAGTGCCATTATCACACCTCACAGTGCCACTATCACGCCTCACAGTGCCACTATCACACCTGACAGTGCCACTATCAAACCTCACAGTTCCACTATCACGCCTCACAGTGCCACTATCGTGCCTCATAGCTTCGTGTAACATTTTCTACAGAATGATGATTGAATGGACAGATTTATCATCGTGTGTGTGTGTGTGTGTGTGAACATGATCCTCTTCTGAACTGACCTTGAACAAGAGCCCAGCACGAGAAAGATTAAAGTCTGGAGCCCCTCCTCCTGGTGCTCCACAGTGCTTCTCATATCTTCGAGCGACACAACCACTGAATAAATACTACGGTGACTACGGCGCACTTTACTCCCACTCTACTGGTCGAGGCCGTGAAGTCTGGGACTGAAAGTGGTGAACCAGCTTTTACAACCCTTTTCACGTATGGGTGGGGGTGAGTTTCACGATCCTCCCTATATATGGTAAGAGTCGAGGATGCCCTCTATGTATGGAGGGGGTCACGAATCTCCCCATGTACTGCACAGTATAGGGAAGGGAAGTTTGACGACCATCTCAGTGTATGGGAAATCTCGACCGTAGATCTACAAGGTAAATGTGTTTCTTTTTCCTCGGCTGTGTTTCTGTTTTCGTAGTTTCTGTCTTTCTTCTCTTATTCTCTCTCCTCTTGTCCTTCTCATTACTTATAAACTCTCTCCACCTGTTCATGACGTACACACCCTCTATCCCACTCCCTCTTACTCCCTATCTATTTCCCACCTATCCCCTCTCTCTTTGTCCCACCCACACACCTCCCTCTTTATCATCCACCCTCTCCCACCCCCTTGCTACACACACACACACACACACACACACCATCAGTCCTACTTTACAATAAAGGGCAATCAAGAGGCCGGGCGGAGCTAAGGGAGGAAGGAGGAACACACACACACACACACACACACACACACACACACACGAGAGGTGAAAGTGAGTGAGAGGGAAAGAAAGACATGAAGAGGAGGAGGATAAATAAGAAGAGGAAGAGGAGGTGGAGGGAAAAACACAGTTGATGAAAGCCACTGGGAGAGAGAGAGAGAGAGAGAGAGAGAGAGAGAGAGAGAGAGGACGGGGTGGGGGGGATGAGTGATGAAACCATGATAGACCACGGCTTTCACCCCGGCTGAAGGAGGCCACGGCTTTCACCCCGGCTGAAGGAGGCCGCGGCTTTTGAACATGTCCCTTAGGCCTGGGAAGATACGGCAGCAACGACGGCGGTGGCGTTGGTTATCTTGCGCTGGCGATGAGCAGAATGCCGCCAGATACCCGCGGAGAGCTCTCGAGGGTGACTGTCGGATTGCCTGCCACCCTCTCCGCTTATCTCCCCTGGTATTGAAATTCAGATTATGAGAACCAGACCTGATATTGTGGTAGGCGTGAAGGCGAGATTGTGGTAGATAGAGGTTGTGGTAGGTTGGGGAGGTAGTGGTAGGTTGGGGAGGTACTGGTAGGTTGGGGAGGTAGTGGTTGGTTGGGGAGGTAGCGGTAGGTTGGGGAGGTAGTGGTAGGTTGGGGAGGTAGTGGTAGGTTGGGGAGGTGGTGGTAGGTTGGGGAGGTAGTGGTAGGTTGGGGAGGTAGTGGTAGGTTGGGGAGGTAGTGGTAGGTTGGGGAGGTAACGGTAGGTTGGGGAGGTAATGGTAGGTTGGGGAGGTAACGGTAGGTTGGGGAGGTAGTGGTAGGTTGGGGAGGTAGTGGTAGGTTGGGGAGGTAGTGGTAGGTTGGGGAGGTAGTGGTAGGTTGGGGAGGTAGTGGTAGGTTGGGGAGGTAGTGGTAGGTTGGGGAGGTAGTGGTAGGTTGGGGAGGTAACGGTAGGTTGGGGAGGTAACGGTAGGTTGGGGAGGTAGTGGTAGGTTGGGGAGGTAACGGTAGGTTGGGAGGTAGTGGTAGGTTGGGGAGGTAGTGGTAGGTTGGGGAGGTAACGGTAGGTTGGGGAGGTAACGGTAGGTTGGGGAGGTAGTGGTAGGTTGGGGAGGTAACGGTAGGTTGGGGAGGTAGTGGTAGGTTGGGGAGGTAACGGTAGGTTGGTGAGGTAGTGGTAGGTTGGGGAGGTAGTGGTAGGTTGGGGAGGTAGTGGTAGGTTGGGGAGGTAACGGTAGGTTGGGGAGGTAGTGGTAGGTTGGGGAGGTAGTGGTAGGTTGGGGAGGTAACGGTAGGTTGGGGAGGTAACGGTAGGTTGGGGAGGTAGTGGTAGGTTGGGGAGGTAGTGGTAGGTTGGGGAGGTAGTGGTAGGTTGGGGAGGTAACGGTAGGTTGGGGAGGTAGTGGTAGGTTGGGGAGGTAGTGGTAGGTTGGGGAGGTAACGGTAGGTTGGGGAGGTAACGGTAGGTTGGGGAGGTAACGGTAGGTTGGTGAGGTAGTGGTAGGTTGGGGAGGTAACGGTAGGTTGGGGAGGTAACGGTAGGTTGGGGAGGTAACGGTAGGTTGGGGGAGGTAGTGGTAGGTTGGGGAGGTACGGTAGGTTGGGGAGGTAGTGGTAGGTTGGGGAGGTAGTGGTAGGTTGGGGAGGTAGTGGTAGGTTGGGGAGGTAGTGGTAGGTTGGGGAGGTAACGGTAGGTTGGGGAGGTATATGGTAGGTTGGGGAGGTAGTGGTAGGTTGGGGCGGTAACGGTAGGTTGGGGAGGTATATGGTAGGTTGGGGAGGTAGTGGTAGGTTGGGGCGGTAACGGTAGGTTGGGGAGGTAGTGGTAGGTTGGGGAGGTAGTGGTAGGTTGGGGAGGTAGTGGTAGGTTGGGGAGGTAACGGTAGGTTGGGGAGGTAGTGGTAGGTTGGGGAGGTAGTGGTAGGTTGGGGAGGTAGTGGTAGGTTGGGGAGGTAGTGGTAGGTTGGGGAGGTAACGGTAGGTTGGGGAGGTAGTGGTAGGTTGGGGAGGTAACGGTAGGTTGGGGAGGTAACGGTAGGTTGGGGAGGTAGTGGTAGGTTGGGGAGGTAGTGGTAGGTTGGGGAGGTAGTGGTAGGTTGGGGAGGTAACGGTAGGTTGGGGAGGTAGTGGTAGGTTGGGGAGGTAACGGTAGGTTGGGGAGGTAACGGTAGGTTGGGGAGGTATATGGTAGGTTGGGGAGGTAGTGGTAGGTTGGGGCGGTAACGGTAGGTTGGGGAGGTATATGGTAGGTTGGGGAGGTAGTGGTAGGTTGGGGCGGTAACGGTAGGTTGGGGAGGTAGTGGTAGGTTGGGGAGGTAGTGGTAGGTTGGGGAGGTAGTGGTAGGTTGGGGAGGAAACGGTAGGTTGGGGAGGTAACGGTAGGTTGGGGAGGTAGTGGTAGGTTGGGGAGGTAGTGGTAGGTTGGGGAGGTAACGGTAGGTTGGGGAGGTAGTGGTAGGTTGGGGAGGTAACGGTAGGTGTGGGAGGAAACGGTAGGTTGGGGAGGTAGTGGTAGGTTGGGGAGGTAGTGGTAGGTTGGGGAGGTAACGGTAGGTTGGGGAGGTAACGGTAGGTTGGGGAGGTAACGGTAGGTTGGGGAGGTAGTGGTAGGTTGGGGAGGTAGTGGTAGGTTGGGGAGGTAACGGTAGGTTGGGGAGGTAACGGTAGGTTGGGGAGGTAGTGGTAGGTTGGGGAGGTAGTGGTAGGTTGGGGAGGTAACGGTAGGTTGGGGAGGTAGTGGTAGGTTGGGGAGGTAGTGGTAGGTTGGGGAGGTAGTGGTAGGTTGGGGAGGTAGTGGTAGGTTGGGGAGGTAACGGTAGGTTGGGGAGGTAGTGGTAGGTTGGGGAGGTAACGGTAGGTTGGGGAGGTAGTGGTAGGTTGGGGAGGTAGTGGTAGGTTGGGGAGGTAACGGTAGGTTGGGGAGGTAGTGGTAGGTTGGGGAGGTAGTGGTAGGTTGGGGAGGTAACGGTAGGTTGGGGAGGTAGTGGTAGGTTGGGGAGGTAGTGGTAGGTTGGGGAGGTAGTGGTAGGTTGGGGAGGTAGTGGTAGGTTGGGGAGGTAGCGGTAGGTTGGGGAGGTAGTGGTAGGTTGGGGAGGTAGCGGTAGGTTGGGGAGGTAGTGGTAGGTTGGGGAGGTAGTGGTAGGTTGTGGTAGGTTGGGGAGGTAGTGGTAGGTTGGGGAGGTAGTGGTAGGTTGGGGAGGTAACGGTAGGTTGGGGAGGTAGTGGTAGGTTGGGGAGGTAGTGGAAGGTTGGGGAGGTAGTGGTAGGTTGGGGAGGTAACGGTAGGTTGGGGAGGTAGTGGTAGGTTGGGGAGGTAGTGGTAGGTTGGGGAGGTAGTGGTAGGTTGGGGAGGTAGTGGTAGGTTGGGGAGGTAACGGTAGGTTGGGGAGGTAATGGTAGGTTGGGGAGGTAGTGGTAGGTTGTGGTAGGTTGGGGAGGTAGTGGTAGGTTGGGGAGGTAGTGGTAGGTTGGGGAGGTAGTGGTAGGTTGTGGTAGGTTGGGGAGGTAGTGGTAGGTTGGGGAGGTAGTGGTAGGTTGTGGTAGGTTGGGGAGGTAGTGGTAGGTTGGGGAGGTAACGGTAGGTTGGGGAGGTAGTGGTAGGTTGGGGAGGTAGTGGTAGGTTGTGGTAGGTTGGGGAGGTAGTGGTAGGTTGGGGAGGTAACGGTAGGTTGGGGAGGTAGTGGTAGGTTGGGGAGGTAGTGGTAGGTTGGGGAGGTAGTGGTAGGTTGGGGAGGTAGTGGTAGGTTGTGGTAGGTTGGGGAGGTAACGGTAGGTTGGGGAGGTAGTGGTAGGTTGGGGAGGTAGTGGTAGGTTGTGGTAGGTTGGGGAGGTAGTGGTAGGTTGGGGAGGTAGTGGTAGGTTGGGGAGGTAGTGGTAGGTTGGGGAGGTAGTGGTAGGTTGTGGTAGGTTGGGGAGGTAGTGGTAGGTTGGGGAGGTAACGGTAGGTTGGGGAGGTAGTGGTAGGTTGGGGAGGTAGTGGTAGGTTGGGGAGGTAACGGTAGGTTGGGGAGGTAGTGGTAGGTTGGGGAGGTAGTGGAAGGTTGGGGAGGTAACGGTAGGTTGGGGAGGTAACGGTAGGTTGGGGAGGTAACGGTAGGTTGGGGAGGTAGTGGTAGGTTGGGGAGGTAGTGGTAGGTTGGGGAGGTAGTGGAAGGTTGGGGAGGTAGTGGTAGGTTGGGGAGGTAACGGTAGGTTGGGGAGGTAACGGTAGGTTGGGGAGGTAGTGGTAGGTTGGGGAGGTAGTGGTAGGTTGGGGAGGTAACGGTAGGTTGGGGAGGTAGTGGTAGGTTGGGGAGGTAGTGGTAGGTTGGGGAGGTAGTGGTAGGTTGGGGAGGTAGTGGTAGGTTGTGTCTGTCTTCCACACCACCAAAATATTACACTTCCTCAGGGACAAAATTTCCATCACACTCAACTTTTGTTTTACCATGACACGAGAATTCTTGTACCTGTACTGTACACTTAAATCTGTACCTGTACTGTATACCTAAATCTGTACCTGTACTGTATACCTAAATCTGTGCCTGTACTGTACACTTAAATCTGTACCTGTACTGTACACTTAAATCTGTAACTGTACTGTATACCTAAATCTGTACCTGTACTGTACACTTAAATCTGTACCTGTACTGTATACCTAAATCTGTACCTGTACTGTACACTTAAATCTGTGCCTGTACTGTACACTTAAATCTGTACCTGTACTGTACACTTAAATCTGTACCTGTACTGTGCACCTAAATCTGTACCTGTACTGCACACTTAAATCTGTACCTGTACTGTACACTTAAATCTGTACCTGTACTGTACACTTAAATCTGTACCTGTACTGTACACTTAAATCTGTACCTGTACTGTACACTTAAATCTGTACCTGTACTGTACACTTAAATCTGTACCTGTACTGCACACTTAAATCTGTACCTGTACTGTATACCAAAATCTGTGCCTGTACTGTACACTTAAATCTGTACCTGTACTGTACACTTAAATCTGTACCTGTACTGCACACTTAAATCTGTACCTGTACTGTACACCTAAATCTGTACCTGTACTGCACACCTAAATCTGAACCTGTACTGTACACCTAAATCTGTACTGTACTGTACACCTAAATCTGTACCTGTACTGTACACCTAAATCTGTACCTGTACGGTACATCTAAATCTGTCTGTAGCTGTGGGTAATAAGAGGGAAGAGGGGTGGAGCAAGACAAGTGTGGAGTGAGAGGAGAAGCTTAAGAAATTCTTACAATATAAAATACAGACGTGCACACGCTACCCTCCCATCACCATCACCCCTCCCATCACCATCGCCCCTCCCATCACCATCACCCCTCCCTCCACCATCACCCCTCCCTCCACCATCACCCCTCCCTCCACCATCACTCCTCCCTCTACCATCACCCCTCCCTCCACCATCACCCCTGCCATCATCACCCCTCCCTCCACCATCACCCCTCCCTCCACCATCACCCCTCCCTCCACCATCACCCCTCCCTCCACCATCGCCCCTCCCATCACCATCACCCCTCCCATCACCATTACCCCTCCCATCACCATCACCCCTCCCATCACCCCTCCCTCCACCATCACCCCTCCCTCCACCATCACCCCTCCCTCCACCATCACCCCTCCCTCCACCATCACCCCTGCCATCATCACCCCTCCCTCCACCATCACCCCTCCCTCCACCATCACCCCTCCCTCCACCATCACCCCTCCATCAACCATCACCCCTCCATCAACCATCACCCCTCCCTCCACCATCACCCCTCCCTCCACCATCACGCCTCCCTCCACCATCACGCCTCCCTTCACCATCACCCCTCCATCCACCATCACCCCTGCCACCATCACTCCTCCCTCCACCATCACCCCTCCCTCCACAATCACCCCTCCCTCCACCATCACCCGTTCCTCCACCATCACGCCTCCCTCCACCATCACGCCTCCCTCCACCATCACGCCTCCCTCCACCATCACGCCTCCCTCCACCATCACGCCTCCCTCCACCATCACGCCTCCCTCCACCATCACCCGTCCCTCCACCATCACCCGTTCCTCCGCCATCACCCCTCCCTCCACCGTCACCCCCTCCCTCCACCATCACCCTTCCCTCCACCATCACCCCTCCCTCCACCATCACCCCTCCCTCCACCATCACCCCTCCCTCCACCATCACCCCTCGCTCCACCATCACCCCTCCCTCCACCATTACCCCTGCCATCATCATCCCTCCCTCCACCATCACCCCTCCCTCCATCACCCCTGCCACCATCACCCCTCCCTCCACCATCACCCCTCCCTCCACCATCACCCCTCCCTCCATCACCCCTGCCACCATCACCCCTCCCTCCACCATCACCCCTCCCTCCACCATCACCTCTCCCTCCACCATCACCCTTCCCTCCACCATCACCCCTCCCTCCACCATCACCCACGCTGAATTGAGGGGAATTAGCCACGTGTAAGATGTCCACTTACCTGGGGTCATCTGGTACCTCATGACTCACTCTCTTTGGTATCAGGGACGGTGCTCAAGGGACAACTGCTATCAGGATTGGAATAGGTAGCGCTCAAGGGACAGCTGGTATCAGGGATGGTGTAGGTAGCGCTCAAGGGATGATTGTTATCAGGGCATCATTGTTATCATTTTACATATACAGTATTACAATGTACTTTTTTGGATGTTCCTTTGATATTGTATACTTGATGGTGGTGGTTGTGGTGGTGGTGGTGGTAGTGTTTTTGGTGGTGGTGGTGGTGGTGGTAGTGTTTTTGGTGGTGGTGGTGGTGGTGGTGGTGTTTTGGTGGTGGTGGTTGTGGTGTTGGTAGTGGTGGTGGGGGTGTTGTTGTTGTTTCTGTTGTTGTTGTTGTTTGTGATATTGGTTGTGGGGTTGGTGCTGGTTGTGCTTGTAGTGGTGTTGGTGGTGGTGTTGGTTGTGATTACAACCAAACTTTCTCTTTACCAAGCTGTCTGTATTTCCACCATCTTATTTGGTTCTGAGGAGTGGATTACGTACCAATGGCACATCAGATCTGCTGAGGCCTTCCATGTCCGTTGTTTGCAGCGCATTCTTGGTCTGACCTGGCAGGACAAAGTCACTCATACTGACATCCTCCTGAGCACCAGCACCACCAGCACTGAGGCATTTCTGGCGAAGCGACAGATGCAATGGACGGAACACGTCATCCGCGTACCAGAGCACCGACTCCTTCACCAGATCCTCTAAGGCAGCTGCCCGAGGCAAGCCGCAACCCTGGAGGACAATACAAAAGGAACAAAGGCCAGCTCAGAACGAGGCAAAAAAAAAAAAGTAGCATTCCTCCAAAGGATCTTGAAACTATTGCATCCAACCGTAGTCTCTGGCGCTCCACCTGTACCCAAGTCATCAAACATCTCAAGAACGAGTGTAATACAGCCTGATGTGCAAGTAGGGAAGGGAGACACAATCGCACTCCCAGAAACCACCAACCCAAACCGGTGCTGTCCTGTCCTATGTGTGGTAGAATCTGTGGGTCAAGGACCGGACTCCACAGCCACATCCAGTGGCACCGCCGACAACATCTCTAGTTCACCACTCACCATCTTCACCACTCATCATCATCACCACTCACCATCATCATCATCATCCTCATCATAATGAAGCAGAGTTGTCGGCTACGGCGGACAGCCTTAAGCAATAAGTTTGTGGTTGTGGTGTTGGTGGTGGTTGTGGTGTTGGTGGTGGTTGTGGTGTTGGTGGTGTTGGTGGTAGTTGTGGTGTTGGTGGTGGTTGTGGTGTTGGTGGTGGTTGTGGTGTTGGTGGTGGTTGTGGTGTTGGTGGTGTTGGTGGTAGTTGTGGTGTTGGTGGTGTTGGTGGTAGTTGTGGTGTTGGTGATACTTGTGGTGTTGGTGGTGGTTGTGGTGTTGGTGGTGGTTGTGGTGGTTGTGGTGTTGGTGGTGTTGGTGGTAGTTGTGGTGTTGGTGATACTTGTGGTGTTGGTGGTGGTTGTGGTGTTGGTGGTGGTTGTGGTGTTGGTGGTGGTTGTGGTGTTGGTGGTGTTGGTGGTAGTTGTGGTGTTGGTGATACTTGTGGTGTTAGTGGTAGTTGTGGTGTTGGTGGTAGTTGTGGTGTTGGTGGTAGTTGTGGTGTTTATGATACTTGTGGTGTTGGTGGTGGTTGTGGTGTTGGTGGTAGATGTGGTGTTTATGATACTTGTGGTGTTGGTGGTGGTTGTGGTGTTGGTGGTGGTTGTGGTGTTGGTGTAGTGGTGGTTGTGGTGTTGGTGGTGGTTGTGGTGTTAGTGGTAGTTGTGGTGTTGGTGGTGGTTGTGGTGTTAGTGGTAGTTGTGGTGTTGGTGGTGGTTGTGGTGTTAGTGGTGGTTGTGGTGTTAAATGGTGGTCGTGGTGTTGGTGGTGGTTGTGGTGTTAGTGGTAGTTGTGGTGTTGGTGGTGGTTGTGGTGTTAGTGGTGGTTGTGGTGTTAAATGGTGGTCGTGGTGGTGGTTGTGGTGTTAGTGGTAGTTGTGGTGTTGGTGGTGGTTGTGGTGTTGGTGGTGGTCGTGGTGTTGGTGGTGGTTGTGGTGTTGGTGGTAGTTGTGGTGTTGGTGGTGGTTGTGGTGTTGGTGGTGGTTGTGGTGTTGGTGGTGGTTGTGGTGTTGGTGGTGGTTGTGGTGTTGGTGGTGGTTGTGGTGTTAGTGGTAGTTGTGGTGTTGGTGGTGGTTGTGGTGTTGGTGGTGGTTGTGGTGTTGGTGGTGGTTGTGGTGTTGGTGGTGGTGGTGGTGGTTGTGGTGGTGGTTGTGGTGTTGGTGGTGGTGTTAGTGGTAGTTGTGGTGTTGGTGGTGGTTGTGGTGTTGGTGGTGGTTGTGGTGTTGGTGGTGGTTGTGGTGTTAGTGGTAGTTGTGGTGTTAGTGGTAGTTGTGGTGTTAGTGGTAGTTGTGGTGTTGGTGGTGGTTGTGGTGTTGGTGGTGGTTGTGGTGTTAGTGGTGGTTGTGGTGTTAGTGGTGGTTGTGGTGTTAGTGGTAGTTGTGGTGTTAGTGGTGGTTGTGGTGTTAGTGGTGGTTGTGGTGTTAGTGGTAGTTGTGGTGTTGGTGGTGGTTGTGGTGTTGGTGGTGGTTGTGGTGTTGGTGGTGGTTGTGGTGTTAGTGGTAGTTGTGGTGTTAGTGGTAGTTGTGGTGTTGGTGGTGGTTGTGGTGTTGGTGGTGGTTGTGGTGTTAGTGGTAGTTGTGGTGTTAGTGGTGGTTGTGGTGTTGGTGGTGGTTGTGGTGTTAGTGGTGGTTGTGGTGTTAGTGGTGGTTGTGGTGTTAGTGGTAGTTGTGGTGTTGGTGGTGGTTGTGGTGTTGGTGGTGGTTGTGGTGTTGGTGGTGGTTGTGGTGTTGGTGGTGCAATAAGAGATATTCTCAAAGTGGTTTTGTAAGAAATTAATACAAACTCTAAATAGATTGTCTTTTTTTTTTAACCTGAGGTAAATGTTGATGCTTACATAGTCTTAGTTAAATCTGTATCAGGTAAATTACACTTCATAATGTTAGCTATTAAAAACTATAAATAGATTTTTTTATCTTTTATTGTGAGGGGATTTTGTCCATTGTGGGTTTTGTCCAGTACAGATGGGGTTTTTGTCCGGTAGAGGTGGAGTTTTTGTCCTAGGGGTTTCTGTCCGGTGGGGTTTTTGTCCGGTGGGGATTTTGTCCGGTGGGGATTTTGTCCTGGGGTTTTTGTCCTGGGGTTTTTGTCCTGGGGTTTTTGTCATGGACCCGTTGTTGGTGTTGGTGGTAGTTGTGGTGTTGGTGGTGTTTGTGGTGTAGTTGTTGGTGGTGGTTGTGGTGTTTGTGGTAGTGTTGTTGGTGGTGGTTGTGGTGTTTGTGGTAGTGTTGTTGGTGGTGGTTGTGGTGTAGGTGGTGGTTGTGGTGACCTGTGGTGTAATGGTCAGCATCCTCGCCTAGCAAGCGAGCGGACCCGGGTTCGATCCTCGGGCAGGGTGAAACTATGGGCAAGTTTCTTTACACCATTTGCCTCTGTCTACCCAGCAGTAATTGGGAACCTGGATGTTAATCGATTTGCGGATCGTGTTCCGGGGTAATGGTTGGCCAGTGCAGTTGGCGAGTTGTCCGGTCTTCTCGGACTATTCCTTGACACCGGGTCATGCAGCTCGTTTACTTAGGGTGTGGTTGTCGTGTTGGCGACAGCTTCTACACCTTAAACAATTTCACGCCTAGGTGGCCCAAGGGCCGGCCATCCTCATCAGATGAGGGGCAACCATTATTTTATTATTGGTAGTGGTTGTGGTGTTGTTGTTGGTGGTGGATGTGTTGGTTATGGTGTTGGTAGTGGCTGTGGTGTTGGTGGTGAGAGTGGTGAAAGGTGTTGGTGGTTGTGGTTATGGTGGTGGATGTGGAGGTGGATGTAGTTGTGCTGGTGGTGTGCGAGGTAGCTAACACGGACCCCCCCCCCCCCCCCATTGATCAAGGAACTATTTACGTAACCGAGAAATAATATTTTCGAACGCCACATTTCGCATTCGAGTCTGAAGAACACCGTCGAGGGCGTTCGAAAAACAAGGAAACTAATCGGCGCACAAGAGCGAGTCTTACGACGTGATACAATATGAATCAATTTCCCGCTCGCCGTCACCCTTCACAACAGCAGGTAGTGAGGCTGAGCGCCAGGCGAGATAGTGTCGTGTAGCCCGGGGCCACTGGGCAGATAGTCCCGGGGCTATGAGGCAAAATATAGCGCCCTGGGACATACAATCGACATAATGATCATTTCACTCTAGTGAAAGGCTGGACGTGCCTAATCAGCCGTTCATCGAAGAATTTGAGAGTCTCTTAAGAGTTTTGGGTCGAGAATCCCTGAGTAGGGAGACGCTGAGAGCTCATAAGTGCTGTGGAGAGCCGGGCTGGAGGAGGGCCGGTGGAGGGTGGCACCACAGCGGTGTGGAGGGCGGTCCTGGGTGGCTAGTGGAGGGTAGCACTACAGCCATGGAGGAGGGCGGCCCTGGGTGACTGGAGAAGGGTGGCACTACAGCCGTTGTGAAGGGTGGCACTAAAGGGATGGTGGAGGGTGGCACTACGGTTGGTGGAGGGTGGCACTACGGTCGTGGTGGAGGGTGGCACTACGGTCGTGGTGGAGGGTGGCACTACGGTCGTGGTGGAGGGTGGCACTACGGTCGTGGTGGAGGGTGGCACTACGGTCGTGGTGGAGGGTGGCACTACGGTCGTGGTGGAGAGCCATGTAGGACCATGGCCCTGTGTGACCAGTATCTGAGTGGCGGGTCAATGTGAAATTTGACTGACTAAAAGCCAGACAAACTTACTGTACGCACACCTACAGTCCCTACACATTACGTCCGACAACGCACAATCCGTAACACGTGTGTGGACAACAAGTCAGGGCTCACGGAGTAGCCCTTCCTGGTCCGGTAGAGAAATGGGTATTTCAGGCATAGCCTCTCAATGTTTCTTAAAAGTTCTTTTTTTTTCACTTGGTTCTTGTCACTGAGGGTGTAAGTGATTATTTTTAGCAGGGTGTGTTCTTCCTGCCCTTGAATCTTCCGAGAAATTCAAGATGGCTGCCATGATGGTCGCTGATACACAACAGGCCCTATAACTTCTCAACCACTTGACTTAGGAAGATAGTTTTGGTCTATATATAGACTTTGAGATATGAGGAATCCAATGAAACCAGATCTACTACAATAAGATCACTCATTATCTATATATAACCACCAAAACTTCTCGTGCTTAATATAATGGCTGGCATACAAATTGAATCATAAGACAGAAAAAATATATATATTCATAATTTTAATGCAAATTTTCGGAACACCCAAGAGTAGGATGAACACACCCGGCAAAAAACTGATCACTTACACCCTCAGTGACAAGAACCAAGTGAAAAAAAAGCCTTTCTGAAGAGGTATTCCAAAATTCTGCCGGACTGTCCCTTTCAGCGTCTCAGACACCCGGACCCCTCTACTGAACTTACTGAATTTATTTATTTTTCACCCGTTCTATACAGTAAGTGTATTTAGTATGTTAAATGTATGAATTTTTAGTAATTAATATTATCATGTAGCTATTTAATGTTAATGTGTAAGATCTTCTAACGTGTTAATAACTAATGTTAATGTGTAAGATCTTCAAACGTGTTAATAAGTAATGTATCCAATGGTGGTGTTGATTTTGTGTGTCATTACAGTACTCACTATTGGTGTTATTGTGTTGTGTTAGTCTGATGACGACGAGAGAGTAGGAATAATAGTTAATAAACAATACGTTCTTTACCCCACGTGTACTGTACGCTTCCCTTCCCCGAGGAGTCAATTGCATCAGTTATATACAAAAACCAATAATAACTTACAATAAAATAAAATAAATACATCAGTAAACAGATAATAAAATAAAAACGTCATAGTACAGTATATCACGTTTTTTAATATTTGGTCTGTCTCTCACCAGCCAGGCAGGCGACGGAGGCCAGATAGGAACTTGCGTACCGGGGTCGTCTGGACAAAAACACACAAGTTCCTTTTTTTTATTGGGACACACACACACACACACCCCATACTAGAAAGGATGGGTGGTGCTTGAGGTACACGCTGACCCCCAGCTGATTAACTGACTCACCCATTCCCCGATGACCTAACTTAATGACTCACTGACCGATTCACTGTGCCGTGTACTTACTCGACTCACAAACTGACTGACTGGTTACTCACAGGTGAGGTGACAGTCGGGTGTGAGTGGCGCCCAAATGGTGATAGTGGTTGACGTACCTGAGGAGAGAGAACAGAATTACTTACACAAGATTGAAACCCTTAACACATTATTAGAACTGTTAAGAGGAAGAACTTGAAGAACAAGAAACAGAACAATGGAATCACTTTAAAGAAATTACCAGTAAGTCGGAAACACAGTCTAGGGCAAAAGAGGAACTAAATGAAGCTTTAAAGAAAATAGGGGAGGTGAGTTTTATCAATAACTTAATACAAAGAAGATGAACACGGAGTGGCTAAAATAACAACAATAATACTTGAAATTTATTGACCAAGAAAACTGACATGTTTAGGTCATATAATTAGGGATGAAATGATAATGGAAAACATATTTATAGGTAAGCTTTTTAAGATGTGAGAACCAGGGGAAGGTAGAGACTGAGAGGGATAAATTGTATTAAAAACTGTTGTCCTCAGAGAGATGCAAAAGCTGGGAGAATTGGTAAACACCCCCCTCCACACACAAAAATAACAAGAGGGCCGTGGTCACCAACCCCCAGACATGATGAAGGCACCTTGACTAACTGATAAGAACATATAGATGGAGCCACAATTGCGAAGCCACTGTTGCGTTTATGACCCAGCTAATACACCTTCGTCGATAGTTTCTGTCAACAGTAGAGTACACTACTATACTGTATACCACCAATGGTTTACTTCTCTTAAGGCTCCCCAAACGTTTCCACTTAAAACCCCTACAGCCCGTCACTCCCTCCCGCCACTACACACCACCTACCCCATTGTTGTCAAATCCTTGTACATCGCCACCCTGAATAATAATGCGCCAGTGTTACCCTTTTGCTGGTCATGACACGCACGACGTCCGGCTGGCTGGCCTATACCTCCCAGTCCAAACAGACCCCAACCTGAGCATTCGTATAGGGACCTATCCTGAATGGGCCCCAATTCACCTTAACCACTGGGGCTTTGGGGCACCAGGTTTAAAACACTGTCAATACATGGCTAATAATATACATGTTCTGTTTATCTACACCTATACCTGTATATCTATTTACCAAGAGAATATCAGATAATGACTCGTTTAAAGCGGCCCAGGTGTGTGAGTCCGTGGCAGGCAGTGACCACAAGTGCAGTGATGTAAATTATTCATATTATTGTTTAAAGACCAGAGACAGCATGAAGACTTATGTACGGAGTGAGGGTGTTGAAGGCCTGACGAGGGATAAGGAAGGATCAGCAGGAAAATGACTTCAGAAACAACTTCACACAAAGATTGGATACAACGCGGGTTAACACTCACACAAATATCTCGTTCAGTTAAGACTTGCGCGGTCAGTAAAACACATTGATGAGTGTCAGTTGAAAATAGTTGTTTACTGTCTTACCTCAAGAATAGCGAGCGTGTGTTAACTGGTGTTCGTCATTACTGTAATATGCTCCAGAGACAACACTACTTCCCCCAGTCTAAGGGGAGTGATTTACATAATAAGATACTTCCCATAGTACTTGATAATAGTTAATTGTGGAGGAGGTGTGGTGGTGTAGGGTGTGGTGTAGGGTGTGGTGGTGGTGTAGGGTGTGGTGTAGGGTGTGGTGGTGGTGGTGTAGGGTGGTGTGGTGGTGTAGGGTGTGGTGTAGGGTGTGGCGGTGGTGTAGGGTGTAGGGTGTGTTGGTCGTGTTGGTCGTGTAGGGTGTGTTGGTGGTGTAGGGTTTGGTGGTGGTGGTGGTGTAGGGTGTAGTGGTGGTGGTGGTGGTGTAGTGGTGGTAGTAAGAGGTGCTGGTAGATGTAGCGGTAAGAGGTACTGGTAGGCGTAGTGGTTGGTGGTGGTGGTGGTAGTAAGAGGTGTTGGTAGGCGTAGTGGTTGGTAGTGGTGGTAGTAAGAGATGGTAGTGGTTGGTGACGGAGACAGAGGCGACAATAGCGACAGTGAACTATAGAACAAAAACCAAACACGCAAGATGGAGGAAGTTTGTCAGAACCATCTTAGCTTGGGGGAGGGGGAGGGGGGGCGGAAGGGGGGAGGAGGAGAAGGAGGAGGAGGAGGGGCGGGAGGGGAGGGGCGGGAGGGGGGAGGGGGGAGGGGAGGGGTGGGGGTGGAGGGTAAAGGGGAGGAGGGGGAAGAAGAAAGGAAGGGGAGGGGTCGGAGAAGGAAGGGGAGGGGTCGGAGAAGGAAGGGGAGGGTAGGGGAAGGAGAAACTCTGGTTATAATTCTGACCAAAACTCGACGTCTTACCGTCAGTTGTGTATGTGTGTATGTATGTATATGTGATGCTGTATTATAGAGAAGACATATTGTATATCAGGTCACTGCGCTAGCTGGGTAGGATGACAGTGGGCCAAGAGGTCTTGTTCCTGGACACACCTGCACTTAATTAACTAAGAGGTAAGGTGGGCCATCATCAGCCAGAGTACCGCCACTGCTTCTGTTTCATCCCTCGGTAAATGTTGGCACCGTCCCTACTTATGTAATTACTGACACACACACACACACACACGCACACACACCTTTTTTCTCACTCCTCAATCATAATAACTAATAGTACTCAATCGGCCACTGATCAGGGATAATATTTACATAATATTGACCACTCAACAAGCGTAATGTTCATACTACCCGTGTGGCCACTCATCAAGGATATCCAAACAAAGGAGACTAAGGACACAAGAGTACGGTGAAGGTGCTGAGGGAAGGAGCAACACACTACCTCCTATCACGGTCCAGATTCTTGAAGTAATATCCGTTGACTTTCTCCGAGTGATAAACGGACGACTGTGGCAATAAGGTTCAAACACCAGTAAATAATTTGTTTTTCTTCAGCTCCACGTCGTTAACGTTACAATACCGCATTACCTAATAGCTCTATCCCATAATTAAGTCATCTGTTGTTTACCACAACGTATTCTGGGGAAAATCAGGGGCGATTCAACCATCTTGTTTATATCCCGCGTGGTTTACGAAGGCTGCGTCATCGAGTAGCAGATATTTGCCGCAAATATGCCAAAGGTTAACTGTTGTGTGCCATATTGTGCTTCAACAACAAAGTGAACGCCTTCTTTAAGTTGCTCTCAGCCTCCAGTCGATGGTAAGAAAGGAAAACTTTGGAAGTTTGATTCGAGTTCATGGAACCTAACCTAACCTAACCTAATATTGGACTGTAATTCTGTTTTCTTTTGTTATATTTCATTTATTTAAAGTTTCTAAATGAAAACAAGAAAAACCGAGTGATCTGGTCCGCAAGAAATGAGCCAATTACGAAGCATTACTAAAATCAAACCTGTAGTACATCACAATATAAACATGTCGACATCTGAAGGTTTGAATAAAAAGTTTATCAAATACTGGTAAGCGATGAAATTAATTCACTAAATGATGACAAAATGACACTGTAATATGGTGGCTGTAGCTTGGGGTACAGCACCACGGCTCACTGCTGGCTGTCATCACTGTCATGGCTGTGTTGACATTTTTGATCGGCGAGCGAGGGTTCATATTTGCGGTGGCTTACCTTCTAATCACACTGGCTTTCGGCTCTGATTTCCGTGCTGAGAACCTCTCCATACAACCCATCGTCTTAGCTCATCAAGTTATTTGTCTTCGATCACAGAACACTTTAAAATTCGCCCCCAGCAAACACTCTCACACATAACATCACGTATCCCCGCCAAAACGTTCCCGGATATAACCCACAATACACTGCGGTAAACACACAACGACGGAGTTACGTATAGGTACTATTACTCCAATTACCCTCTTCCTCCTCCTCCTCCATATTACTGCACTTCCATCGCCGCAAGTATTCCAGATTGACACAATACTAAATTTTTAACTCATAAACGCATTATTACCATCTACCTTGCGCGTGCACACACAGATCGTGCCAGTTCTAAACTCCTGATATGACCACTTACAGTCAGCCAGTTAGCTTAGGTTACCACCAATTACGAGGGAAATTCAACATAAAGACCTTTGAGAGTCCCAGCCAGGCATCCCGGGGACCACGTGTACCAAGACTCCCTACATACACATTCTAATAACCATTGTTCATGCACATCGGCCACGACCTGATCCTGCCCTGCCCTGCCCTGCCCTACCCTGCCCTGCCACACTGTTCACCTCCACACCATCTAACAGCTGGCCTTATTTTGTGGCTTGAGCCTCGTCTGTAATAACATCACTAATTATTATTGCTTGAAATCTGATACTTGTATGACCCTTTCTCATACACTCGCCTCACGCCCCCAGCCCTCCACCTCACCCACCAACACACACACACCTACCGCCCAACCCACCAACACACACCTACCACCCTACCCACCAACACACACCTACCACCCTACACACACCTACCACCCAACCCACCAACACACACACCTACCACTCTACCCACCAATACACACCTACCACCCTACACACACCTACCACCCAACCCACCAACACACACACCTACCACCCTACCCACCAACACACACCTACCACCCTACACACACCTACCACCCAACCCACCAACACACACACCTACCACCCTACCCACCAATACACACCTACCACCCAACCCACCAACACACACACACCTACCACCCTACCCACCAATACACACCTACCACCCTACACACACCTACCACCCAACCCACCAACACACACACCTACCACCCAACCCACCAACACATACGCCTACCACCCTACCCACCAATACACACCTACCACCCTACACACACCTACCACCCTACACACACCTACCACCCTACACATACCTACCACCCTACACACACCTACCACCAAACCCACCAACACACACACCTATCACCCTACCAACAAACACACACACCGACCAACCTACCACCAATACACACCTACCACCCTACACATACCTACTACCCTACCCACCAACACACACACACCTACCACCCTGCCCACCAACACACACACCTACCACCCTACCCACCAACACACACCTACAACTCCTACACACACCTACCACCCTACCCACCAACACACACACACCTACCACCCTACCCACCAACACACACACACCTACCACCCTGCCCACCAACACACACACCTACCACCCTACCCACCAACACACACACCTACCACCCTATCCACCAACACACACACCTCCCACCCTACCCACCACACACACCACACACCCTACCACCACACACACCTACCACCCTACCCACCAACATACACCTACCACCCTGTCCACCAACACACACCTATCACCCTGTCCACCTACCACCCTACCCGACAACACACACCTAACCACCTCACCAACACACCTACACCTACCCACCACACACACACCTACCACCCCTACCCACCAACACACACCTACCCTCTGCCACCAACCCACACCTACCACCCAACCCACCTACACACACCACCACTCTGCCCACCACACACCTACCACCCTACCCACCAACACACACCTACCACCCATCCACCACACAACACCTACCACCCTACACACCAACACACACCTACCACCCTGCCCAACACCACACACTACACCCTGCCCACCAACCACACATACCACCCTGCCACCAACACACAACCTACCACCTACCCACCAACACACACCTACCACCAAACCCCACCAACACACACCTGACACCCTACGCACCAACACACACCTACCACTCTGCCCACCAACCACACCTACACCTGCCCACCACACAACCTACACTACCGAAACACCAACTACAACCTACCACCAACAAACCTACACCCTACCACCCACACACCCTACCACCCTACACACACCTACCACCTTGCCCACCAACACACACCTACCGCCCAACCCACCAACACGCACCTACCACCCTACACACACACCTACCACCCTGCCCACCAACACACACCTCGACACACCTACCATCAACACACACCTACCACCCTACCCACCAACACACACCTACCACCAACACACACCCTACCACCCATGACCACCACACCCACCTACCACCCTACCACCAACACACACCTACCACCCAGCCCACCAACCCACACCTACCACTCTGCCCCACCACACACACCTACCACCCTGCGCACCAACACACCCTTACCACCCTCTCCACCAACACACACCCCCACCCTACCCACCAACCCACACCTACCACTTCGGCCCACCAACACTCAGAACCTACCCACCCTGCCCACCAACGATCCACACCTACCACCCAACCCCCAACACACACCTACCACCCTATCCACCAACACCACAGCCTACCACCCTACCCACCAACACACACCCACCACCCTGCCGCACCCCAACCCACACCCCCACCCTGTCCACCAACACACACCTACCAACCCTGCACCAACACACACCTAACCCCCCCTACCCACCAACACACACCTTCACCCCTGCCCACCAACACACCACCTACCACCCTGCCCACCACAACACACCTACCACCCTAACTACCCCCAACACACACCTACACCCTCACCCACCAACGCTCACACCTCCCACTCTGCCACACCAACACACAACCTCCCACTCTGCCCACCAACACACACCTCCCACTCTGACCCACCAACACACACCTACACGTACTGCGGGTGGCGCCACCAACCCACAACCTACCACCCAAACCCACCAACACACACACCTACCCAACCCTGCCCACCAACACACTACCTACCACCCTACACACGCCAACACCACCCCTACCACCCCTACCCGACCTAACACGACGCTACCACTCTGTCCCACCATCACACACCTACCAACCCTCCCCACCAACACACACCCTACCACCCTGCCCACCAACACACACCTACCACCCTGCCCACCAACCCACACCTACCACCCTGCCCAACCAACACACACTCTGACCACCCTACCCACCCAACACACCCTAACACTCTGCCCACCAAACAACACACACCTACCACCCTACCCACGCAACACCACACCTACCACCCTGCCCACCAACACCCACCTACCACTGCCCACCAACACACAACCTGCTCCACCCTACCCACCAACACCCACCTACCACCCTACCCACCAACACACACCTACCAACCCCACCCACCAACACACACCACACACCTACCACCCTACCCACGAGGGGTCGTGTGTCAATTTTTGTCAACATGTTAAAAATCAAATTTGGTAGTCAAAATATTGTGCCTCTTTATGTCTAAACTTGAGATTAGCAAACAAAAATGAATTGAAATAACCCTCACCTACATCAATTATACCTTAAAGTTTCAAATATCAGTATTTCAACAAATTAATGAGACTTGATTAGAATTATTCACTTGATATTAACTAATCTCATGTAAGCATATGGATTATGGAGTATTTTATGGTTCTATAGCTTGTGTACAATATGCATGTCAGAACATGAACATGAACAGGCTCTCCGTGTGGGACAGTTTAATTCTTGTTTTGACTTGTACCAAGCGTGAGGATAAGGCGCCCGGCTCACTCTCCTTCTAGATATCATAGACGGTGGTTTGCTCTCATTGCACTTGCACCTACTCTACCAGACGAATTCTACATTTTAATTATTGTAAGTAGGGCATATTGATTGTCGCAGTTACTTATATCATTGTATAAAACATTATGTTCTAAGAAATTATTATGTTATTTCTGTTACAGCATTTTTGATAAACAAATTGATATTTTTTGAAACAACAATTGAATTATGAAACATTGAAATATTTTTCTATTTGTCAGATAGTGTGAAGATGTCAAAATTGAAGACAAGAAGTCAGTTGTCAACCCACTTGAGCCTGCTAGTTGGTAAAGGGAAGGAGCTTCCTGTATCAGAACTTCCAACAGTGAGAGACATGCTAAGATTAGGGTTACTCCTTCGAGAAAAAAATGCAAAGGACAGAAGGAACTATACAGATAAAGAACTCATAAATGACATGATAGTCCCTCTTCTGCATCAATGGACAAAAGCTAATGCACTATTCAAACCACCTGTGATTAATCAGTGTCGAACTATTGAGCTAAAACTAACGAAATTATGGCACAAAGCAGTTGAAACATCACTTGGTAAAGGAAACTTGGCCAGGAAAAATGAATTTCTGCACACACTTGATACTCTGTTTGACATTTTGACCTGCAAGTGCTCCATACAATTATGTTCTGAATCCAACTGTTCTCACTCAGGTAAGAGAGAAAATAATTCCCACATTGATTGTGGTTGTCCTCGTGAAAAGAAGATCCCTGTTTTAGAGCTTGAATTTATAAAGGCACAGAGGACAAAGGCAGAAGGCCAAGGAAGTATGCAAATGGGTTCAATAGATTATTCAGAAACAAAGAAGCAGATTGCTAATGCCAAGAAGAGAGAACAAATCCGAGAGAGGGAACAAAAGAAGAAAATGAAGAGTGAAGAAGCCATCCAAAGAGAGGAAGAGCTGTGTCAAGATGTTTATCACTTCTTTGATAGTTCTTCTGATGAACAGGAAGCAACATCAGATGATAGTTCCAAAGAGCCATCTGAACCTTTACCAAAGAAAATGAAATACAACACAAGAAATATTTCAAACATTGCTTTAGCTAGTATTCGCCACCATGCTGGACTTCGTGAGGCTGCAGAAATTGCAACTGCCGCTTGGATAGATGCAGGCCTCATCAGCCGAGAGGATGTATCTTTGGTGATAGATCATAATAAAATTAGAAGAGCACAAGAAAAAATAATGAAGGAAATATCTGATCAGCATGAAAAAGATTTAAGCGAGGGAGGGCTCTCCTGTCTTTTGTTTGATGGAAGAATAGATGACACAAAAGTTTTGCTAGAAGTAGAGGGAGTGAACAGAAAGTTTCCAGGTCTCATCAAAGAAGAACACTACTCTGTCTGTTCTGAGCCTGGTGGTCGGTTTTTGTTTCACTTTGCTCCCGAAACTGAAGTAGAAGGGAAGAAACATGCAGAGGTCATTGCTGATCATATTTTATGTTGGGTTCAGGAGAGAGGACTTGGCAGTTCACTGCAGGCTGTTGGTGGAGATTCAACTGCAGTGAACACCGGATGGCAGGGGGGTGTAATGACGCATTTAGAGAAAAAACTAGGAAGAAGACTTGTTTGGATTGTATGTGATTTACATACAGGCGAGCTACCTCTTCGTCATCTCATCCAGGAACTTGATGGTCCTACAAAGAGCAACAACAAGTGGTCAGGTCCCCTTGGCATCATGCTGGATGAAGCAACACAACTAGAAATAAATACAACCTTTCCAAAGGTCGAAGTTGGCCCTCCCCTTCCGGCGTTGTCTGAAGGAGTCATCAAAGATCTCAGCACAGATCAATCCTATGCTTATCGTATTGCCCAAGCAATAAGATCAGGAGAAGTGCCTCAGTCATTGGCTCTCTTGGAGATTGGACCTGTCAGTCACAGCCGTTGGTTAACTACAGCTCTTCGTTTCTGCAGGATTTGGATTTCCAAACACGAATTGAAGGGCAAAGTGCTGAAGAATTTGAGGTTAATTGTTGAATTTATTATTGGAGTTTATCTTCCCCAGTGGTTTAGTGTGAAACTTAATCCTATGTGGGTGGATGGGCCCAATCACCTTTTGTTTCAATTGCAGCTAGTAAGAACACAGAGGAAGGTAGTGAGGGACATCGTGTTACCTGTGGCAAGAAGGTCCGCTTGGTATGCTCGATCAGAAGCAGTTTTGCAAGCAATGCTTTGCAGTCAATGTACCAATCTCCGAACCGAGGCTGTAGAAGTCATTCTAAAGATTAGAGGAACGCTAATAGATGACGACCAGTTGGGAGACTGTTCGTTTCATTCAAGAAAAGTTCCCCCAATAAACGTCAATGCCACCAAATTGTCAGAATTGGTTGACTTGAGTTTGGAAGTCTTAGAGCCACCATTGACAACAAGTCTAACTAGCCAAGAATTGAGAAACCTTAAAGAGACTCCAATGCAGGTGCCGAAGTGGCCTTCCCACACTCAAAGTGTGGAGAGATGTGTGAAAATGGTCACAGAAGCAGCGGGCCATGTTTACAGCCACGAGAGGCGAGAAGGTTACATCAAAGCACAAATAGCAAGCAGACTACTGATGACAAGAAACCAAAGCAAAGAGAGTATGAAGGCATTGGTTACTTTCAAATAGACTACGGATAATAAAATATAATAATTTGAAACTTGAAACAGTAACATGTGTGCAAACGCTGGTTATGTTATAAATTCACAAATATGTACATTTAAAAATCCATTTGATGTAGGTAGGACTTATTATAAAAAAAAATTTATGCCAGAATATTGTTTTGCATGCTTAAAGACTACAATAAATTGCTACCAAATTACTCGATTTTCAATTTAGCCAGTTCACCCCTAAACTGACACACCCTACTACCCACACCTACCACCCTGCCCACCAACACACACCTACCACCCTGCCCACCAACATAAACCTTTAGGTAAGAATAATAATACAAACAATTATTATAATAATAATAATAATAATAATAATAATAATAATAAATAATGAATAATAAATAATAAATAATAATAATGTCAATAATAATAATAATAATAATAATAATAATAATAATAATAAAATAATAATAATAATAATAATGAATAAATAATAAATAATAAATAATAATAATGTCAATAATAATAATAATGATGATAATGATAATAATAATAATAATAATAATAATAATAATAATAATAATAATAAAATAATAATAATAATAATAATAATAATATTAAATGTGGGATAATAGAGACCACAGCTACATAATAATAACTAAATATTTGATAGATACAGAGAAATAAGGCGGGGTGAGGGTGGAGGTGGGGGCGGGGTGAGGGTGGAGGTGGGGGTGGGGGCGGGGTGGGGGTAGAGGGCGAGGTGAGGGTGGGGGTAGAGGGCGGGGTGAGGGTGGGGGTAGAGGGCGGGGTGAGGGTGGGGGTAGGAGGCGGGGTGAGGGTGGAGGTAGGGGGCGGGGTGAGGGTGGGGGTAGAGGGCGGGGGGGGTGGGGGTAGAGGGCGGGGTGGAGGTAGGGGGGGGGGTGAGGGTGGCGGTAGCGGGCGGGGGTGAGGGGTGGGGGTGAGGGGGCGGGGTGAGGGGGGGGTTGGAGGGGGGGGTGGGGGTGGGGGGGGTGGGGTGGGGGTGGGGGTGGGGGGGGTAGGGGGCGGGGTGAGGTGGAGGTAGGGGTGGGGGGGGGTGAGGGGGGGGGGAGGGTGGGGGTAGGGGGTGGGGGGTGGGGAGGTAGGGGTGCGGTGAGGGGGGAGGTAGGGGAGGGGTGAGGGTGGAGGTAGGGGGGGGTGAGGGTGGAGGTAGAGGGCGGGGTGAGGGTGGGGGTAGAGGGCGGGGTGGGGGTAGAGGGCGGGGTGGAGGTGAGGGCGGGGTGAGGGTGGGGGTAGGGGCGGGTGAGGGTGGAGGTAGGGGTAGGGTGGGGGTAGAGGGCTGGGTGATGGTGGAGGTAGGGGGCGGGGGGAGGGTGGGGTAGGGGGGTGGGGGAGGGGGGTGGGGGGGTGGGGTGAGGGGGGGGGGGGGGGGAGGAGGGTGGAGGTAGGGGGTGTTGGGGTGAGGGTGGGGGTGAGGGGGGGTGAGGGGGGGGGGTGGGGAGGGGGCCGGGGGGTGGGGGAGGGGGTGGGGGTAGGGGGGGGTGGAGGGGGGGGTAGGGGGGGGTGGGGGGGGTAGGGGGTGGGGTGAGGGGGCGGTAGGGGTGGGGGGTGAGGGTGGGGTAGGGGGGGGTGGGGTGGGGGAGGGGGGCGGGGTGAGGGTGGAGGTAGGGGTGGGGTGAGGGGGGGGGTGGAGGCGGGGTGAGGGTGGAGGTAGGGGGGGGTGAGGGTGGAGGTAGGGGGGGGGTGAGGGGGGGTAGGGGGGGGGTGGGGGTAGGGGCGGGGTGGGTGGGGGGGAGGGAGGGGTGGGGTGGGGGGGGGAGGGGCGGGGTGAGGGTGGAGGTAGGGGGCGGGGTGAGGGTGGAGGTAGGGGGCGGGGTGAGGGTGGAGGTAGGGGGTGGGGTGAGGGTGGAGGTAGGGGGTGGGGTGAGGGTGGAGGTAGGGGGAGGGGTGAGGGTGGAGGTAGAGGGCGGGGTGAGGGTGGGGGTAGAGGGCGGGGTGAGGCTGGAGGTAGAGACGGGGTGAGGGTGGAGGTAGAGGGCGGGGTGAGGGTGGGGGTAGAGGGCGGGGTGAGGGTGGAGGTAGGGGGCGGGGATAGTGGCACCCAACAATTAGGCTGAGAAGAATGACTGGAGTGGTGTGTCAACACTTAGTCCGCCCCGGCTAATGGTGTCACTGATACATCACCTGTCACTATACCGTCTCACACCTCCTTCACCTGTCACTATACCGTCTCACACCTCCCTCAACCTGTCACTATACCGTCTCACACCTCCATCACCTTCACTATACCGTCCACCTCCTACCTGTCACTATACCGTCTAACACCTCCATCACCTGTCACTATACCGTCTCACACCTGCTTCACCTGTCACTATACCGTCTCACACCTCCTTCACCTGTCACTATACCGTCTCACACCTGCTTCACCTGTCACTATACCGTCTCACACCTCCTTCACCTGTCACTATACAGTCTCACACCTCCCTCACCTGTCACTATACCGTCTCACACCTCCCTTACCTGTCATTATAACGTCTCACACCTCCCTCACCTGTCACTATACCCTCCTTCACCTGTCACTATACCGTCTCACACCTCCCTTCCTCACCTGTCACTATATCGTCTCACACCACAGATTCCTCACCACTCTCTCCTCCCTCACAACACTCTCCCCTCTCACCATACTTGAGGTATGGTTACGTATGGTCTGTGTGTACTTGGCCTAAACATGTGTGATGAAAGAAACAAAGGGTTCAATAAGTATAGCTGGGTGTATGGTGGGTGTATGGTGTAGGTGGGTGTATGGTGGGTGCATGGTGTAGGTGGGTGTATGGTGGATGCATGGTGTAGGTGGGTGTATGGTGGGTGTGTGATGTAGCTGGGTGTGTGGTGTAGCTGGGTGTGTGGTGTAGGTGGGTGTGTGGTGTAGGTGGGTGTGTGGTGTAGGTGGGTGTGTGGTGTAGGTGGGTGTGTGGTATAGCTGGGTGTGTGGTACAGCTGGGTGTGTGGTGTAGGTGGATGTGTGGTATAGCTGGGTGTGTGGTGTAGGTGGGTGTGTGGTGTAGGTGGGTGTGTGGTGTAGGTGGGTGTGTGGTATAGCTGGGAGTGTGGTGTAGGTGGGTGTGTGATGTAGGTGGGTGTGTGGTGTAGGTGGGTGTGTGGTATAGCTGGGAGTGTGGTGTAGGTGGGTGTGTGGTGTAGGTGGGTGTGTGGTGTAGGTGGGTGTGTGGTGTAGGTGGGTGTGTGGTGTAGGTGGGTGTGTGGTGTAGGTGGGTGTGTGGTGTAGGTGGGTGTGTGGTGTAGCTGGTTGTGTGGTGTAGGTGGGTGTGTGGTGTAGGTGGGTGTATGATGTAGCAGGGTGTATGGTGAAGGTGGGTGTGTGGTATAGCTGGGTGTGTGGTGTAGCTGGTTGTGTGGTGTAGGTGGGTGTGTGGTGTAGGTGGGTGTGTGGTGTAGGTGGGTGTGTGGTGTAGGTGGGTGTGTGGTGTAGCTGGGTGTGTGGTGTAGGTGGGTGTGTGGTGTAGGTGGGTGTGTGGTGTAGGTGGGTGTGTGGTATAGCTGGGTGTATGATGTAGCAGGGTGTATGGTGAAGGTGTTGTGTGGTATAGCTGGGTGTGTGGTGTAGGTGGGTGTGTGGTGTAGGTGGGTGTGTGGTATGGCTGGGTGTGTGGTGTAGGTGGGTGTGTGGTGTAGGTGGGTGTGTGGTGTAGGTGGGTACGGTTACAGCCTGCGCTTCTGTATCACCACATAAATCAACTCACGTGCAGTCATCATCCGGCTCACCATACTTCTCATTATCATCAAAACTCCTATACCCCCAAAAGTCCTGTGGCGATGGACGAGTGGCGACGGGGACAGGCAGAGATGACTGCCGGGAGTCTCTAGTCACAACTCTACACATGGGCGGCACAGATAAGATGGTCGTTTATGCACTGGGATCTAGGCAGCAGTGCAATCCGGTCCTGTCTATACGAAATGCCTATTGGGATCAATGAGCGCCTCATGAATCTCAGAGTCTCACTGAATCACTCACGTCATGCCATTTTCATTAGTGCATACGCCCCAACACTGGATGCAGAGGATGACATAAAGGGGGCCTTTTACACGAACCTCAACAGAGTGTTAACCTCTATCCCCAGAGAAGATAAGGTTGTGATCCTTGGTGACTTCAATTTAAGAGTTGGCAGAGATTTTAACATTTGACAGGGAACCATAGGGAGAAATGGCCTACTCCTCCTCAGCAAGTGTGCTGCACACAACCTCACTATCACCAATACCTTGTTTAGGCAGGCCGACAGGTTCAAGGGTTCGTGGCAACATCCACGATCCGAACACTGGTATCTCATTAACTATATCATTGTCAGAGAAAGGGATCGACGAGATGTCCTCATCACCCGTGCCATGCGTGGCTAAGACCACTGCGATACTGATCATCATCGGCTCGTCAGAGCCAAACTCTCACTTCACGTCGCCCCAAAACGACGAAGGCAGCAAGCCTCCACAAGAGGTTTTAACATTATGCGCCTGGAGGATCAAGCGGTAGCACATGCTTTCAGAGAGCAGCTTGAACATGGGCTGATAAACAACCCGAAAACAAACAACCCGAATCCCAGTGCCGAATGGGATAGTAATGTCATGACAAAAACCTGCAGAGAGACCCCTCGGCCAGATCGAAAGAATACATTAGGACTTGTTTGATGAAAATGACCCGGCAATCAATGTACTCGCCGATGATAAACGTGCTGCGTTAAATGACTGGCAGAACAACCCTCAGTCTTGGACCAAAGCTGATACCTTCCGCGAGAAGAAAGCGGCAGGCTCGCAGGAACTTTGCAATCTAAAGAATGACTGGTTTAAAATTAAAGCATGTGAAACACAAAAGTTTGCAGATCAGTAAAAGATGCGCAAATTTTTCAATTTCACTGAAACATTTTATGCGCCAATCACTCGTGGCGCTTTGGCTCATCCGACGGCAATTCCATAATTAAAGACGATGAAGACCTCCTTCAGCACTGGAAAGAGCAGTACCATTCACTGCTCAACAGAACACCGATGTGGATGTCCTGACTACCCAGCAGGTCCCTCAGCATCCAGAGCTGTCCCACCTCAGCTATCCTCCATCCAGGTAGCTACTGCCATCAAACAGGTGAAAAATAACAAAGCCTCAGGGCCTGATGGAATCCCAGCCGAGGTGTATAAAGCATGAGGACTTCTGCTTACCAGCCATCTCCACTCTCTCCTGGAGAATATTTTGGAAAAGGAGGAAATCCCCGAAGCTCTAAAAGACACCTCCATTGTCAATATTTATAAGAACAAGGGAGACCGGTCAGACTGTGGCAACTACTGCGGGATCTCGCTGCTGTCAGTAACTGGCAAGATTATCGCCCGAGTCCTCCTAAACAGACTTCTTCCTGAGGCAGAAAAATTCCTCCCAAAATCTTAATGTGGCTTTAGACTATGAGGTGGCACCAATGACATGATCTTTGTTGCCCGCCAAATACAGGAAAAGTGCAGAGAACAGCATCATGACCTGCATATGGCCTTCATGGATCTAACCAAGGCCTTCGACTCGGTCAACAGAGAAGCTCTCTGGCGGACCCTCAGACGTTTTGGGTGCCCACCAAATTTCTTGCCATTGTGAGGCAACTCCACGATGGCATGAACGTCAGTGTCCTGCACAATGGCACCCAGTCTGAGTTCTTCCCCATCCAAACGGGGATAAAACAAGGATGTGTAATGGCACCGACTCTCTCTTCCATTTTCTTGGCTGCATTCCTTACTCCTATCAGTGCCAATTTAGCTGGTATGGTGAGCATCCAGTACCGGGTGAAGGGGGTCTTTTCAACATAAAACAACTCCAGGCAGGAATAAATGTGTCGGCACCTTCCATTGCTGAACTTCAGTATGCAGACGACCTCACCCTTGTCGCTCACACTGAACTTGACCTAAAGGAGATTCTGAACAGCTATGCAGATGAGTATGCACATTTCGGCCTTGAGGTGAAAGTACGTAAGACTCATGTACGTAAGACTCAGATTCTCTTTCAACCTGCCCCTGGTTCAGACACAACTCCACCATCCATCCAGCTTAACGGTACTACTCTCTCTAATTTTGCTCACTTTCGGCATCTCAGCTCCCACGTGTTCACCACTGCAGACATCGATTCAGCATCGGATCAGATGTGCATCTCAAACCTTTGGCAGACTCCTACCCGTGTCTTCAACTGTAGGGAGCTGAAATTATCTACAAAGTTGCATGTATATCGAGCAGTGATCTTCCCCACCCTGCTATATGGCAGCGAGCCATGGGTCACATACAGGAGGCACCGTAAGGCACTTGAAAACTTTACCAACGTAGTCTACGTTCCATCCTCCAAGTTTGCTGGGAAGATAAGAGAACAAATGTCATTATTCTCTCTGACACCAACTGTAGGAGCATCAAGGCTACCATTATCCATGAACAACTACATTGAACTGGCCATGTTACCGCATGGATGACAGTAGACTGCAGAAGCAGCTTCTTTACATCCACCTAACGAATAGTAAATGTAACACTGATGGGCAACTGAAAAGATATAAGGATAGTCTTAAGACAAACCTGAAAAGTGACAAATCGACCCCTTCACCTGGGAGACGATTACTCCACACCATAACGCTTGAGGAGTGCCACACGAGAAGGTGTCAATACTTTCGAGTTAGCCCGACTGCAAACCGAGGCAGACAAGCGCCAACGCCGGAAAGACGCTGCCGCCGCCCCTCCCGCACTAGATGTAGCCCTCCATATGTGCAACATCTGTGAAGGAGCTTGCCGGTCCCGTATCAGCCTCTTTAGTCACCTCAGAACTCACCAACAAAGGTGACATCCCTAATAACTCATATCATTGTATCATAGCTGGATGATCGTCATACTCGATTCCGAGTGACAGCAAAGTAGTAGTGGTAGGTTTAGCTGGGTGTGTGGAGTAGGTGGGTGTATGGTGTAGGTGGGTGTGTGTGGTACAGGTGGGTGTGTGGTGTAGCGGTGTGTAGGTGGGTGTGTGGTACAGGTGGGTGTGTGGTGTAGCTGACTGTATGGTACAGCTGTGTGTGTAGGTGGATGTGTGGTGTTGCTCGGTGTCATGTGCCCATAACCCCATAGCAACAAGCATGTCGTGTGGTATCTGTTTATGCCATCCACTCCACACAAGCTATTAATAACTTGTTATTTTTACTATTATCTTATTGTTGTTCTTAGTTACTTAGGTTAATTGTTTATCTATGTATGTCATTAATATGCATCATTTGTGTGACTCTGTTAAGTCAAACCAAGAGTCGTATTAATTAGTTATAAGACTATTTGGCAACTGTCCTGAGTCACGTGATCTAAGATGCTCCTCACTCATATGCTGTGTGGCCAGACTCTCTCTCTAGTAACCGTTGGTATAGGCTATAGGTAGGACGTGTCCACACCGACCCAGTACAGACGTGCCTTGTTCAGTCTTCTACAATACCCTAGTGGTATCTGGTAATTAGTGACACGTTAACTTAGGCCTAGGAAGGGATCCTGGTGTTAAGGAATCCTCCTATTTGGTAGGAAATAACCAATTGGTTGTGATTGCTGTGTATATATTGTGATGTCTGTGTTTAATATAGTTAATGTTAAGTAGTATTCATTTGATTTAACTCCTTAACGGTATATTTTCACCCTTCCGGCATCACTCTTATTTTAATATACAATCACTTATTCCCTTAAATTCCATGGTTGCTAGACAGTACTCCTTTAAGAACATAAATTGAATAATTTAATTATCTTCCCATTTGTGACTCACTTACTCCAACTTATTCTTATTTATTCAAGTACATTCAGTTGAGTCGGTTTTTGTGGGGATAATTATTGCCGTGTTCCCTGTTTGTTCCTTTATTTGATGATAACTTGGGGTAGGTTTCATTCCCCAGGTATAAAGGATGTTGGGATCACGACACTCTGTGTGTGGTGTAGCTGGATGTATGGTGTAGCTGGGTGTAGGTGGGTGTGTGGTGTAGGTGGGTGTACCCCTACACTTCCCGAGGCGCCTCAACTCTGCCAACGCAAGTGGTCGACACAACAGTCGTTGTCACGTCAGACTGTGGCCCCGCCCTCCCAACCTCCACCTCTTCTATCTTCTCTCAACACCTGTGACTCACCCCATCCAATCACCCCCACCCTCCTGCCACACTACCTGTACCCCTCATCAGCCCCCCACCCTCCTGCCACACTACCTGTACCCCTCATCAGCTCCCCACCCTCCTGCCACACTACCTGTACCCCTCATCAGCCCCCCACCCTCCTGCCACACTACCTGTACCCCTCATCAGTCCCCACCCTCCTGCCACACTACCTGTACCTCTCATCAGCCTTCCACCCTCCTGCCACACTACCTGTACCTCTCATCAGCCCCCCACCCTCCTGCCACACTACCTGTACCCCTCATCAGCCCCCCACCCTCCTGCCACACTACCTGTACCTCTCATCAGCCCCCTACCCTCCTGCCACACTTACTGGTCATCCCACTACCTCGTCACATCCCTAAGGATTCCACACCTCTGCCACATTGCCTTTCCTCCACACCCTTGTCATACAACGTGACCCTGTGTCATACCTCTACTACACCATTTTGGCCAATAAAACTCTACCGTATCGTCAGGGACCACACAACCTATCACACCTATAGCTAACAGCCCTAACCTATCACTGTCCTTCCATCCAGTCTATACGTGGTCCTCAATAAGGTCGCCCCATATGTGGTGTCTCCCCTGTGGTCGCCGCCAGCCGCTACTGTGATGAACTTCTACGACCTCGACTTTTGGTGATGACGACTCCCGACCTACAGTACATTACACCTAACCCCCACCTAGGTCCACCATATATGTTAAATAGGGATGATTATCACTCTCACACACACACAATGTTCATACTACACCTTCGACGGCCATCAGATGTAAACTATTTCTTTACTCTCCCCAACAAAGTACACACAATAAAAATATCCATTAATACTACTTACAATATTTTGGGGGACAGAGACAATTGTTTGGTTTGGTTTGGTTAGGTTTGGTTAGGTTAGTTAAGGTTACGTTAGGTTAGGTTTTGCAAAATCTTACGCAAATGCTGGACTGTACTCTTAAAGATCAAAATTCCCTCGCCACTCCTACCTAACTAGAATATAATATCAACATGCTATGCAAAGAAAATATCTGAGTAGCCCCAATTCTAATAGCCTTAATCCTACTATCCTAGCATTCCTACCAGGTATCCTAGCATTCCTACCTTAATACCCTAATTTTCCTACTCATCTATCCTAGCTTCCCTACGCTAATAACCTAGCAATCCTATTCGACAATTCTAGCCTTCCTAACTGTCCTGTCGCTGCAATAAGATTCATTGCAGCTCTACATCAAGGTCATTCCTGGCTCATGTTGCAGATGTTGACATACTGCCACACATCTGTGAGAGTGGCAATGGAGGGAAGAGTGGCACTGGGAGGAGAGTGGCACTGGGGGGAGAGTGGCACTGGGGGGAGAGTGGCACTGGGGGGAGAGTGGCACTGGGGGGAGAGTGGGGAGAGTGGCACTCGGGGGAGAGTGGCACTGGTGGGGGGAGAGTGGCACTGGTGGGGGGAGAGTGGCACTGGGGGGAGAGTGGCACTGGGGGAGAGTGGCACTGGGGGAGAGTGGCACTGGGGGGAAAGTGGCACTGGAGGAGAGTGGCACTGAGGGGAGAGTGGCACTGCAGGAGAGTGACACTGGCAGAGAGTGGCACTGGCAGGCAGCGGCGGGGGGGGGGGGGTGGGAAGTAGCACTGGCAGGGGGCAGGAGGGAGAGTGAGCAAAAATGGCCCTATTCCACAGAACAATGAGGTAGAGTGGCACTGGGTCACACGGGGGTGAGGGAGAGTGGCACTGGGTCACACGGGAGTGAGGGAGAGTGGCACTGGGTCACACAGGAGTGAGGGAGAGTGGCACTGGGTCACACGGGAGTGAGGGAGAGTGGCACTGGGTCACACGGGAGTGAGGGAGAGTGGCACTGGGTCACACGGGAGTGAGGGAGAGTGGCACTGGGTCACACGGGAGTGAGGGAGAGTGGCACTGGGTCACACGGGAGTGAGGGAGAGTGGCACTGGGTCACACGGGGGTGAGGGAGAGTGGCACTGGGTCACACGGGAGTGAGGGAGAGTGGCACTGGGTCACACGGGAGTGAGGGAGAGTGGCACTCTCCCTCACTCCCGTGTGACCCAGTGCCACTCTCCTTCACCCCCGTGTGACCCAGTGCTACTCTCCTTCACACGAGAGTGAGGGAGAGTGGCACTGGGTCACACGGGGGTGAAGGAGAGTGCCACTGGGTCACATGGTAGTGAGGGAGAGTGGCACTGGGTCACACGGGAGTGAGGGAGAGTGGCACTGGATCACACGGGGGTGAAGGAGAGTGGCACTGGGTCACATGGTATTGAGGGAGAGTGGCACTGGGTCATACGGGAGTGAGGGAGAGTGGCACTGGGTCACATGGTAGTGAGGGAGAGTGGCACTGGGTCATACGGGAGTGAGGGAGAGTGGCACTGTGTCACATGGTAGTGAGGGAGAGTGGCACTGGGTCACATGGTATTGAGGGAGAGTGGCACTGGGTCATACGGGAGTGAGGGAGAGTGGCACTGGGTCACATGGTAGTGAGGGAGAGTGGCACTGGGTCATACGGGAGTGAGGGAGAGTGGCACTGGATCACACGGGGGTGGGGGAGAGTGGCACTGGATCACACGGGGGTGAAGGAGAGTGGCACTGGGTCACATGGTAGTGAGGGAGAGTGTTACTGGGTCACACGGGAGTGAGGGAGAGTGGCACTCTCCCTCACTCCCGTGTGACCCAGTGCCACTCTCCTTCACCCCCGTGTGACCCAGTGCTACTCTCCTTCACACGAGAGTGAGGGAGAGTGGCACTGGGTCACACGGGGGTGAAGGAGAGTGGCACTGGGTCACATGGTAGTGAGGGAGAGTGGCACTGGGTCACACGGGGGTGAAGGAGAGTGGCACTGGGTCACATGGTAGTGAGGGATAGTGCCACTGGGTCATACGGGAGTGAGGGAGAGTGGCACTGGATCACACGGGGGTGAAGGAGAGTGGCACTGGGTCACATGGTAGTGAGGGAGAGTGGTACTGGGTCATACGGGAGTGAGGGAGAGTGGCACTGTGTCACATGGTAGTGAGGGAGAGTGGCACTGGGTCACATGGTAGTGAGGGAGAGTGGCACTGGGTCACACGGGGGTGAGGGAGAGTGCCATTAGGTCACACGGGAATGAGGGAGAGTGGCACCGGGTCATACGGGTGTGAGGGAGAGTGGCACTGTGTCACATGGTAGTGAGGGAGAGTGGCACTGTGTCACATGGTAGTGAGGGAGAGTGGCACTGTGTCACATGGTAGTGAGGGAGAGTGGCACTGGATCACACGGGGGTGAAGGAGAGTGGCACTGGGTCACATGGTAGTGAGGGAGAGTGGCACTGTGTCACATGGTAGTGAGGGAGAGTGGCATTAGGTCACACGGGAGTGAGGGAGAGTGGCACTGGGTCATACGGGAGTGAGGGAGAGTGGCACTGTGTCACATGGTAGTGTGGGAGAGTGGCATTAGGTCACACGGGGGTGGGGGAGAGTGGCACTGGGTCACACGGGGGTGGGGGAGAGTGGCACTGGGTCACCCGGGAGTGAGGGAGAGTGGCACTGGGTCACCCGGGAGTGAGGGAGAGTGGCACTGGGTCACATGGTAGTGAGGGAGAGTGGCATTAGGTCACACGGGAGTGAGGGAGAGTGGCACTGGGTCATACGGGAGTGAGGGAGAGTGGCACTGTGTCACATGGTAGTGTGGGAGAGTGGCATTAGGTCACACGGGGGTGGGGGAGAGTGGCACTGGGTCACACGGGGGTGGGGGAGAGTGGCACTGGGTCACCCGGGAGTGAGGGAGAGTGGCACTGGGTCACCCGGGAGTGAGGGAGAGTGGCACTGGGTCACATGGTAGTGAGGGAGAGTGGCATTCGGTCACACGGGAGTGAGGGAGAGTGGCACTGGGTCACACGGGGGTGGGGGAGAGTGGCACTGGGTCACACGGGAGTGAGGGAGAGTGGCACTGGGTCACACGAGAGTGAGGGAGAGTGGCACTGGGTCACACGGGGGTGGGGGAGAGTGGCACTGGGTCACACGGGGGTGGGGGAGAGTGGCACTGGGTCACACGGGAGTGAGGGAGAGTGGCACTGGGTCACACGGGGGTGAGGGAGAGTGGCACTGGGTCACACGGGAGTGAGGGAAAGTGGTACTGGGTCATACGGGAGTGAGGGAGAGTGGCACTGGGTCACACGGGAGAGAGTGCCAGATCTACCCTACCATCCACTACCCTGTTTTTATCCGCCTTTAACTCGCCATAGTCTCTCTTTCCCTTTCTCTACTTGTCAATCTTTATCAAATTATTTTTCTTTTACTATTTATCATTCTCTCTGTTTTCGGTTTTTTTATTGTCTTGTCTTGTTTCTATCTCTCTTTTTAGTTTCTTTATATATCCCTTTTTCTCCGTTTTTCCCTTAATTTATTAGTCACTGTCTTTCCATTTTCGTCTCTCTCTCTCTCTCTCTCTCTCTCTCTCTCTCTCCTCGTATATCTAAGCCTCTGAATCCGCCTCTAAATTACACTTTACAAACTGATTACTACACAATCCCCTGGACATGTAACCCCCTCCCCTCCCCCCCCCCAACTTTCCATTTTCTTTCAACTCCTAAAGCCCGTGTGTGTATGTGTGTATAGTAGCGTCATTCCTCGTGTTCCATGTGATAAGTTAACATGTATGGCAGCTTCCTATTTTTTTTTTATTAATCTTCTATATAATTATTGCCACTTCTAGTTTCTTCTCATAGATACAGATTTTAAGGCATTTTAAATATTAGTCCAGAAAAATAATCGAGTCACAGGTAGGAAAAACAACGTAATTTGAGTCACAGGTAGGAAAAACAACGCAATTTGAGTCACAAGTAGGAAAAAATGCAATTCTAGACACAGGTAGGAAAACAATGCAATATTAGGCACAGGTAGGAAAAACAACGTAATTCTAGGCACAGATAGGAAAAACAACGTAATTTAAGTCTCAGGTAGGAAAAACAACGTAATTTGAGACTCAGGTAGGAAAAACAACGTTAATTAGTGTGACATAAAGGTAATATAATGATGTAATACGAAATAATTAACAATTGATAATAATAATAATAATAATAATAATAATAATAATACACAGGGGGCGCCATAGAGGCTAAGACACACAAATTATAATTATTGATGTTTTATTTTTTGTCTCGTGTTCGACCATAACCCTGGCTGGCTGACGCCCCTCGACACGTCCTCTTGATGGTGAAGAAGACTAGGGTATTAGTGTGTGTGTGTGTGTGTGTGTGTGTGTGTATTTCTTTAACATAGGGGAAGAGGAGGAGGAGGGGGAGTCTTACCCAGGGTAGTCTTACCTAGGGAGAGTCTTACCTAAAGAGTCTTAACTTTGTAGCGGAAGTCTTACCTAGAGGAGAGTTCAACCAAGGGGGGGGGTCTTATCTAAGGTGAGTCTTACCATGTGTGAGTCTTAGCTAGGGGGGGATCTTACCAAGGGGAATCTTATCTAGAGGGGAGTCTTATCGAGGGGGTCTTATCTAGGGGATTCTTACCTATGGGGAGTCTTATCTAGGGGAGTTTTATCTAGGGGGAGTCTTACCTAAGGGTGGTGTCTTGCCTATGGGGATGAATCTTACCTATGGGGACGAGTCTTACCTAAGAGGGGAGTCTTACCTACAGGGGGGAGGTCTTATCTGGGGAGTCTTACCTACAGAGGAGTTTTACCTAGCGGAGTCTTACCTACAGGGGGGGTCTTATCTGGGGAATCTTACCGAAGGGGAAGTCTTACCTAAAGAGGAGTCTTACCTAGAGGGGAGTCTTACCTAGAGAGGAGTCTTACCTAGAGAGGAGTCTTACCTAAAGGGGAGTCTTACCTAAAGGGGAGTCTTACCTAAAAGGGAGTCTAACCTACAGGGGAGTCTTACCTAGAGGGGAGTCTTACCTAGAGGGGAGTCTTACCTAAAGGGGAGTCTAACCTACAGGGGAGTCTTACCTAGAGGGGAGTCTTACCTAGAGGGGAGTCTTACCTAGAGAGGAGTCTTACCTAAAGGGGAGTCTAACCTACAGGGGAGTCTTACCTAGAGGGGAGTCTTACCTAGAGGGGAGTCTTACCTAGAGGGGAGTTTTACCTAGCGGGGAGTCTTACCAAGAGGGGAGTCTTAGCTATGGGCAGTCTTAGGGGAAGTCTTACTTAGGAGAAGTCTTACTTAGGGGGAGTCTTACCTAGAGGGGAGTCTTACCTAGAGGGGAGTCTTACCTAGAGGGGAGTCTTATCTAGTGGGGAGTCTTATCTATTGGGGAGTCTTAGCTATGGACAGTCTTAGGGGAAGTTCTTATGAAGAGAAAGTATTACGTAGGGAGGAGTCTTACCGATGGGAGTCTTACCTACAGAGCATCAAGAGCAGGCACTTTAGGTACCTTTGGACAGGTGACTGCAGGATCAACACGTACCTGAGAA